>OY744531.1:907500-1012500 GCA_963556195.1 Sepiola atlantica | reverse complement strand
TTTCGACACTTGATTATTGGGGAAATGGTAGTTGTATCTGTACCATTGGAGAGCCATGCATATAACTGTCCTGGTAAACAGCTGATGATCCCCGTGTTAATATTAGATGCTTACGTTAAGGTCTCCTGCTTTTGTTTCACTGTTAGATACTTAATCCCCCTTTTTATTTTATTTACTTACTATTATATATTATTTATTTATAAATTTTCCAACAAATGTTAAGTCTACACTATTTTGGATTTAGTTAGTTTCTCTGGGAATTTAAACTGCAATTTCCTTGTCTTTTTGTTTAAAATAACTCAAAGCTTCTTTAGACTATATATATATATGAACTTGAGTTGAGCACGGTTCTGAACAAGGGAAGAGTTCCCGAAATATTATATCATACAGAGTTTCAACCAGACCATTTTGATATAGGTATTACATAACATTGTGTAAATAGATATATATGTGTGTGTTTGTGAATATATATATATATATATATATATATATATATGTGTGTGTGTGTGTGTGTGTGTGTATACATTGTATTAAGTGTGAAAGTATTTAATTTGTTCCACCATTATATGTCTTATTTGCTCCAATTTGTGTCTATCCGTCACACCTCTGCATTGTATTGCCTTCTAAGTATCACATTTCTATATACAAGTTAACAATGCTTCAAGCAAACTACATAAAACTCTTATATATGTATGTGCATATATATATATATATTTCTGTCCAACATGACAGATAGTACTGTGTCCACTATATACACCTGAGTTTAGTTTTTGCATTGTTGAGATATCCTCCTTCCTAAACTTTCTCTTGATGGTACCAAAGGTACTTTAGTGTTTTCATTTCCATGTAAACCCGTTCTTATATAAATGTATATATTTGAAAGATTTCAAAGTATGGGCGATAGAACTTGGCTAGTTCTTCTTGGGGAGCCAGAGCATTTCGACTATCATCTTGTCAAGAGAAACCGATAGTATAAATAAATCAATAATATTAGCAAAAATAAAGAGCAAAAGGGGATACTACACTTTGATCTTAGCCAGGCATTTGAGTAGCCAATAGCAAGAAAAGCTGAAATCTTGTGTGCGTGTGTGTGTGGAGGGTAGCACACAAAAACGACAACTAAACCTGGATCGCATTACATACACTGAAAGGGTCGGACTCACCTGATATAAGTGGCTGTATGTTTTCTACCCGTGTCTGGAATTACAATGGAAAAGTTCCCAGCAAAAACGGCTTCATGAAGCAGAGAATAAACGCGTTTGCCATCTGGACCTGAAAGAAAGAGAACAATTGTTTGAATCAGAAACATCCATTTACAAGTTTACTGTATCATCAGCACGGACACGTATCGAGGAGACACGGTTTAATAATGTAAATAGACAAACACATATTGTCTACAAACAAAAAAGATTTGGATTATCTGTATAAATTAGACTTTCGATTCACCGTAAACCTGTTGGGCGTTCGGTAAAACCGATGTTAACTAAAGGTGATCCCTCTTTGTAGGCACAGGTGCGAATCCAATAAGGATTTTCTCATTTTTCTCATTGTGAATCTCAGAGTAAGGATTAAATCTGAACAGTATAGGGAGATGTGTGCAGAACAGGAGACTTCGATGGTTTGGTCACTTTGAAAGAATGGATGAGAGTTCTTGGGTTAGTAGATGTAGAACAGTTGCAGTTTACGGACCGGGCTATTTTTTTAGATAGGATTTTCAAGTTAAATTTAATTGTTACGCTGTCATTTGCTTATTAGATCATTAGGTGACAGTACAGCCCCCCTCCTCATGTTAAGAATGGCTTTTTAAATAACCTCATTATTTCAGCCCAGTCCGTAAACTGCATAAGTACCCAGTTGAGGTAGGAGGTTCAGTTCACAGGGGAAGGCCAAGGAAAACATGGGAGGAAGTAATAAAAATGGACTTGAGAGAAAGAGTGATAAATAAAGACCTGACCAGAGATAGGTTAGTCAATTTCTAAATGCCAGCCTGTAAAATGGACGTGGTTGAGAGGACATTTCCAGATATTTCATAGCTACTTTTAAGTACAAGTAAATAGAATTGGTTTTGAGTGAAAAAAACAAAAAACAAAAGAAAAAATGGAATACATAAATTAAATGAACATGGATACTTTTAACCTTTTTCCCGCCTAATTGTGGATAATATAGAAATATGCACTGATGAAGACTTTTTCGTAAATAATTGTGATTTTTCGTATATTATGAAAATGGATACTTTTGAGATGGCAGAAACAATTGTGTGCAAATAAAGTGTTTTTCAAGGAAATTCGAAATTTTTGGGGAATAACTATCATTAGATTATATAAATATATATATATATATACATATAGTAAGTTATGAAAATATATTTATGGCAATTAAGCTACACAGAGGCTTCCGTGTTTCATCCCCATATCGAGCACTGTTGAAGTAAATACTGAAAATTGATACATAAAAAATTATATCTCTCTCAAATTTTTAATAATAATATATATATATATATATATCGTACATGTATTGTATTAGTTTCTGTAAATGTAAATCCGTAGAAACTCAAGTGTTTATAAAAAGTGCTCAATACCAAGTAGAGCTGTTTATAAGTATAAATTTTTATTTATACAAACATTATTGGTTACATATGTGCATACATGTTTCGGTTGCACTTTTCTAAGAAAGTCAACCTCATCAGACCAAGAATCTTTCAGGAATGGATGGATTTGAAGAATTTTCTATCCTAAATCAGGATAGAAAATTCTTCAAATCCATCTATTCCTGAAAGATTCTTGGTCTGATGAGGTTGACTTTCTTGGAAAAGTGCAACCGAAACATGTATGCACATATGTAACCAATAATGTTTGTATAAATAAAAATTTATACTTATATATATATATATATATATATCAGTTATGAGAGCTGTTAACTATCAACTAGATGGTTGAAGGTTCTATTCCTGACTTGGGATGGGCACTGAAGAGCTGTGGCACAGCAAAACAGTCTGTCTGCAGATGACTATATATTATATAACTCCGGTCGCATATTTTTGCTAGGCTGCTGCGTCAGAAATAAACACTCACCCGTAAACCGATGGAGCCCCAGTCATATTTCTTATGTGGTTAGACATTGATTTTCTTTGTTTCCGTCCAAGAATATTTTTAGTTAAAAATAAAGAAAAAAAAAATTTCGACCCCACCCCAATTTTTTTTTTTACTCTCCGCCATACATAGTAATATTTTCAGTTAAAGAAAGAAAAAAAAAAATTTACAGATACTACACTACCTCCACACTTCTCAAAAAAGGAGGAAGAAAATACCTAGGAGGATGGTATCATGACAACAGAACATATACTACACTACACTACATTATGCCCCTGAATTGAGCATTTAAAGATAGTACATTAGTCTGAAATAGTATATGCTATACTATTTCATAATAAGTACAATAGTCTTAAATAGTATAGTTTTGGCTTCAGACAGACAGATACATAAACTCCATTATTAATAGATATATATATATATATATATATATAATATAAATTTGTATTTATACAAACATTATTGGTTACATATATGCATACATGTTTCGGTTGTACTATTCACAGAGAGTCCACCTCTTCAGACCAAAGAAGACAAGGAAGTAACCAATAATGTTCCTATAAATAAAAATGTATACTAAAAAACAGCTCTACATGTTATTGAGCACTTTTTATAAACACTGGAGTTTCAAAGGATTTACATCTACAGAAACTAATACAATACATGTACTATATATATATATATATATATATATATATATATATATATATATATGTTCATTGATATTACCAAAACATATATTCGCTATAGATCCATCAAAAAGATTTTTTTCAGTTCTTGCATATTTATTTATTAGCATAAAAAAAGAAATCATCTCTACGCTCGTTTCATTATTAGGGCAAAAGGAAGTTAAACAAACGAATTTGACTTCATTCCTTTGCTCCGCAATTCTTCAGGGGAAAAAATTAGACAAAAAAAAGGAAAAAAAGAAAAAGAAACAAAAGAAAAAAAAAATCACTTCTAGGTCGAAGGTGGTAAAACAATTCATGAGATGCACCAGTTGAAAATAGTCATTCGTTCATACCCAAGGACAAGGATGTATATATATATATATATATATATATATATATATAATAAGGAGAGGTAGTTTGCTTGAAACATTGTGTGTAATACGTATATAGAGGAGTATTAGAAGGCTATCACAATGCAAGAAATGGAAATATGTCGGCGTTAAGTAAGACAAAAACAAGTGATTTTAATTATATATTGTTTCAAAAACTTTTTTAATAATTTTTTTTTTCCTATATAGCAAATCTTACTTGATTAGGCAAAACTTCAACACTGATTTAATCTGTGTGACCGTGTTCCATAATATATTTCGAGGAAGACCTCTTTATCAAATGATAGGTGTTTCAACGTTTTTTTTGTTTTTTTTTAGATTTGAAACACCTACCATTTGACAAAGAGGTCTTCCTCGAAATATATTATGGAACACGGTCACACAGATTAAATCAGTGTTGAAGTTTTTCCTAATCAAGTAAGATTTGCTATATAGGAAAAAAAAAATTATTAAGAAAGTTTTTGAAAAAAATATATAATTAAAATCACTTGCTTTTGTCTTACTTCTCAACGCCGACATATTTCCATTTCTTGCATTGTGATAGCCTTCTAATACTCCTCTCTCTCTCTCTCATATATATATATATATACATATATATATGTGTGTGTGTGTGTGTGGAAGTAATTGACAGTAAAAATAGTTAGAAATGGGTAAATTCAAGAAATCAAAAAATAATCATACGCACCACTTTTGGGAGAACTTGGAGGCAATAATTGGAAACTGACAATCGTTCCACGTCGGACTCGGAAACTGGTCAATCTCCGTCTATCCAGTGGCTGGAGTTCCAGCACTCTGTTAACAATGACCCTGCGGAAAGTGTCCATCTGGCTTTCTTGGCGTAAATAATGATAGTCGAGGTCTTCGAAAACAATGTTTATTAAAAATGGTAATGGATATACCATTGCTGAAAAATTAAGGAAGAGAAAAATGATTGAACTCTTTATAAAAGAATAAAGCCCTAAAGGCAGTTGATAATGTGTACATAAGAATTAAGATTCCCCTTCTTTTTGTAGTTTGTGCCGATGGAGTAGTGATGAAGAAGTCCGACTGTTGACAATGTCAGCTTGAAGCACTTGCACATCTAACCATACTAAAGAACTATGACACAACGATAGTGTCTATTTGTGAATTACTACATGAAATAAGAAAGGAAGCAGATTCCACCCAAAAAGCGATTTAAGCGGAATTCCGCTTTTTCTTGATTAAAAAAGAGTGGAATTCTGCTAAAAAGCGAAGAACTCACATCCCTTACATATAAAGTAGAGTCACTCGATTCCCCGTTTTTTTTTTTTTACGTTAACAACTTTTTTACTACAAGGTAGATACTTGATTCTGTTTCGCACGTCAATTATGGCAAATATTGGTCGTTTTTTTAAATAAAATTTTTATTTCAAATCGATTTTAATATTCAATCCGGCTCCATATTTTCATTTTGCTTAGTAATAATTCAGTGATGGTAGGAGGGTTTTTCACTCACTAACATTTACCCATAACCACTAACACCCATAAACACCAGGAACAAATTTAATAAGTGACATTTTTTTAGATTCACTGATAGTCATTCTATTATTCTGTAAGTGATCACGTGATCAAAACAAAGATGGAGTCATAAAAAAGCCAATGTCAAAGTTGCTAATTTAAGTTTTGGTGTTTCTGCATTATGCCAACAAAATGGTGACAAACACCATTTCCTTCTTTATTTCTAGAGGAGTGAATCGAAAAAGGGAGATAATTCGATTTTTTTTTTTAGGGAGACTCATAACAAAATGATCATATTTGATTTTTTTCATCACGAGAAACATGAGAATTTGTGCGAAGAAACATTTAAAAACAGTATTTTTGTAATAAAATACATTAAGAAACGATATTAAAAAAGAAATAAAATAGATTTATTTGAGTAACTTTGACATCATAAAATATAAAAACAGAAAGTACCGTTTTTAATGGGTATGGTATAAGTCGCATATCACCTCCAGACGCATATCTCTATACCAGAAATTCGACTAACTTCGCCTTATCTCTAGTTAAATATAAAATGTCTTCAAGATTTAACGCATTGACGTCCATTTTCGAAAAAATAAGAAACGAATTAAGACACTTAAAATAATTCGAATTATCTCCCCTTTTTGCTGGTCGCCATTTTGTTGCCATGAGCACCTAACTTCTTTTTTTTAATCTCAAGCAAAACAAACACAAAAGAAATATGAAATTGGAGGGGAGGGGGGGGGGGGCACAAACCAAGTTTCACTCAAAATAATTTACATGAGTAAAATATGATTTTACCATGGTTAAACTTCTATAGGGTCGAGCTAGTTAATTCACTAGTGGAAGATTTCTTAGCCCCGAGTCAGAACTGCTGTTGAAATAGACTCCACCGCTATGCCGATAGGGTTAAGGGTTATCAGATCCGTTGTGAAGATGGCTCAGAAAAAACTTATAGAAATGGATCTGAATACAGTTTAACATTAAAATTGTTGACGTTGTCTCTTTTTTCGTGAACATGCTAGCCTACCCACGAGAAAGAATCGCGATAAAAGACGAGGTGCTTCAAAACTTGAAGTTTCTTTTTAAAGCAACTTACTCACCTGTTGACATACTGTATAAATCCGATGAACTAACGGGCTGTCGAGTACTCGTTTCTCTATTATTAGATTTCGTACACAAAATACCGAGCATTTCTGGACAATGCACAACACCATGGTAACCAGGAATCTAGAAAAAGAAAAGAGAAAATTCAGATTCTGCTGGTAGTTTCATTCATACCCTCGGCAAACCTGACTAGCAGCAAAACCCCACCCCTTCACTGCAGATTCCGGAAAAACCTTCTACTGTAATAGCTTCTTTCCTCGGACCGCTTGCCTTTGGAATTCCCTCCCTGGTCCCTGACTATACCAATATGCAGAAATCTAAATGTAATGTGAACAAACATCTTCCTACCCAACTCCCCACTTAGGATGCCTCCTATAAATCTGTAAACAGTAAATTAAAAAATAAAAATAATATTAAACATTAAAAACGTTAAGTTATTGCAACCTGCTACTAGAAAATATTACTTTAAAAAAAAACAACAAAAAAAAAACGTATGTTTAACAACTCAAAAATTGAAAATCAAACAAAAATAAAGCTAATAACTGTCACTAATCGATTGAAAATTTAATTTTCAACCTATCTGTATATTTTTATTAGCCGTATTTTTGTTTAATTTTCGATTTTTTTGATGAGGCGATTATCGAGGCTTTGCATAGAGTAAAATCAGACGCCATTTTGATTTTTTGGGGGTTTACAAGACTCGGAAAACAAATAGAAAAATTTTAAGTAAAAGCGCTTTAAAATAACTTTTTTAAAAATTAAAACTTATCCAGGTAGGTAGAAAAGTAACTTATTGCCTTTGGTAACATTTATTTGTTTCTTTCGCCCCTTTTTTTCTGTTAATTATTCTTAAAAATCGCTAAAAAAAAAAAAAAAAAAAAAAAAAAGGTTGTTCGAGAGTAATGAAACCCTGTAAAATAAAAATAAACGCCCTATATAAAAATTCAAATAAATATGTCCTTAGCTTTCTTTATTCAATTTCCATTTTTATTATTTCCTTTTCATTCCGAGAAGAAGAAAACAAATTTACTTTCACTTATATTTTTTTTTTTCACAGCAGAATCTTCCAGCCAGCTCAATTTTTGGTGGCAGGTTATTTCTGTTTTTAAAGTTCCCCCGGTTCATCATATTTTGTATATTGTATATATTTGTATTTCCCTAATTCCTCAATGCAAGGGAAGTAACTTTGGTTTTACAAAACATGGATTATTTCCCTTTGTATTCCTAACTTCGCTTTTTTAGTTTCACTTTTGTGAGCAAAGACATAATATTATATAATAGAGCCAACCAGTTTAACAGCAGCGTACCCCCCCCCCCCTCCGCCGTCAAAGTACAACCTTTCCTCACCATGGGGGGGGGGGTTAGTGTCAGAGCTGTTCAGCTGGTGAAAATTCAGGAGTCAGCATCCGGATCCGTCGTCTTCTAGTCGTCTCTGCCTCTGCATGTGGCAAGCAAGGACGTGTCGGGTGCGGAACCGCAAATTCATGGAGTGCGGATAACAACGTTGTTTCTTCGCATGTGCTACCACCAATCCTTTATGAGTTGCGAGCACAACCTTCCCCGACTTCATATGCAACCGCTGTTAGGGGTAAAAAAAAAAACTAATCTATTTTCGAATGACCAACAAGGAGGACTTCATGCAGACAAGACAATCCTGATGCACGCGCTTTGTGCGCTCTCCGCGCTTTGTGCACTTTGTGCGCTCTCCGCAGAAGTCCGATTCTCTTAACAACAACGTGCTATCGGCTCTACACGTCATAGACCTGATAGAGTACCGAGCTCGTCATTACCCAACAAGGAATCGAGCACCGGGTCAACAACAAGGGGTGGCGGGTGCAGTCAACATGTTGAAGAGATGGGTTGGCCATCTTACACGAAGGACAGACAACCAATGGTCGGAGACAGTAACTGAGTGGCTGACGATAAAGGGCCCATTCGGCTGACTGGCAACAAGATGGTGCGATTCACTATGACGAGATATCGGACGGAGTTGGATGCTGCTCATCTAGGATGGAAAGTTCTGGGTCATTCGTTGTGATTTACACTGACTAGACAACGGATCAAATAAAGATAAAGATGGCGATTTACATATCTTTTTTCTTAAACCTAATTTTAAACAAACAAACATTTCCTTCAAATATCATCAACATAGGATAGGGGAGGATGAGTCGGGGAGGATGAGTCGGGGAGGATGAGTCGGGGAGGATGAGTCGGGGAGGATGAGTCGGGGAGGATGGGTCGTCTCCTCCTCCACCCAATCGATTCTCATGGCCAAAAGTCTTTAATTTGGTGCAACTAAATCTACATGAATTTTGTTTCAGAGTTTTTTAGATGAGGATTGATAATTTGTATTATTCGGACTACTATTTTCATTTTGGTTGTTATTTTCACAAAACTCCTCAAACTTATACTAAAGTGTCTACATGGACCCATGGCATAACGGTTAAGGGTGTTGATTAACAGTCAGTTCTAAGTGACAATCTTCTAGAGGTTACAGTTCTATCCTAAGATTTTGACTTTTTAAAAATTATGACTTGAGAGACATTGATTGCGGCTGACTGTTGTGAATTCGGAATAGCGGCACGTTGACTCCTAGTCGAATGTTTTTCTGGAGTGTCAAATCATTATCTTCGGTTTAACGTCCGTTTTACATGCTGGCATGTGTTGGATGGTTTTAAGAAATTTACTTCAAAACTAATCTATCTCTGGTCAGATATTTATCTATCCCTCTGTCTGTCTCTCAAATCCTACCTTATCACATCTTGCAATGTTTTCCTTGGTCTTCTGTGAGCTGAACCTGCTACTTCGACTATTCTACATATACTGACCCAAGAACTCTCATCCATTCTTTTAACGTGGCCATACCATCGAAGACTCCTGTTCTAAATTAACAGTTTTGCACATATATTTATACAGAAGTAAAGAATAATCATTGAAGAAGATTACAAAGATCTAGAGAAGAAATTATCAACCAGTTAACAGCGCTGGGAAGACAACTTATCTCCATAATTGACTGTGGTTTAAGATACTCTGATAATTTGCGTTAGTGACAATATCTGTCAATTGAGTTATCTCCCCTTTGCAGATTGGCTGTTTGGAGTCTATTGACATAGGTGGCACTAACTTGTAGCCAATATGCATCGGTGGTGGGTTTTAATAGGCTATTTGCATAACTGGTTTTAGTAGGCAATTTTTATAGGTATTGTAGCAACCATCATGCAGGTCCACAGGGAAAACGGATTAGGGTTGCACCGTGTATTGTCCATCGGGGATTGAACCCAGAGCATTCCAAAATGGAAACATGTAACTTTTGTCACGCAACGAGAGTTCACGTATGCAAATGAGGCTGGGTTGATTCTCGTTGTGATAAAAAGTGTAGACACTTTGCTCCAGGGACGAGGTGGAAAAAGGTTGACGTTCTGACTATGTCGAGTGCAGAGAGATAGAGAGAGAGATAGAGAGTGACAGATGTAGTAGCATTTGGGAAGGACAACGATATTTATATCCGAGAAAAGAGTATCCTTATTACTTCCCTTACACCGTTCATTCTGTAATTATTGTAATCTGTAATTATCTCCCGTGTATATTTCTGATGTATATAAATAATAAGTGCTTACATGTCTCTCTCTCTTACGCAATGAGCGACCGACCAAATAACATCGTGTTTGTGTCCTTTTTGACTTCTGTCCCCTTTGCTCGTATTATTGTCTTACTTTCAGGAATAACCACATCACAACAATAGAGAGAAAGAAAAAGAAAGAGGAAAAGAAAAGGGAATTGGATTTTTGACTAGACGTTTGGTCGTTCACAAGCGTGTTGGACTGTTGTTGTTGGTGAAAAGAACACAAAGGAGAATTCGGCGTCCGTTTGAACTCAGAGGTAGAGCATTCTTTAACTCTTGCTTACATGTATGAGAACTAATCTTTTGACATTGAAGAGTTCAGTTGATTTCTGGGCAGAGAGAGTGAATAGTGAACAGTAAGCAGCGAAAAGTAGAGATTGAGATTTTTCGTGGCGGTGACACTGAAGGAAAGTTAATTTAATTCAATTATCGGATTGCACTAACAATTTAATTCAATTATCGGATTGCACTAACAATTTAATTCCATTATCGGATTGCACTAACAATTTAATTCCATTATCGGATTGCACTAACAATTTAATTCCATTATCGGATTGCACTAACAATGCAAGAATCTAAAAGATTAAAAAAAACAAAAAACAAATACATAAGATCGTGTCTCTCGTCAATTATTAATACAACTATTTTTATCTTGCGAGTAAAGAGCTCTACTTTGGTTAAAGTGTAAAAAAAAATAATAATAATATAGGCGGTCGTGCCTATTGAGTGGGTTTTGGGAGGGGGGATTTGATACTCAATGGAGCAAGGTTGGACGAGGCCATTCTTAGTTGAGGGAAGAGAGGTAGTACAAAAACCTATATCTGGGGTTCTGCCTTCTCTCAGCTGAGCTGATCTGACTGATCTACGATCTCTGAGCGATCGGTGGCGGTGTGCCGTCGCCATTGGACAAACTGTTACGATGCTGAAGGAACTTCAACACTGAGGAGTTCTTTCGGAGTCACGGTGCATGCCCTCAACGAAACGGTGTCAGTTGTACAACTTTGTTCCATGCAGAGACTCATTTTTTTTTTTAACAGACCCGGTTGGGTGGGTCGCTGGAGGAGCAATTCTTTAGCAAGACTATTCCCCTTTCCAACTACTGCCTCGGCCCCCTTCAGGGTACATCTGGGAAGAGGATATTCGATGTATTTTTTCATATTCCAAATGTTTTGTTTTTTCCCCAACACATTGCTAAATCTTTTCATATTGCTGAAGGAAATCTTTTCATATTGCTAAAAGAAATCTTTTCATATTGCTGAAGGAAATCTTTTCATATTGCTAAAAGAAATCTTTTCATATTGCTGAAGGAAATCTTTTCATATTGCTAAAAGAAATCTTTTCATATTGCTGAAGGAAATCTTTTCAAACGCAAACCTTAAATGATTCAAGGGAGATAACTTTTAATCTATAATGAGAACTGGTATTTCAACTAGAGTTGGAAGAGGGTTTGGGGTAATGCAGACAATTTCGACTTACTGAAATGCTTTTCCCCATCGGACAAGAGGTCCATCGTGAAGACTTGACCCGAATGTCATAGATACGTTTTCCACGGCAACGGAATTCATAGCACATTCCTTGGGTTTCGTAAGAGGCAGAAGACTGGAGGAGAAAAAATTAAAAATAAGCAAGATTAGAATATGCATTCATTTTTATGGCTGCTAATCGCTCCAGACAAGGCATGAAGCCACTTGTTGTAAGGAGCTAACAAGAACGAAAGATGATTATCAAGAAAACAGGAGATGCCTATTGGACTTAGTCTTGAAAAGACCAAGGCTATAGGTAGGAGGAAAACAGTCAGCAAGAAAAGAGTTCCACTGCATTCTTGAAAAGAAGCTACCGGAATAGAAAACTATTATAACGAGGTATCAAAACAACAAATTGGTGAAGACAAACGAACTGGAACAAAGGAAGCAGCGAAATAAATCAAAGAATTCTGAAGAACACACGTCATAATAGTATTTATAGAAAAGACTGAGACTAGCAATATCACGTCTGTGAGCAAGAGTGCAGAGAAGAAGAAAGGATGGGGGCCAATCAAATTACAGATACACTTCTGAAACTTATCAAGAAGCCTCAAATAGGACAGAGATTCACCAACCAAAATATGACAACAGTACTCCATTATACAAAGTCTGATAGTAGTAGATTTGTGGAGATAGAGAATAGCTTCAGGTGTGAGAAAGTGTTTGGAGTGATAGAGAGAACAGACTTTACGAGAAGCAGAAAAAGCAATTGAAGATACACGCAAAGAAGTTAGAGCAATTCAGGAATCGTAGCTTTACTGGCGGCAAAAGATACAAGACAAAATTTGGATGAATGACAGGTTAAAAACAAGGCATGATTTAGCTTTAAAGCAGAAGAAACAAAAAAAATGTATCCTCCGAAAAGTTTGAAAACTATGGTAGGTGTTTAACGACACGGGATACGACTTAATAGAAAATAGAGGATGCACATGAGTAAATTTTTTTTTTTTTTCGTTTTTTCTTTTAGTTTTTTTTTACTGAGTCACCCATTTATCAAAACTAAAAGCCACTCAAGGATAAGGGTTAATGAGATGAATAGATTGGCAGTTGAATGATGATGAATATTATGAGAGGATTGAAAATGAGAATGGAATGAATAAAATCTGATGACTTATGGGGACATTAGACTTGAAGATGATCATGTTGTAGTCATCAGGGAAGTAATTTTGTGGCAACATGTTCTACAGATGGAAAGTTTGGGGAAAGAAACTCTGTTCATGGAAGTTTGTTTTTACTTGCTTCGTCATGTGCACAAAGTTAGACACAAGGTCAGTTTTTTATGTCTCGCTCCCCAGAGAGGGGCACTTTAGATGGGACAAAACTAAAAATTACCACAGTTGAGAAGGATTTTTCTCTTCTGACCGGGGACAGAAAAGATACTACACTTTGATCCTAATCCAAAGGCAAGTAAGTAAGTGATGTCCAATCAATTTTATACGAGTAACTCAACTTTCACTCCTTCACTTATTTTAAACAGGTCTGCCACGAGAAGGAAAGGAGCTGGATTTAATGGTGTGTGTCTCTGTGTCTGTGTCTGTCACACACACACACACACACTAAGAAAGCTGTTAAATCTGACAGTGATATGGGACAAAAGGGAGAAAGTAGCAACCCTAGTTGAAGTCAGTGTCCCTAATGATGTTGGCTTAAACAGAGCAGAAAGAGAAAAGATTACGAAATACCAAGGTCTTATGTATGACATGAAAAGAAACTGGAATCTTAGAAAAATCTCCATCATACCAGTAATTATAGGAGCAACCGGACTAATTTTAAAAACTACTTGGCGAATATACCCAGTGAACCAAGTGCAAGAGAGATACAAACAATTGCACTTAAAGGGACGGTTAGAATCTTAAAAAGATCTTTTGGTTAGAGTCTTTGAAATAGCGGGTGAATGTCTGGCATCCAGTAGAATGCACCATCCCCAGCAAAAACAAAAAAAGAAGAAAAGAAAAAAAAAAAAAAATTAAAAAAAAAAGAAGAAAATTAAAAAAAAAAAAAAGAAAATTAAAAAAAAAAAAGAAAATTAAAAAAAAAAAAGAAAATTAAAAAAAAAAAAGAAAATTAAAAAAAAAAGAAAGAAAATTAAAAAAAAAAGAAAGAAAATTAAAAAAAAAAGGAATACTTACATCTTTGGTGATGTTAGCCATGAAACACCTACTCCGATGTGAAAACATTTCCCCACGATCTTTGGGAGAGTTCCTCACTGGTATTGAACAACGGTTCTGTAAGAATTAGGATGAAAAAAGGATTAAAATAGATTCAAATAGTTTTTCAATTATTTTAAAATTGAAAACAAATGGAAAAAATGCATATCTTGTGAAGATGGAATTATTTGATGGAATAATCTAGACGACACGAAGATTCCGATACCTTAATCGTGACTTAATGAAAATAATCCATTTTTCTGTCCTACTGAAATTATCTGTCATTGCCGGACAGTGTCTGGTTGGAACAGATCGCAACAAACGAACTAGGCTGTCTATTGAGCTCATTGTATTTGTAGATTGTTAGCTGGCTTTTGTTTGCAAGGGCGGGATTTTACATGCAGCATTTGGTTCAGACATTTACGAATAATGACAAGAGGAAGTGGACAGAATTTTGCAATTCAATGATTTTGGCTCCGTTCTTGTGTGAGAACCCCAGATTTTGGTATAAGGTTAGGGTTCAATGCTTTTGGCTCTGTTCTTCTGTGAGAACCCCAGATCTTGGTATAGGGTTAGGGTTCAATGCTCTTAGCTCTGTTCTTGTGCGAGAACCCTAGATCTTGGTATAGGGTTAGGGTTCAATGCTCTTAGCTCTGTTCTTGTGCAAGAACCCCAGATCTTGGTATGCGTGATTTTCCTTGTGAGGATGCATAAAAGATTAACCTCAATGATCTCCAGTAATGACAGCGATCAATTCCGTGGATCGTGATATACTAATGATTCTATCGCATTGCTGTTGCCCGTGATGCAGGTGGCGGCCTCATTGAACAAATTGTAAGACAGTAAATAAACATCTTGGAATAGAATACTTGTAGCACAGTTCTGGGGATTTCTGTGATCTCCATGGATTGCCCATCATCATCTTTGTCAACAGAAATAGCTGTTTGGTTTTCGTAGTAGTTGGTTCATTGGATAATGCTGCCCCCAGCATTGGTTGATGTAGCAGTTGTAGACATATTGTTCTTTTCTTCTTTATTCTCTTCAAATCAAATTCATGGGCAAAAAATAGCAAAGTGCAATTTTGTTAGGAGCAAAGTGTATTATCTGTTCTGATACTACACTTTATCTTTTCTGCCCACGGTCAGTGAAGGAGAGCTCTTTAGTTTTGTTCCAATCCAAAGTGTTCCTTTTGGGAGAGCCGGATTTTCCCCACATTAAAAACTAACTTTGTGTCTAACGCTGCGCTCGTGGGGAGGCAAGTAAATAGAGACAAGGAGAGTTAGAAAATGTGTACATCTACATACATTTTGAATGTTTGTCCAAGGTGACTTTAAACTTGGAATGATAGGCATCATCACAACCTCCTCTGGTAGATTGTTCCACGGGCAATAAGAGCGATTAAAAAGAACTACAACTAACTCATTTGCTCGGAGATTTGATTTACTTCTCGGCGAAAAGTCATCGTAGCCTCCGTTCCGTCTTGAGAGACAATGGATACCCCCTGTAATGGTGGCTGCACATGTTATTGTGAAGCAAGGGTTGTGCAATCTTCAACTACACCTCTTCTGAGTTGGCACCGCCTGATTCCAGTGGAAAGGAGAAAACCAGGACTGTTGGAAACAATACCCAGATAAACGGAGAGCACATACAGCACCCATTATTCCCAAATAGTCACCCATTTTAGTACTGGCTAGGCTCAACGCTGCTTAACTTCGGTGATCTAATGGAAACCGGTGTGTCAACATGATTATACTGTGTATAATATCTGTGGCCTGTATATCAAGATGAACTGCATCTTCCCGTTCCAACCCAATCGGATTAAGAAAGACTTGAAAATCGCATCCGATCACTTTGACACCTAATTTTCCAAGGGGAAGAGCTCGCTAACTTTTCTGCCACATACTTCCCCCCATGACATAACTTCCACTACACATCAGTAGATCTCGAATGGAATAACTAAGTTCACATGGAAGTTTCCATTATTAACCCGATTTTTACACATCCGCATCTAAATATTACTGAAACTTTTCCTTATTAAAACATTGTATAACGAAATCAGTTCTTTCGTTTTGAATGACCCTGTATGATGAGCCTCTCTTGAGCCGAGGATTCTCGCTAATACTTTTTTTATATACAGGTAGGCGATAGGAAGCTGAGCTATGGGTGAAGGTGGGTGTATTCAAGGGGATTCATTTTCTTTTATTTTTTTTTGAGGGGAGGGTGCTCTGGGTGGAGAAGGGTTACTTACATCTGCTTTACTTTGGTATATTCCGCAGGGTTCCAAAAACATCCCACTTTGACAAGTCGCCTTATCACGATGCAAAAAATGGCAACCTTCTTGACTAAAAAAAACAAACAAAAGACAAAAAATTAATATCATTTTAAAATATTTGTTTTTTAATTCTTACATTTAAAACAAAAATATAATTTTCTCAGATTATATTTTTTTGCATAGGATGACCTAAAGAAAATGCCACCCATGGAATCGTTAATCTGAAATCCAACTATTATTTTCGTACAAATATTTTTTAGTCTATGCCTGACTTGTCCACCAAGTTTCAGTCATGAATGTCCAACAGTCTTTGTTTTATTGCGGTTCAATGATATGTGGGGATACTTTGGTGATCACCTAATCAGTAGGAGGCATGATACTAAATTGACTTCACACTCACCGGACCTTAACCCCCCCCCCCCCCCAGGTTTTTATCTGTGTGGTTATCTCAAAGATAATGTCTATCAAAAAAATCTCCACACTTTTCCTGAACTGAAGAGACCCATTACAGCAAAAAGCAGTCGTATCCACGTGTTCTTGCAACGCAAAGATGCACATTTGAAGGATATAATAATTAAATGGTGATTCTTCCAGTCTGCCGTCTTAGATTATGACCACACACGCGATTGCCGATCTAAAAGTCTTTTCTTATGGTTCACATCGTTTGTTATATTTCTGGAAATGAAAGCGGTGAACCATGGAAAAAAAACAGATGAAATCGAAATGAGTTACCCAACCTGTGCATGTGTGTGTGGGTGTGTGTGGGTGTGTGTGTGGCGAGGGCAGTGCAAAAAAAAAACAGCCTTTTTTTCCTACACGACTCCAATCAGTTTCAACTAAGAAAGTCAAAATTAAGAGAGAGACACACAGAGTGTGCATGTGGTGGGAAAGAGACAGGAAGTCATTCTTTAATGAAACAAAAATCATCTAACTCCCCTACCCCCTCATGAATCGTTTGAAGTCATCACAGCAAAATGAACATTTTCAGTTTTCAGAGAGAACTATTTTATAAGAGGGAGAATGAAGGCAACGCAAGACAAGACGGAGAGAGGAAGAGAAAATAAACAGGAAAAGAGAAAGAAAGATAAAGCGAGGGAGAGAGAAAAATAAAGTGTGAAATAGAAATAAAATCTAGCCAAATAGTGACAATAAAAATAAGGAGGTATGTCCCTAGCGATTTGGCAGAAATCAGCCTTTTCATATTAAAAAAAAAAAAGGTGGATTTTGATCAAAATCCACCACTTTAGTCCATAGCCAAATCATCTGTCAGCTGAGTAGACATCAGCAGGTGAAAGCCGTCCAAAGCGACAAAAAGATGCAAACATGAGCAGGCAAGGTTTTGGCTTCCCTATTCTGTGATGCGCAATGTATTTTGTTCATTGATTACCTTGAGAAAAGAAGAGAACTCACATCCATTGGAAGCTCTAGCGATTTAAGCAGAATCCCGCTATAAGGCGGAGAACTCACATCCCTCAGTTGTTTTAAGTATTCGAAGGAGGAGGAGATTGGGGTGGGGGGGCCATTTAACAGCCGAGACACTGATCGTTGAAAAATGTGTTCATCCTCGCTAAGATCCAAGAAGTGGAAAAAGCAAGGCAGAAAGCAGAAGGCTCCTCACCGCTTTTCTGGCTCTGATGTCACTCTCCTCCGTCTATGTCAGCCATGAGAAGGGCAGACAACTCTCCCTCCTCCATAATTGAAATATTCAACACTATAACATTGTGGTCAGTGCAAGGTTCTTAATGTTGATACAGAAAGTCACTACTGACTCCTAAAAGTTAAAAGGATCATGTTTGCCGTTTTTTTTTTTAGGATATTTATTTAATATGTTGTGATCCAAAATAGTAAAATACGAAGCAAGCATGCGGCCAAGGTAGTTGATGACACATAGCAGTAGTTGGCATCACAATGATATGGATTTTTTTCTTCATCTCTTTTTAATTATTGATTCTTCTTTTTAATAAAAGCGGTTGTACGAGTTATTAATAATGACAGCATACAATCATTAGCGGTTTAATAATTCTTTTGGATTTTTTATTTTTATTTACAGGATACATAATCTTCTGTGGGTTTTCCTTCAACCCATTCCCAAAGGTTGAGGAAGCAGCTGTCTAAAATACGTCCACTCTCCTTCGCAGTTAAGAAACACGAGAAAGATTGCATTAGCTTAATTTCTACTCCTAGACTTTGAGTGGAATTTTACACTTTTCTTTTTAATCTAACCTTATGAATTGGAATAAATACATTGAAAACATTGCCAAGGCTGCTGCAAAGAAGGTGGGCTCCCTCTACCATGCCAGTAAAAATCTCACACCTGACATTATCCTATACATAAAACTCTACAAAGCCACCATCCACCCATGCATGGAGTATTGTTGCCACATCTGGGCTGGTGCATCATCCGCTAGTCTCTCCCTCTTAGACAAGGTCCAAAAAAGAGTCACCAACTTGATAGGTCCTTCACTATCCACCAAGCTCCAGCCCCTGTCCCATCGCTGCAATGTTGCTTCCTTGTGCCTGTTTTACAAGTACTTCAATGGATTGTGCTCTGGTGCCCCCACGACGTAAATCTACTAGACCAACCCGACAATCTGCCAAATCCCATCCATACACTGTGAAGGTCCACAGATGCCAAAGAGCTTTCTACTCAAAAAGCTTCTTTCCTCGTGCTGCTGGACTCTGGAACTCCCTCCCTGCTTTCCTGACGTTACTGACATGCAGAAATTTAAAACTAATGTAAACAGACATCTCACTGCGCAGCTCCTAATTTAGGTGTGTGTGGGGGGGGGGCCTTCTCCCTTTTTTCTCAGTAGCCCCTTACATTTACAGTGGCGGCCTGTCTTGTCTGGAATGAACTATGTTAAAAAAAATTTTAAATACCAACATCCAACTATTGCTACAGTATTATGTGTGTATGTGTGTATGAAGAGTGAGAGGTTTCTCTATAATTTGCCTTACCTGCCTGAGC
Source organism: Sepiola atlantica (assembly GCA_963556195.1). Taxonomy (NCBI): domain Eukaryota; kingdom Metazoa; phylum Mollusca; class Cephalopoda; order Sepiida; family Sepiolidae; genus Sepiola; species Sepiola atlantica. The sequence continues at coordinate 993,230 of OY744531.1, read as the reverse complement.
AGAAGTAGTTGGTGTCATTCACGCACGTATCAAGTTGACCAAATGAACATCCTTCGCCTACACAGCACAGAAAAAGTAAAGAAATAAAACAAAATAAGTAATCAGATAATTTTCATAAAATTGACACTTAGAGAAAAAAGAAAACAGATTTTATTTCATGCCTATATATTTAAATCTAACATATAAAGTTATCTGGTCGGTTTTTGAAAGTCACAACCAAATAGCCTTTAAGCAGACAAATCAAACTTTGCTTCTGAAAAGCCAATTTTCATTTTGTATTGTTGTACCATGTTATTGGCAATATGATAACATACTTCATTACAATTTATTTTTAAAGTTACTTAGTCCAGCACAGACGATTGATAATATGAAAAAAAAAATTTTTTAATCACTGAAAAAAATTAAAATTAGCAAGGGGAACAATCCATATCTTGTAGGATATAATAAGAGTTGACTCATTTTTATTTTACTTGATTCATTCTGTATTTAAATATTTCAATTAGCTGTATCCTATATATATTTTCATTACTATTTTCATTATTGATCGCACAAATGGAGTGGTATATAAAGTTACATAAGATATTCTGTTTCCCATATTGACTGGATATATGTGTCTTTTTTCAATAATACTAATATTTGATTTTTCTTTTGCTTAACTTCTATATCCGATGTTATGAGGGACGCTGGTGAAGACACCTTATGGAATCATCTAAAATATAATACAAAATAAAATATTCCAAATAGTTTTAGAAACGATCGTACACCAAATATTCGTTGTTCTTGGAAGTGATATAAATAATGTACTAATTACATATATATATATATATTTATACCTATAATGTTGACATTATGGTAAATTTTATTTTACTAACTTATTTGTTGACTCTCCTCTGGCGATAAGATTACATCTTTGAAAAGCCATGTTTTAAGGAAGGAATAATAAAATAATTTTCTCATATAAATCCCTTGTTTTGAACAATTGATGATTTAATAGATATTGTATTCTTTACAATTTTTATTCTAATCACTTATGTGTGTGTGTGTGTGTGTGTGTGTGTGTGTGTGTGTGTGTGTGTACGTATAAAATTAATAAAATATTAACAAAAAATACATCCTATAAAGTTAAGGGCGACTAACAATGCAATTTTCTGCATCTTAATCACTCAGGAAGTGAAAAAAAATCGAAATAGTAGTAGTAAGCAAAAGCAACGAACGCTGCAATCACCAATAAAAACAACTACATAAAAAGTACATTTTATATATATTGTATATACGAACATACATATATATATATATATATATATATATTAAAGCTAGGTTAATTAACATTTGTTTCCTTGGCCTTTTGGCTAAGAGCAAAGTGTAGTATCTGTTCTGATGGATACTGCACCCCATAGACTGGTATTGTCTTGGCCTTCGGGCCTTAATTCTGCCGGTCTGTGGGTTTGTCCTGTGCAGTTCTAAGAGGTTCACCCTCCCAGGCTTTGCCTTTTCACCCTTTGAGAAGGGGTTAGTTTATTGCTAATCGCCTGAGGCACCCCTACCGGAGAATGCCGACGGGGCTGCCCAGGCAATTTTTAAGGGTCATGAGTGCTCTTCCTCTAGGGTGCTGACTTATCAAATCCAACTTTCCGATCTTGTGTCACATCTTACCGCTGTGGGAGGTAAATAAATACCTGGCCTTTTGGCTAAGATCAAAGTGTAGTATCTGTTCTGATGCTGCACTTAGTCTTTTCTGTCATCGGTTAGTGAAGGAGAAATCGTTCTAGACTGAGGCAACTGCTATATTTGCTGCAATTCAGAGTTCCCCCACATCAAAAACCGACCTTGTGTCAAACTCTGTCCTCGTGTGGAGGCAAGTAAATAAGGACATTTGTTTGAGTAAGGCTTATTTTCCTAAATATTTTAATCATAGATAATGGAAAAATGGATATTTTCAAAAACATAACTCAATGCCAAAACCAAGGAATATTTTAATAATGTATTGTATACATTTTAAAAATATTCCTTCGTTTCGGGATTGAGTTACGTTTTTAAAAATACCCATTTAAACTCTTCTAATTATCTGTAATTTGCAATTTATTTGTTAAGCAATCCATCATTTACTAAGTTTCTGTCTATTACTCTCACCCTCTCTCACTATGTTGTTTGACCCCCCCCCACACACACACACTCCTCCACTGTAATCTTATAGTTTCTATCACTCTTGCTTCCATCACTCTCTCTCTTCTTGCTAAATTTCAATATAGCGTTACATGGAACATTGGTCCATGTTGCGAGAGAGTAGTGGTGGTAGTAGTCTTTATATTGGTCGCTAGTTTCTCCTACTCTCTCTCTGTGTCAGTAAGAAAAAAAATGGAGTGACTCGCAAAAAATATGCGGATCTAAATTTTGCGATATTCTAAATAGATTATTGTTGGTATTAGAAAATGTCAATATTATGGCAAAAGTGTTAATAATGAAACAGAAATTTAAATTAGGGCTTGATAAAGTTTTTTTATGTTTTTTTTAACTTTTATTCACCCCAAACAGGGCACATTGCCACTGAGACGTAAGGGACTACTGTGAATTAGAGGACAGATTTATAGGGGCAGCCTAAGTGGGGAGTTGTGCAGCGAGATGTTTGTTCACATTACATTTAAATTTCTGCATGTTCGTACAGTCAGAGAAACAGGGAGCAGGAGTGAATTCCAAAAGCAAGTGGTTCGAGGAAAGGAGCTATTAGAGCAGAAAGCTTTCCAGCATCTGGGGACTTGTACAGTGAAGAGGTGGGATTTTGCTGCTTGTCAGGTTGGTCGAGGGTATTTACGCTGAGAGAGCACAAGTGCAGCAAGTTCATCATAGCACATTCCATCAAAGTACTTATAAAACAAACACAGGGATGCAAGATAGCGGTGATGGGACAGAGGCTGGAGATTGGTAGAGAGTGTGAGAACTATTAAGTTAGAGACCCTTTTTTTGGACCCTGTCTAAGAGGGAGAGATGAGAGATTGGTGCACCAGTCAGATGTAGCAAGAATACTCCATGCAAGGGCGAATGGTGGCTTCGTAGAGATATAGAATGCTGACAGGTGTGAGAAGTTTTCTAGTTCGGTAAGGAGAGCCTACTTTCTTTGCAGCAGACTTGGCAGTATCTTCTATGTATCTGTTCCAATTCATGTTACCTGTGAATGTTTGAGAGAGTAAATATGAAATAAAAATTTCAGACAAAATGGAGAGAATAATTTATGGAATAGTGGATAAGCATGTCAACATGCTAGTGGAAATAAGGACACAAACACAGAATTAAAGCTAGACCAAGATATTTTGGTCGATTCGTTCGACCATATTTATTTTACCAAATGAATACGGTCGAACGAATCAACCGAAATATCTTGGTCCAGCGTTGTATTTTTGTCCTTATTTCTACTAGCATGTTGACATACTTATCCACTATTCCATAAACTAATGTTCGAAATATCAATGTGTAAACTTTGTTATTTGTGTAGAGAGATTCAAAGGGAGACAACTGTGGTTACCTTTGCCCCATAAGAACTTGTCTGCAGCTGAATAATTTACTTTGTACCAACCACTGTCCTCGAACACGGCCAACGTAATCGGATCCAAAACTGTTTGGTGCGGCTGAAAGTTAATAGCAAATTACAAACGATTAAGAATTTCGAAAATAGTAACACATTTTTAAATTATGTATGGTGCTTGTCTAGAATTATGGAGACATTCGAAAGAAAAAAAAAACAAAAAAAAAACACATTTGTATAATTTGAGGTATTCAGACTACAGTTCTCATCTTCAGTGTTATTCTCACAACGTTTCGGCAGCTGTAACTTCCGGCCTTCTTCAGGTGTATCTCTTCAAACTCGGGTCAGGAATATTTCTGTCGAATTCGGGAATCTGAACAAAATTTCGAATGGAATCCACTATTTTTAATCCACGGGGTTAGCACTCTCTTGTTCCGTCAGCCATGACTGGGAGAAGTCTTCAGTAATTCGCAATTCTTTGTATCGCCCACACCGAGGATTGAACCTTTAACCTTCAGATGACTGTCACTTAGAACTGAATTTAACGTTCAATCCTCGGTGTGGGCTATACGAAGAATTGCGAATTACTGAAGACTTCTCGCAGTCATGGCTGACGGAACAAGAGAGTGCTAACCCCCATGGATTAAATAAACGGTTTTGTTCGAAATTCTGTCCAGATTCCAGAGGTTGACAGAAATATTCCTGAGTTCGAAGAGATACACCTGAAGAAGGCCGGAGGTTACAGCGGCCGAAACGTTGTGATCATAACACTGAAGATGCAAACTGTAGTCCGAATACCCAAAATTATACAAATTATCAATCCTCATTTCAAAAATTCAGAAATGAAACTGAGAAATATCTGTTTGATGCACGTACCTGTAACAGAATGAATATATCCTATACCAAAAATAACATAAATTAATCAAGTAGTTTTTATTTTATAAAAGAAAATCCAATTTTATCGATAAACGATTAAGGGGGAAATATCGGCGCCACTATTGGTCATATTTAAGGGAGTAGTTTGCAAAAGTTCGTATTATCTCCCTTAAATATGACGCCCATATTTCACCCTTATTCGTTCGATAAAATTTGATTTTCGTTTATCAGATAAAAACTACTAACATAGAATTATAATTTTAGATAAGCACCTTATTTATTATTTACAATTAAAGTGTGGCAGTTAAAATGCTGCATAATCAAATCATTTCTTGTATAAACAAACTAACCTTAACCAGTGTTGCCTGGGAGTCTTTACTTTCAGTTTTGTGTTGTTATTTTGTTTAAACCGGATTTTTAAAGTTACATTTAACATTAGTTCATGTTTGTGAGAAGAAAAAAATTATAATCCAAATTAATTTCTTTGCCAATACAATTATTCCAGCTCGGAAAATGTTTCACAGAGAAGTCATCACATGACACATCCTTCATAAACGATGTCTTCATTTCTAAGCATGACTCAAATAATGTAAGGGAGATAACTCATTTTATTTTATTTTATTTATATATATATATATATATATATATATATATAGCACTAGATAAAGTGAAAGAATAATATACGGTGCGACTCAAATTTTATTTGCATTCAATTTGCACACACCTTGGATAGTATTTTCACTGTCATATACTGCATCGATAGCAAACAAATTTCCCGCCTGGATAACTTTTTCGTTTTTGGAATACCATTCACCACCTGGATTGTTTTTAATCAACCTCTTTGATATCTTTCTTGAAGCTGTTTTAAACTTTATAACTTGGATGAACTGTATAAGTTTAGCAAAAAAGTATGTTTTGGGCCGATATATTTGATGTTTTATATAATTTTATGTATTTTTATGTAAAATCTTTTAATATATTTTCAAAGTAATTTTATTACCTGCAGTAATGTCATTGCGGTAATGGTCCTCTGATGAGAAGATTTTCTTTGAAAACTCATTAGTTAAGGACTTTAAAAGGACTTTGCTTGAACATTGAATGCAAATAAAATTTGAGTCGCACCTTATTTTATTCTTTCACTTTATCTAGTGCTATTAATGCTCTATCCGGTATATTGAGCTTCAGTTTTATCCGGATGTTCACTAATTAAAAATATTAGTTGCCTCTTATATCTTTTGTTATATTAACTTATATATATATATATATATATATATATATATCACACACACATACACACACACACACACACACAAGCATTTGTTTTTCCAGCTCTTCTCTACAGTAATAACATTATGTGACCACTTCAGGTGTTTCTGTATATGTGTTTGTTTCTCGCTATTGCGTGACTTAAACATCACTGGGATTTTTTTAGATTAAATATTAATCTAATATTCATTGAAAAAAAATATATATGCAAGCTAAAATTTTATTTCTTTTGTGTATAACTTTAAAAATTTGCAACCAAAATAAATTTAAAAACTAAAATGACATCATTGCATCCCGGGCAACGCTGAGTAGGTAGAGCTAATAGATGAATGGATGGATACATACCAAACCAACAGTAGGTACCATAATAGAACTCTCCATCATTCGAGGATCCCAATGGGACTGTACCTCTCCATCCTGCAATAAATAAAAGAAAATTTGTTTAAATTTGATCATCCTATTTTCCAACCATAAACTGAACACTTTTCAGATTGGAAATGAAACAAAGGCAATACACAAAAAGCCGGAGATAATCTTGTAACCCTAAACCGATGGTACAGACACTCGGTAGAAACCACTCTTTCATATATTTGCTCAACTTTACAACTCTAACCCTTTAATTTCACGCTAAAGTTTTGTGTTCGTCTTGAATGCGCTTCTTTTATTCGTAATTGCGTTTCCCCTCTGCCAAATCCACAATTCTTCGATATCTTTATATAGTCACCTTAGGAGACGTGTGCTTAGTGCAAGTGACAAAAAAAAAACAAAAAAAAAATGGTATTCAAAAGTCAGAAATTTGAATGTAAAACAAATAATTTTCTTAAATAAAAATAAAATGCCCTGAGAGCTTTAAATACGAGTTGCCTTTAACAAACATTCTTTTTCCATTTGCCTTTTTTAAATTTTATTTTACTAATGAGTCACCACTTATTAAGGCCAAAAGCCACTCGAGGATAACGAGTTTCTAAGGAGGACGGTGAGACAACACTGTAGTGATTGGAAGTGATGGTTGAAACTGGGCAGAATTTGATTATTTAAGAGGATGGCTCGACAAGAATTTGTTTACATTGGACTTGAAAATGACTGTTTTAGTCAGCTAGGAATCAGCTCTGCGGTATTGTGTTCCACAGACGGGTAGTCTTAAAAAAGAAACTCTGCTCATGGAAACTGTTTAATTTTAGGCACACAGAGGGAGAAACGGAAATTATTGACAGTGGTTGTAGAAGACGAGTTCTTCAGAGAGTTATATCTTTGTAAAGGTGGTCACTGAGTTTCAACTGTGGTTATGATATAGACATATTTCGTCCTTGAGATGAGCGGAAGGATCCAGGTTGTCCCTGATGGCCGTTCATCCAAACAACATGACATAAATGCAGGTGTACCCCAGGGATCTATCCTTGGACCTTTATTGTTCCTGATTTTCATAAACGACCTCTCTGATGACATTGTGTCTGAGATGGGTATATTTGCTGACGACACCACGCTCAACTCTCGTCATGTGGGTAAAAGGGATGCGCACATATCTGAGGCAATGGCTGAATCGTTAGAAAGTGACCTCCAGGCTGTAGTGGAATGGGGGCATAAATGGATGGTAACATTTAATTCTGATAAGACAAAGCTCTTTTCCTTCAACAACTACAAGAAACCTTTTCAACCACCGATTGCCATGGCTAATAACACCCTACCTGAGAGTCCAACATTTAAACTTGTTGGCCTAACATTCACATGTAACATGAATTGGAACAAATACATAGAAGACATTTTTATATATATATATATATATATATCTAAATGAATAAATGCGAAAGTTGAACCCATTTCTCACACTAACAGTAAAGTCAAAACGTCCTATTTCAAGTCAATTCAACTTTACACAATAGGCCCACTATCTTTTTATATACTGCTTATGTATATGCGATATCAGTCGCAAGATTAACTAATTTGCATATTGCTTTTGAAAAAGTACATTTTATTAATTAGCTATTATTTGTTTTTGTTTGATTTTAATATAATTATATATCTGTTTCTCAATGTTGTTTATTTCCTGAACAAATATTTAGCATCAATGTTCAAATGTTCTTTTCTTTGACTTTCAACAAGCTGCGATCTATTTTTAAATTGTAAATGAAAAGGCAAATTGATTTCTTCTTTCTTTTTCTTTCTTTACGGTCACATGTACACAATAAATAGATTTGTATCGAAATTACCAAAATGTCAATGTTTATCTATCTAGATGAATAAATGTGAAAGATTTTGTTTCATAATTACAACAAAGTTATGAATTAAATGTTTATTATTTTAAATTAATATTTCAAATAGCGAATTTTGCTAAGCGATAGCGAGTTAGCAAAGCCAGTTAGTATATATATATATATATATATATATACTAAGAGTAACATTCTCCTTCACATGTGGTTTATAAATTCCTTTCTCTAGATAACCTCTAGGAAATTAACTTGTTTTTATATTAGAAGTTACTTCAACTTTTAGTCCGATATTTCATAGCCTGTTTGGGTTTACGATTAGGTCATTCACACATTCCCTGAAACCCATCCTGGAATAAATACACCTGCTAGTAGAGAATTAAATAAATTTTTTTAAAAAATTAAAATTAATTTTTTTTAAATAAATAAATTAAAAAAAAAAAAATTTTTTTTAATAAAGTTTTTAAAAAAATGAAAAAATGTTAAAAAAAAAATTTTTAAATTAGAATTTAAAAAAAAAAAAAATTTTAAATAAATTTTTAAAATTAAAAGATAAATTAAAAAAAATAAATGAATAAAAAAAAAAATATAAATAAATAAAAAAATAAAAAAATAAATAAAAAAATAGTAATCCCCTCCCTTCCCGCTTCTTACCTTGGTTTCCATCAAGACACCATACTTGATGCTACCGTTGCAATCAAAATGTTGTCGGGCTTTTTTCACAACCGAGGGCAGTATCAGCTTTTTAGAACCGCCCTTGTCAGATTTTTCATCATTTAACGCGATACAGGGAAGCTCACTGTCCTCAACAGCTGGAATGAAGAGGAAAAAAAAAAAAAAAATTGAAAATTATAAAAGTCAATTGTTTTAAAATAAGAATGGATTCTTAAGATGCAAATTTCAGGATGAAAAAAACTGATCTTATTCCTGCTATAGTAATAAAGAAATGCTCTGCTGAGCTGGCCCCTGTCTTCTCCAAACTCTACAACAAATGCCTTGCTGAATCTTGCTTTCCAGATAGCTGAAAAATTCCCTTTGTGCTACCAGTGTTCAAGAATTCTGGGGAAAGAACAAACCCACAAAATGATCAGTCTCCTTCCGCTCTTCGCTACAATCTTTGAATCATTAATTAATCTAGTTATAGTCCGTCACCTTATTAATGCTAAACTTCTTTCTGACCAACATTATGGAGTTAGGCAAGCACTTTCTACTGCGGATATTCTAACGGTCATCTCGGAACGCATATACCATTCACTGGACAGGTCAGGTGAAATTAAGGTGGTAGTGCTTGATATATCTAAAGCCTTTGACAACATATGACATGAAGGTCTTTGCATGAAAATTAATTTATACGGTATTACTGGACGGATATTTAACATAATATTGTGACCCTGTTTAGGGGCCGAAATGAAGATACGGAACACGGGGTTAGGTGAACAATATATATTGAAGAAAAGATATGTAGAGAGAACAAGAGAAGTGGTATATCAGTCCTGACTGCCAGTGTAGACTGGAGTCGATTCCAAATACGAGAAGCCTAAATGCTTCCAGTATTTTATTAGGAATGGACGAATCCAACTGTTCGTCATATAGGTACGGCACCATGACACATAATCATATCCTGCTTAGCCACAAGAAAGATCCAGGTTGTCCTCAATGGCCGTACATCTAAACGACATGACTTGGACTTTTATTATTCCTGATTTTCATAAACAACTTCGATGGTGCAATTGTGTCCAAGATGACACTATTCTCGACATGTGGACAAAACGAACACACATATACTCAAGGCAATGGCTGAATTCTTAGAAAGTGACCTCTAGTCTGTAGTGGAATGGAGCCAAAAATGGATGGTAACATTTAGTGCTACGAAGACAAAGCTTCTTTCCTTTATCAATTATAAGAAACCTTTTCAACCACCGATTGCAATGGCTAATAGCATCCTACCGGAGAGACCAACATGCACACTCGTCGGCCTAATATTGAAAGGTAACGTGAATTGGAACAAATACATAGAAGATACTGCCAAGGCTGCTACAAAGAAAGTGGGCTCCTACCATGCTAGAAAACTTCTCACACCTGCCAGTATCCTATATCTCTACAAAGCCACCATTCGACCTTGCATGGAGTATTGTTGTCACATCTTGGCTGGTGCACCAACCACTAGTTTGTCTCTCTAAGACAGGGTCCAGAAAAGAGTTTCTAACCTAATAGGTTCCACACTGTTTACCAAGCTCCAGCCCCATCGCCGTAATGTTGCATCCCCATGCTTGTTTTATAAATACTTCAATAGAATGTGCTCCAACGAACTCGCTGCACTGGTGCCCCCTTGACATAAATACCCCCGACAAGCAGCAAAATCCCACCTCTGGAAAAAAACGTCGGGGGTTACATCTGTCTCAACATTATGAAAATAACAATCAAGATGAGAATAGTAGTTCGAATAATCTATAAATCCTCATCTCAAAAATTCAAACACATAATGCTAATTAATACTTTTTAAATTTTTTTTAATCAATTTACCGATGTGTCATTTTTTTTAGATTTTAAATATTTCAAATAAAATACTTGATACGTACTTGGTTTACAAGATTCAAACTTTTTGAATAATCGTTTTGAGAATCCCATCGCATGAAGAAGTTCATGAATTGCCACCTGGAAATGAGAAAAGGCGAGAAAAGATTTTAAACATCTGAAAATTGATATGCTCGCAGTAATACTACTCTGGCTTCTGGAAAAGTGTGTTGAATACTGGATCTACATAAAAGATCGCATAATTTTGTTAAATATTGATGAGGGTACATCTAACCGTAGCTATGAGCTAGTACCTATTGTTGGGAAACAGGAAGCGTTTTAGACAAGGGGGTCATGAAAGATTCAGTAGGATTATGATACACTAAAATTTGTTGAAGTCAGTAATATGTGGACAGAAATGACACCGCATGAACGATAGTTGTGGGCAAAGCCTAACTCTCAGTCAGTCTTGGTGGAAGCATCAATTAGACAACATGTATTAATTATGCTTCAATTAAACAATAATATAATTAAGCGATGCACTGAAAACATTAACTCTCTTTCTCACTATTTGAATTTTCAACGAGGAGGTGACAATAGTGTGCAGTTGAATAAATCGTTTGTTCTTTAAAAAGTAGTTTTGTGTAATTAGCATGTCAGATGGCTTTTTGTTACAGCTCCAAAAACAAGCAACGGGCTCGATTAGTTAGATTCCACCTGGAATTTGGATAAAGGGCAGAATTAATCGTTCACCACTTCCTTACTTGTGAAAATAATGTGGTGACAAGGTAAAAACTTGGCTCACCACTGAGGTTTGACTGAGAACGGAGCTCCGAACCAAAAGTTTATGGAATCTGATGCAGGAGGAGAGAATGGCTCAACATCTCTAAGAAGGATGTGATAAACTGCCCAGGCTTGAAAGGGAGTAATTTGTGATACGGTTGAATCATTGGAAACAGTGAATAGAAGGATGTAGAATTTGAGGTTCTAAGCTTATCTTATATTTTACTTAGGGAATGGACTCGCCATATTATTAGTTAAATTATAATATTTGTCATTTTTCGATGTGAACATTTATTCCAGCTTGTCTACTAAAAGCCTGTCAGACACAGCACAACGAAAACACCTACCCATGCATGAGAACAATGCTTTCTCAGAGGAAGGCGGAGAAAAATTGCTGACCAACCACTTAACCAAAATTCTCGACTAAACTGCATTCACAACAAAGTTGTGCAAATCTTTTAAACACAACAGGAGTTGAAAATTGATAGAACAACCAATCAGAATGCATGCAGTTGTCGTAGCATCAGACTACATTTAAAGCAAAGTGACTTCCACACCCGCATCATGTTTGGTGCTACGATAAGACCACATAAAATTACATATTAATCATTTACAAAAATAAAGCTAACATTGAAAGAAAAGACAATCATAAGAGAAAAAAAAACGGCAGATTTCAGCCAAATAAACACAAGGGGAGGTCACTCTCTAATATTGTTGGGAGTAATTAGATTTTTTTCCAGTTTCAAAAAAGGCCAATTTCCACATTTTGAATCTAATTAGCTTTTTCCTGTTTCAATAAAAAGCCAATTTCCACATTCAGGATCTAGAGAGAAGTTAGTCACTGTGTGTGATGATAGAGATTAGAACTAATTAGCTTTTTCCACAGTTTCAAAAAAAGCTAATTTCCACATTTTGAATCTAAAGAGCAGCCACTCAGTGTGTGTGATGATAGAGATTAGAACTAACCGAGTTTTGTTTGTTGGGTGGCCATTTACAACAGGGGGGGGGGGGACCTATGATCAGAGTTGTGAGTTTTTATAGATGTTAGTAATTTGCTTGCATGGACACCGACCCATTAACCCCCCCCCCCCCCCCGCCCCTGAAATACGAACACAGTGGAGCAGATAAGAAAAATGTGGTGGATTAGAGCAGACAAGAAAGAAATTTGTGCAATTGCGATGGCATTTTTGATAATTCTGGTGTTGTCTGAACAAGACTCCCTCCAAAATTTTAGATCGTCATGGAGACATTATTGTGCTATAAAACATTTTTTTCAGTTTCTTACAATGGGAGGATAGTTTCAGAGGGCGACGGATTAATCTCTCCATTCCGAAGATAACGGTGATAAAAAGTAAGAATACGTCAAAAAGAAAAAAATAAATACCTACCATAAACATGCTATCCTTGCCAACGTCGAGCTGGTTCGGACAAAAATTGATGACACCAGAAATTGGCCGGCCATGCTGGTCTGTTTGACAATAGCCAGCAAATGCAATTACATGCTTGTCCTGTCACAAGAGAAAAAAATAAATAAATAAAAATAACTGAAAATTATTAAGTTACATTAACGCTTACAATTCTTGCTTCTCATTAAGACTGTGATACAGCAGTTATGCTTATTTTAAAGATGTATCAATTGAATCTGCATGCTTGGTGACAAAAATTCTGTTTCAAAACGTGACATTTCTTAAGTGTGAAAGATCAAAGAAAATGATATTTTAAATTTATGTGTATAATTTGGATTATTCAGACTACTGGTGTCATCTTGAGTGTTATTCTCACAACGTTTCGGCCGATGTAACCTCTGACCTTCTTCAAGGGTATCTTGTCGAACTTGGGAATATTTCTGTTGAACTCGGGAAGCTGCACGAAATTTTGAACAGAACCCTTTATTTAATCCAAGGAGATAGCATGCTTTCGTTCCATCAGCCATGACCGGGTAGAAGTCTTCAGTAATTCGCAATTCCTAGTATCTCCCGGACTGAGGATTGAACCTTCAACCTTCAGATGACTGCACCTAGAACTGAATTTTAGTTAGTACTTTATCTGTTACGCTGAAGGTTCAATCCTCAGTGCGAGGAATTGCGAATTACTGAAGACTTCTATCCGGTCATGGCTGACGGAACGAGAGCATGCTACCCTCGTGGATTAAATAAAGGGTTTCGTTCGAAATTCTGTGCAGCTTCCTGAGTTCGACAGAAAGATTCCCGAGTTCGACAAGATACACCAAAAGAAGTTTGGAGGTTACAAGATGAGAACAATAGTTCGAATAATCAAAATTATACAAATTATCAATCCTCATCTCAAAAATTCAGAAACATTAAATTTATGCGTTTGTCGAACCTAAGAAAATAATTTTTCTTTACTAATAATAATTTTCTTTAATAATAATAGTTTTAATAAATAAATAAATAATATAAATAATAAATAAATAATATTTTTAATAAATAAATAAATAAATAATATAAATAAATAAATAAAATAAATAATATTTTTAATTTTTCTTTATTAATAATAATTTTTCTTTACTAATGAGTTTCCACTTATCTTTACTAATGAGTTTCCACTTATCACACACCAAGATAAGGGTTAATTAGGTGTAAGATGAACAGATTGGCAGTTCAATGATGATGAATACTATGAGAAGATTGAAAATCTCCACTCAAAACAGCCAATTGAGAAACATTACTCATGGAATCTGAGACTGAAGGCTAAAAATAGGTTGAAGCAAAAGCTACGAGGCTGTTGAAAGTCAAGATCCACTTTCTACTCTCCAACAGAAAATGATATTTCAAACTTAAGCATAACAGACCATCAAAAGAAATCCATGATCAGTGTTTTAAAAAAGATCTAAACCGCAAATTCTTGTTGTGTTGAATTTACAACTATGCTGGGTTGTGACCACACGATGGTGAATGTGCACATTCGGTAAAGACAAATGCCAATAACGGAACAGAAATAAGACAATACAACACTTTATAAACAGCGAGAAAAAAATTAATAACGAAGAAGACATCAACTTCTAAAATCAAAATTTCCTACAGACACGAGATCTCGTCTTTATTTGTATTGTTGGAAAAAGTGAATATTTTGAATTAATAATGGCTTGTTTTATTTATTTATACCACTTTTTATTTTGATTATAAATGAAAAAAAGCAAATATGAAAAAGAGAAAAAGAAACAAAGAAAAATAAGGGGGTCATTTATACCTTTAACCAGCAATTTTTGGAGTCTTTTACAGAGACATAAAGGAGATAGTCTGTATCATTCACTCCCTCTCCAGGTTGGTGAAATATTTTGACTGGTTCTTTCTCCGTCCGACTCCACAGAGAGAATCCTTCCAAATGTTCATCTGGTATCTAAGACAATCGAAACAAAAGAGAAATAAGTTTTAATTTACAGATTTCTAACATTTTTCTTAAATTTTTATATATATATATATATATATATATATATATATGAGGGTAAAATGCACGATATATCCAAAAAAATGAAATGCAGTGAAAGACAAAATGTGTGAAAAAAGACAAAAAAAAAAAAAAAATTTTAAATACAGGAAAAAATTATTAAAGAAAACAAAAGATTTATTTAAATGTTGCCCAACTCCCAACTTAGGATGCCCCTATAAATCTGACCCCTAATTCTCAATAGCCCCTCACGTCTCAGTTGCAATGAGCCTTGTTTGGGGATGGGGGGGGGGGTATGAGTAAAAAATGAATGTGATAAGCATAGCAAATGGTTTGGTTTGGTTTATGGCATATCAACGATCTATGGGTTATTTAATGCCGAATAAAGTTGTCGAATATAATTCTAGAGGTAGAATAGTTATTTATATTTTCAGAATACATTGCTCCCACAATACATTGCTAAAAAAAACATTACTCTTTGGCAGTGGTAATCTTCTTTGTTCTCAACATAACTGACCCTCAGCCACCAACTTCTAGTATCTATTTGGGGAAAAAAGTAAAAAGGAGAAATAAGGTTTTGATTTCTTGAAGAATCAGATAGAATAATACAGTTCGGGATGAACTTATAGATACTAGGGCATGACGTGACTAGCCGATTAATCGGAACGGGCCTCTCTGATCCCCAGTCTAGCCAAAGGGTCGAAGTGGAAGAATGGCTCAGCCACCAGGAACCCGTCCTAAGACATCACGGGTCACCACCCACGGCCTATGATGGTCCCGTTTGCAGAGGAGATGGGCGGGGGGAGTTACCCCTCTGCATGGAGTTGCAATCGGCGAATTTGTGGCCCCGCCGACAGGACGGTCATAGCAGACGGCTTTCTATTACGGTAAAAAAATTGTCATCAGTCTGGCAGGATAAGTTCACACATGTATAACGTTGGTGAGAAGACGAGTTAGGATTTTGAGTTGATTGAAGTATTAACTGTTAAATGGGAAGTAAATGACTGCATAGGGGTCACTTGGTGAGGACCCTTTCATTTATGCATCTAAAGGTACGGGTATTGCTGTTGGTTTAATATTAAATAAAATCTCACCTTAACAGTTTCTAAACAGAATTCACCACCATAGTTTCGCTCGGATCCACTGCATCTGAAAAATAAATGAATTCAACTGATTATACATTATATACAGAAAAACAATTTGTTGGGCGACAGGTGAAAAAAAGTAGATAAACACAATAAGGACGTGTGGCGCAACGGATATAAGTGCTAAGTAATAATTAGTTCTAAGTTATTAACTCCTTAGTGGTATGGCCCTGTTTAGGGGCCGGAATGAAAACATGGGCACAGGGTTTAAGTATAACAAGTATATTGGAAAAAAATATATACAACAGAGAAACAAGAGAAGTGGACCGTTAGTCCTGACTGCCAGTGTAGACAAGTGAGAAGCGAATGCTTCCAGTATTTATTGAGAATGGACGAGTCCAAATGTTCGTCATAGGTATACGGCACCATAACACTTTTTATGGGTGATACTAAAAGTACAATTACGAATTATTTAAGACTTCTACCCGATCATGGTTGACGGAACGAAAGCAAGCTGCCCCCGTGATAAATAAAGGGTTCCATTCGAAATTCCGGAGTTTGACAAAGATTCCCAAATTCAACAAGACACACCTGAAGAAGGTTGGAAGTTACATCGACCGAAACGTTGAGAGAATAACATGCAATATAAGAGCAATAGTCCGAATAATCCCAACACAATACACTTTGTCTTTATTAATTGAAAAACTTCATCAGAATGAGTTTAAAATCTGCAATAAATACAAATATGAAAAACAAACATTATGGGCGGTTATGGTTGTTTGAGTTGCTATTTAGTTTCTTGCTTCCCCTTCACCACTTAAATTTCATCCGAGGATCAGAAAGAGGCAAATTTTTTTTTTTTTTTCTTTTTTTTTTTTTACTCGCTAACTTTTGTGTGACGAGATCGAGTTATATTTATTTATATACAAATAGATACACATTGGTTCTTATTATAGAGTGGAGGATATATATATAATATCAGAATAATAGAATAGAAATGCTGGCGTTTCCATTCACTCCTATTCCATTGTAAAATATACTGAATTTAATTAAAGAAAGTAAATAAGATTACATTTACATTGATTTCCTTTAAGATTTATCCACAAAATTATTTCGAACATATATAAAGCTATAACCAAACAATTAGAAATCATTAATCTTTGTAACTTATTCTTTAAAATCAGTTTTGCACCACTTTTATGTCCCTTTACGAAGATTAAAATCAAGATATAATGCCACGAAACATTACGTCTAGAATCCTTCTTTCAATTTTTATCAAAATCCATTAAATGATTTTCATTCTAGAAAATGTCTAAAACTTAAAGCTTAAGCGAAAGGGGATCTTAAGAAGAAGTTGAAATTCAGGGAATCTTGCTCAATTGGTGTCTAATGATTATAGATCAAATTTAATGCAAATGTGAGGTTGTGTCTATATTATGCCCCCTAAAAAAAACCTTTAAAATACTTTTGGGGAATATTATTAATTGATGTATAATACCTATTGTTAAAATTTCACAAAAATCAGAGATATCTGAATTTTCACGAATGGCTTCCACCCCCCCCCCTTTTTTTTTTTACTTCCTTTGCATGAAACTAAATTAAACAAAATATAGCCCACATTTCGACCTAGCAGTTGTTTCAAAATTCATGACTGATTAATTAGTTTAGGAGTGAATCCTGTATTACAAATATAGAGTAAGTCCATGTCAAATCATCCAGACTATGTCACCCATATCTCTCAGATTTTCTTGAAACTTTCCCCAGTTGTTACTAAAAAATAGACAATCCTGAAAATTGAGCTTCTAACTCCAAACGTTTTCCAAAATATGACATTTTTAAGATTTCAGGTATGTTTAGAAACTGTTAGGCTGCGAAATCGCAACATTAGAAAAATTACATTTTTGTATATAAAATGAATTCTAGATTAGCTGGAATATTAAAAATTGATACAGGCAAGGGTTTTTTTGCACAAGGAATCCAAAAATCACACTTAAAACCTCTAAAAATCAACTGTTTTTGCATTGTTTGCCTAAAAATAAATAAAAAAATAAAAAATATTTCTATCGGATTTATATAGAAATATTTTTTTTATATCTCTTTAAATCTTCTCCAATTTTAAATCTCAACTGTTACTCCCCCCCCCTTTTTATTTCAAACCTTATTAAACCTTCCTTACACTAAATTTAAACAACCATACATAACACTCTACGCAAATAACGCGTCCAAACAAGAGCGACACGTGACTTCACATTTCCGAAACAGATGACAACAGAAGCTGAAGAGAGCCGGATGGCCAAGTCCTTCTGTGCTTGAAAACGACGGTATTAATGTTGTACTAATTTTTCTGTACCAAAATAAATAAATATTACGCTCTTAATTTTTAATTTTAATTCTCAATTAATCGAGCACTCTGCCGGGATTTTTCCTGCTATATTACAAAGAAGTTTATATATATATATATATATATATATATATTTTAAAGAAGGAAAGATGAAGATAAAAAATTGCATAAAATTACATAAAATTGATACAAATTTTATTACATCGAAAGTTCAGATGCAAGGAGTTACACTAATCCTTAAACCATGGTTTTTCAAAGATAAAACTCTTCTGCACCATAGTGTCCCCTTTTGTCTTCGGCAATGGCTACTTAATACTGCTACCATTCTCCCTCTCGACCATTTATTTCTTTATCCCCAACCTTTTCTGTTGTTCTTATTCAATTTTCAAAGTGAAATGAAACAGGTAATATTTATTTATTATAAATACCACATTACCGAATTTTATCCTCTGACGAGAAGAGTTTTATCTTTGAAAAACCATGGTTTAAGGATTAGTGTAACTCCTTGCATCTGAACTTTCAATGTAATAAAATTTGTATCAATTTTATGTAATTTTATGCTATTTTTTATCTTCATCTGTCCTTCTTTTAAATTGATTGCTCTACTCAACGTATTGAACTTTACTTTATCACGATAGATCACTTTACGATACTTCACTTATCGTTAATTCTATTATTATTATTATTATTAATATTATTATATATAGTATGAAACAGTAATAAATAATACTTACTTATGTTTATTTGGTCCATCACTCCACTTGGTCTGACATGCCGTCCGAGCCAAAAGCACTGGGTTCAATGCCGGCACAACTGATAAAAATAAATATAACTCAATTTAGATTAAATCTTTCTGAAATCGCTCAATATAATAATACATTGTGAACGGGTGTAGATTTATACATGTACTAAAAGACGGGTCACATTAATTCTCCGAACAGAACAGTTTTGCACCATTTTTAAGCCCCTTTACAAAGATTAAAATCAAGATATAATGCTACTAAACCTTATGTCTAGAATCCTTATTGCAATTTTGATCAAATTTCATTGTAATCATTACATGATTTTCATTCTAGAAAAATGTCTTAAAGGCTTAAGCTTAATAGGTCTTAAGAAATTAAAATTCAGGCAATCTTGCTTAATTGGTGTCTCATGCTTATCGATCAACTTTAATGCAAATCTGAAATATTTAAATGTTCAAATGAGGTTAAGCCCATATTATGCCCCCTAAAAACCCTTTAAAATACTTTTTTTTTAAATGAAAAGAAAAAAGAAAAGAAAAAAAGAAAAAAAAAGGAAAAAAAGGAAAAAAAAGGAAAAAAAAGGAAAAAAAGGAAAAAAAAGGAAAAAGAAAAAAAAGAAAAAAGGAAAAAAAAAAGAAAGAAAAAAGAAAGAAAAAAAAAAGAAAAAAGAAAGAAAAAAGAAAGAAAAAAGAAAGAAAACTCAAATTTGGGGAATATTTATTAATTGATGTCTAATACCTATCTTATATAAATAGAGATTTTGTCCATCCGTCCGTAAGTCAATTTTTTAAAACATAATAAATACATTGCGGAATTTGTCTAAATTCACAATATCACAGATCTTAACTATTTTTAGAAATGGAGAATATTGCATCAATAGTAAATAATAAATTCCCAAGAAATAAAGCGGATGCCATGACTGGAAATTGAAAAAAAAAACATGAGATCTTCAGTCTGAGGTTCTACCAACTGACCTATTTGAACTTTCTTGTAAATAGAGCTTAAAACATTACCGTAACAAAATAAGTATGGCTTCAGCGTGACGTAATACTTAATTCTAGTTGTTAGAATTTCACAAAAATCAGACGTATCTGAATTTTTACAAAGGATTTCAATCTCCTCTTTTGCCCTTTTTGCATAAAATTAAATTAAATATAGCACACCTTAACGGCTGTGTTCCGAAATTCATAATGATCGGTTAATTAGTTTAGGAGTAATTCTTATATATAAAAATATATAAACATATGTTGGATAATGGCCAAGTGAGGCCGGACGCATGTTGAGTGGACGTATGTGTGGGGGATCGTTTGGTTTGGCTTGTGTGATTCATTGCGGGTGGACTTGTACAATCAAGTGCAAAATAAAGCTTGTTCTCACAGTCGGAGCTCACAAGCATTGACAGGACCACCACGTTTGATGAGACCTCAGGTCAAGGGTCAAAATGCACCTGCGCATAAGGGTAGTGTGACGTCACGGGTTCTTGTGTGGGAAACTGAGTTTTGTGAGTCTGGTTTTTGGAAGCAAGCTGAACAGACGTATTTCTCCATGTAGTTCGCAAATGAAAAGAGGAATTTATTTCCCTAAAAGAATACAGGCGTGATGAAATTCCTTCCTCTCCCCCCCTCCTCGAATGGCTAATGACTTAATGGACCATAAATAGCTAGGAATTAACTACGATAAAAGTGGTAAATTGATTTATCTCTCTTCATTAGTAAAACATTTCTAAGAGCGACAGAAAATTGACGCCTAAATAAAAGTAATCAAATTTAAAAGAGAGAGTCTGCCTTATCTTTCGCTGTATATGAGAATCTTTGTTACGGCCCAATACAACGATGATGATACTGGTAACGCGCAGTATGCGAGTATGGGGGTGGCGGACGACGGACATGTTCCAGCAGCAGGATAGCAGGACACACCGTTGCAGCGAGGATCGACAACAACAATTATAATGACACTAGACAGTTGGTTTGCGTGTGTAAGTGTTGACTGTATGAACTGGGTGAGAATATCGAACACCCGAAGTTTAACGTACAAGTAGACAGCCTAAATGTTACACATATACTTAAGCTTATATAAATAGAGAAGAGGAAAAAATGTTGGGTCACCTACTGAGAATTTTAAAAATAAAAACCCAAAATCTAATTTATTATATTAATTTATTCCAATGTTAAAATTCAAAATTCGGTACTGTTATAGATTATGCGCCTGATTTCCGTGACTTTGCATCGACAACGATCGGGCATGTTGCAGAAGCGCCCGAGCGCTGACAGAATATCATTTTTTATCTTATAAAAACATCGACAAAATTTTATCCCACCCCCCTAAAAAAAAAAACAACATTATTTTCACAAAGAAAAAAAAAAAATGATTTTAATCTATATATTTTTTCTTTGAATTTATTCGTCTTATATTAGCGTCTGCCAGTCTTCTAGTTAGAGCTTGGCAGTTTGAATGCAGGGCTTGGCTATCGCTAAAACGGGAGCCCTAACCCTAACGGAAACCCTAACCCATTTTTCTTTCTTTCTTTGTTTTATGTAAGCAAAAAGAAAAACAGCGAAACAAATGAAAAAGAAAATATTGACAAAATCTCCCCTGCAAAAAAAAAAAAATAAATTTTTGTTTCTTTCTACACATTTGATTGAAAATGGTTCATTTGACACCCCACACCCCACACTTTGTTCGGTTTTTATCTTTTTATCTATGTATTTGAATGTATTCGTCTTATATTATTGTCTGCAAGTCTTCTATTAACGCTTGCCGTTTTCGTCTTGGCAACTCTCGGGCACTTCCGCGGCCTGCTCGATCCTTGCCAACGCAAAGTCACGGAAATCAGGCGCGTCATCTATAACAGCACCCAAAATTCAATCAGTTAATGATTAAAAAAAAAAATAAAGAGGTCTTACCACGAAATATGTAAAGATCTTATATTTTGAAATGAGACAAATTCCGCAATGTATTTAAGTTTTAAAAAATTGTGCCTGACGAACAGATGAACAAAATTTATCGATATAAGATACCTAATTAATAGATTATTTATTGAAATTTAAAATGCAAAACTTTTTAGCAATCCTATTTCGAAAAAAATAATTTTACGCAGTGACATAAGGCGAGGTAAAAAGTTAACTACTTCATAAGAAAGAGAGTGAATTTTTATTCATATATGCAATTTAAAAAAAAAGAAAAAAGTTGGCACTTCTGCATTTTAGCCGTCACTCGGACTTTATTTGCTTTCCTCTTTTGAAGGCAGGGGCAGACAACCAACCCGAAGTAACAGAATTAGATGTTTTTATCCAAAATAACAATAACAGCGAATAATGTATCGTTATTGAATATGAAAATATTTTATTTAATAATGTAAAAATTTATAAAAATAATAAAAATGTATGAATAATAAAAATTGTATGAATTAAAACTCTCAAAATAGTCAACAGTGATTTTTAAAACGAAAATCCAACAAACAGTCAACATTTTTATATATATATATATATATATATATATATATATATAATTTACAACTTTGGGATGTTTGATTTTTTTTTGTTTGTGTGCCTGCAAAAAGTCTATTGTTTTCTAAGGCTCGCTTGTTAAACTACCAATATTTCGCAGATTGAGGTTATTCACATCCATTTTGGGAGAAAAAAAAATTCAGTCTGGCACTTCCGGTTCACTAGGATGAATGAATGGAACTCTTCAATTACGATTTCTGATCACAGTAAGTGACGGCTAAAATGCAGAAGTGCCAAAATGTTAAACGAAAATGCAAGTAAAAGACTCCCGAGCAACACCGGATAGGTACAGTTAGTTTTTTTTAGTTTTTTTATAAAGAATAATAATAATAATAATAATAATAATAATAATAATAATAATAATACCTGCAAGTAGCTGACTGATTTTAGAGATTGCGCGACCAACGACTTTTCTTAAAAGCGACTGGACGTTTTTCTCCACATTCTCAAACTCTATGAAAAAAGGTGAAATCCTGATGGGTTCAAAGTCATCAGCTGTCCTTCGACCTCGCGACGGCACACCTCCTGCGACTCTCGAATGCCGCTTGGCATCAAAGGTCGCATAGTGTAAAGTCTTTTGTGAGACATCAATCGGCTGGATGCTGTCATGCAGGCAAGTCCCGTTGAGAGTTCCGATCAAGGATAATGCTGAGCCAAGCAACAGCCATAAGTATACGGATAATCTTACTGATGGTTTCATGGTCGGAACTTCAAAATCCTTGGGGTAAGGGAATGTGTTTGTCGGGGCGGGGGTAAGTTTCTTTATTAGGGAGCCAAAATGGATTTAGATATTTTATTTTAGGGGTTGCGATACTTGAGGGTAATCAAAAAAAGGGTGAGATATTGCTAAAAGGGTCTTAAAAGACAAGGGGTTGGGAAGTAAGGTAGGAAAAGAGGTTGGGGGGGAGAAATCAGGTGGCAATACGGAGAGCCAAATTCACTTTCCAGTTTCGCTGTGAGGGATCATCTTTTTTTTCTTTCTTCCAATGCGTGAATTCCTGAAATTTAAAAAAAATATATAAATTAACTTGAAATAATAAATTAAAAAAATATATATAAATTAACTTGAAATAATAAATTAAAAAAATATATATAAATTAACTTGAAATAATAAATTTAAAAAATATATATAAATTAACTTGAAATAATAAATTTAAAAAATATATATAAATTAACTCGAAATAATAAATTTAAAAAATATATATAAATTAACTCAAAATAATAAATTAGAAAATATATATATAAATTAACTCGAAATAATAAATTAGAAAATATATATATAAATTAACTCGAAATAATAAATTAAAATAAATATATAAATTAACTCGAAATAATAAATTTAAAAAGAGACAAAGTTGAATTTTGAAACTCAGGAAGGATTGTAGCGTAGATCTCGGCTTGGATAGGGTACAGAAGATGGCCGTCGACCCACGCTGACAGTCATTTTTATCATTTTCATTTTTCGTTTTCTTATCTCATGCTGAAGTTTAACGTTTCATGAATGACTTCTAACTTCTGTCTGTTGTCATTTCGATTGTGTTGTACATCAGGATCTAGTAGTCATTAACTGATTCCTCAATGTCTTAAGCGGACTACCACGTGACTTTGGACCATTGATATCAATGTGGGACAAACTTTGGAGCATTTATGATGACTAACAGTGGGTGACGGTGTCATACCAGTTGAGACATCGTTGTGCAACATACTTTCTCATGGAGGCCTGTACATCAAGTTAAAATGTTATTGACGAAAATGGATAAAAACGTGAACTTTGAATGAAATAAGAAAAACATTAACGAAAACAATATTTTTATACATGTACAAATTTACTGACGATTTAAAGTTATTTTATGCGAGTAAATATTACGTTAGAAAAGTTTAATGTTCTCGTGTTTGAAGTGTGAATGTCTAGATTTGTTTCGTTAGTGTGTATATGCGCGAGTGATTTCAGTAGGCATTGTGTGTGTGATGCCTTTGCCAGTGTGTGTCTGCGTGTGACAGAGTGTGTGTACCGTTTTTTGTTAGTGTGTGAGTAGTCATTCGCTCACCTCTATAGTCATTCGCTCACCTCTTGCCATGGGGAAAGCGGAAGTAGAGCATAACGGAGTGTGTTTGCTTCTCTTGTCTTTGGCTTCAGTGACTGGAATATTGAAATTCTGATCTTTTTATGTAGTGTGTTTGGATCAAACAGTGAATTTACTTTTAGGCAATGGTTTTCAAGCACGAAGAATGATTTCGACATGAGGATGTAACCGTACGCATGTTACATGACTGCTATTTTCGCTAGGAGCCATTTTTTTTTAATGAAAAATGTAATTGTTTGTTTTTTTTAGTGTTTTTGGGACATGGCTTCTGTGTTTTTGCACACCCAGTTGGGCAATTAATATATAGGATTGGGATACATGTCAATCCTAAAAGCATATCAAAAACTAGGAAACTGCATACTACAGTTTAATAAAAATAATTTTTTTTAATATCAGTTGATAATATGAGATGCAACAAGTGACTGTGCAAACATCCTCCCCCCCCCCCCTTCCCCCTTATATTTCAGACCGTCGAAAACTTTCAATTAAACCAATCATCTATCTGTATAATTTGGATTATTCGGACTACTGTTCTCATCTTGAGTGTTATTCTCAAAACGTTTCGGCCAATGTAACCTCCGGCCTTCTTCAGGTGTATCGTGTCAAACTCGGTGATATATATATATATATATTGTAAACGTAGGAGTTCCCCTTTTGGCCGGTCATAATTCAGGAAGGGGACATTTTGTATTCAGCACCGTCCTCTTCCGGAAGACATGCGCACGGGGTAACTGTCGTGCCTCTACACCGCCTGCTTGCCCAGAGGTTGTCTTTTCGAATCAGTTAACATGGGAGTCGGACGTTTGTTCCATTTGTGATGGACGTTGGCTCTGGGGCAAGTAGCTTGGCAAAAATAGAGTTTTATGGTGAAAAGATGTCATAGTTCAGCGTTGGCCACGAGCGCGCAAATAAATACATATTCATCAGTATAATTCGTGTCCGAGATTTTGCTCCAGTTTGCTTGCTGTTACATATGTTAAATTTTGACAAAGCCAAAAACGATATATGCTTTTTTTCTTTAAAATAAACATTTATTTACCTTAAAGTATTCATGTGTGTGGGGGGGGGGGGGGACAATGTGTCTGCTTCAAGAGGAGAGGTTCCTTTCAAATCTGGATTGGACGGAGACCACATTCAAAAGAGGACGAAAAAAAGCTTTTCACCTTCATCCCACCAAAACCATTTTTAAGCAATATTTTTTTTTTATAAATCATTGCTTTTTTTTTTTGTTTCCTCGAAGATGTAGAAATCTCTTCTGAATGTCCATTGAGGTGTTGATTGGACGATCTGGAAGTCTCTAGTCACTAGAGTCTAGTGGCTCGCATGATAATGTTATAAGAAATATTGGCACTTTTTTTATAAGTATCGTTTTGCATTTGAAAATTAAATTTTGAGAAAGCCAAAAATGATATACGCTTTTTTTTTTCTTTAAAATAAACATTTATTTACCTTAAAGTATTCGTGCGGCACTAGAGATTTACAGACCGTCCAGTCAACACCTCAACGGACATTCACGAGATATTTCTACATCTCCAAGGGGAAAAAAATAAATAAATAAAGCAATGAGTTATAAAAGAAAAAAAATATTGCTTGAAAATGTTTTTTAAAAACCGAAAGCTTGCATGAATACTTTGTTAATGGTTTAAAATTAATTTTATTTGCAAAAGATACTACACTTTGATCCTAGTCTGAAGACTGGATTTCTGAAGAAGTAGTCATGTTATTAACTGCGATGTTACAAAATGTACTTTCCAGACACATTGCGATATGATGGCATCAAAAAATTGGTTGCATCAGTTACTGGAATATTTTGATTGTATAAAATATCACTTCCATAAGTTTTATGGTGAAGGGGAGGGATGGGCGTCACGGAACGAACTAACTGAACTTATTTTAAGGTGATTAGCAGCCTTAAATTTCTGGAAAAATGAAATAAGTAAATATACCATGGGTAAGTATCTGGTGACATCACCCCTCTCCCTCCTCCGCGTCCCGGAACCATCTCTTTCTCCGTCTCTTTCATTCTTTCCTTCTTTCTACCAATCCTCCATCTCTTTTCCACCACTCAACTTAGACCTTCCCATATTTGTTATATGCGTCCAGGTATCTGAAAAAGAAGCGCTGTCCGTCGATCAGTCTGTCAGTCAGTGTGCACGCTTAATTTGAACTGGTATTTTCTTTCGTCTGTCACGCTTCAGTTTCAAATAGAAATTTGTTTCATCTGTCACACTTCAGTTTGAAATAGCATTTTCTTTGCAATGTCACGCTTCAGTTTGAAATAGCATTTTCTTTGCAATGTCACGCTTCAGTTTGAAATAGCATTTTCTTTGCAATGTCACGCTTCAGTTTGAAATAGCATTTTCTTTGCAATGTCACGCTTCAGTTTGAAATAGCATTTTCTTTGCAATGTCACGCTTCAGTTTGAAATAGCATTTTCTTTGCAATGTCACGCTTCAGTTTGAAATAGCATTTTCTTTGCAATGTCACGCTTCAGTTTGAAATAGCATTTTCTTTGCAATGTCACGCTTCAGTTTGAAATAGCATTTTCTTTGCAATGTCACGCTTCAGTTTGAAATAGCATTTTCTTTGCAATGTCACGCTTCAGTTTGAAATAGCATTTTCTTTGCAATGTCACGCTTCAGTTTGAAATAGCATTTTCTTTGCAATGTCACGCTTCAGTTTGAAATAGCATTTTCTTTGCAATGTCACGCTTCAGTTTGAAATAGCATTTTCTTTGCAATGTCACGCTTCAGTTTGAAATAGCATTTTCTTTGCAATGTCACGCTTCAGTTTGAAATAGCATTTTCTTTGCAATGTCACGCTTCAGTTTGAAATAGCATTTTCTTTGCAATGTCACGCTTCAGTTTGAAATAGCATTTTCTTTGCAATGTCACGCTTCAGTTTGAAATAGCATTTTCTTTGCAATGTCACGCTTCAGTTTGAAATAGCATTTTCTTTGCAATGTCACGCTTCAGTTTGAAATAGCATTTTCTTTGCCATGTCACGCTTCAGTTTGAAATAGCATTTTCTTTGCAATGTCACGCTTCAGTTTGAAATAGCATTTTCTTTGCAATGTCACGCTTCAGTTTGAAATAGCATTTTCTTTGCAATGTCACGCTTCAGTTTGAAATAGCATTTTCTTTGCAATGTCACGCTTCAGTTTGAAATAGCATTTTCTTTGCAATGTCACGCTTCAGTTTGAAATAGCATTTTCTTTGCCATGTCACACTTCAGTTTGAAATAGCATTTTCTTCAGTCTGTCATGCATATCTTTGAACATTTGAAATATCTTCTTTTTTTTTTACTTTAGACTTTTTCAAGAATCCCCCAAAGTGGTTATCTGTTGGTCTGTCCCGCTCAAAGTTAAAATATCATTTTTTGCACAGATTGAATGAACACAGCTGTAACATACCCGTTCTTATGTTTGTTTTAGTCTGCGTGACCTCCACCCATCATCATTCAATAAAGACAATATCATCTGCAAAAACACAGATACGAAACACAAATAGGCTTGATTTTAGTTTTTCCTTGGAGACTTTCTCATATTTCCACCAACCAACAATTATCAACACTCATGAAAAAAAATACAAAACCAAAAACCCAGATGCAAAATGCATTATCAATTAATAAATAATAATAATTAATAAATAATAATAAATAATAATACTTAATTAATTTGCATGAAAGATGAGCAGAAGTCAGCAAATCCTCAAATCAAACATAAGGCTACAAATGGTCGACGCAGATGTAAAATTAATCAATTTATTTTAAAGCTTTATTTACAATTTTGAACGAAAGAAAATTGTTATTTGAACAACAAATCCTTAAATTAAACATAAGGCTACAAATGGCCGACACATGTACAAACTGACCCATGCTTTAACTAGAAGTTTTACAAGTCTTCAATTAGACCCCCAAAACAATTCCTTCTTCAAAGAACCCAACTGCAAAAAGATAACAACTCAATTTATTAACTATACCCACCACATCCAAAATACACTAACACAACACCACATAACAAGACAACTAAATTTGCAGCAAATCTACTTGTTTAGACCCCCAAAACAATTCCTTCTTCAAAAAACCCAACTGCAAGAACTATTAATGTAAAAAGATAATTACATAATTTACTAACTACACTCCCCCATATCCAAAATACAGTAACAACACCGCATAAAAAGGCAACTAAGCTTGCAATAAACCTAGATGTTTGGTTTGTTATCATTTAGTGATAGATTCTCCCCCCCTTAACAGTTCCAAATACTCACATCCAAATACAACCGTCTCCCTTTAGTTGTGATATCGCCAATGTTATATATCACATCTTTTGTACAAAATGTCCAAATAGCAGATACATAGGTGAAACAAAGTTAGCTCTTAGACTCAGAATCTATAACTACAAATTTAGTATTTAACTTATTCTCAAACATAGATAAATAATTTAATCAAACAGAGCATATATTAGATAATATCAAATGTATGCTAATAAATTCCCGTACACATATGCACACTAACAAAAGGAACCAAAATGGATATTAATGCGAAACACACAAATCAGGTCTGAACACCGACATGGGTGTTATTAATAGGCATAGGTTTTTTTAAAAACTGAAAAAGATCTCACTTTAACAATGAACAAATTACATGTATTTAACACTAATAAGAACGTGCTCCGATGAACTGGCTGTTCTAGTGCCCATTCGACATAAATACACTAGATCAACTCGACAATCAGCTAAATCACATCCATTCACTGTGGAGGTCCCCAGATGCCGGAGAGCCTTCTACTTCAATAGCTTCTTTCCTCGTGCTGACAGCCTCTGGAACTCCCTCCCTGTTCCCTGTTTCCCCGACTGTACCGACATGCAGAGGTTTAAAACTAATGTAAACAGACATCTTGCTGCACAGCTCCCAACTTATGATGACACCAAAAACCTACACCCTAATTCTCAGTAGCCCCTTACATCTACAGTGGCGGCCTGCCTTGTTTGGAGTGAAATGTATTTTTTTTTTAAATTTAAAAAATGATAGATGCGTTATACATTTTGCAAAGAAGGTGGGCTCCCTCTACCATGCTAGTAAATTTCTCACACCTGACATTATCCTGTATCTCTACAAAGCCACCATCCGCCCACGCATGGAGTATTGTTGCCACGTCTGGGCTGGTGTATCATCCACTAATCTCTCCCTCTTAGACAAGGTCAAAAAAAAGAGTCAATAACTTAATAGGTCCATAACTATCCATCAAGCACCAGCCCCATCGCTGCAATGTTGCATTCTTGTGCTTGTTTTACAAATACTTCAATGGATTATGCTCTGATGAAGTTGCTGCTCTAGTGCCCCTCCCCCCCCCCTCGACGTAAATACACTAGAACAACCCGACAATCAGCTAAATCCCATCCATTCACTGTGGAGGTCCCCAGATGCTGGAGAGCCTTCTACTCCAATAGCTTCTTTCCTCGTACTGCCGGCCTCTGGAACATTGACGACTATATATTATTAATAAAAATAGAGAGATTCACTTGAAATTCAAATACACAATTTCACATAAAATTGCAGGACACATGTAAATACGTCATCAGGACAAGAAAAATTGACCAGTGGGGTCGAAGGAGACAAACAGAGGTCGATAATTACTGTTTAATCATATCTTATCAGAGCATTATTAAAATCATATCTTCACACATTTACTTTTTCCAACTGACGACCTCTCTCTCCCTCTCTCTCTGAGCCATGTGACGTCACATGCCTTTCTATCAATTCTCACAATCGAGTCGAGCGAACATCGAGTTCAGCAAGTTGACCCCGTCTGAATACCAATTTATATACTAGCAGGTCTACTCACCAACAGAACAAACGTGTCTGATAAATTTTCCCTTCCCCATGGGGATGGATTGAGGAAATAGATGTAAGATGTAATAGTGAGTATTAAACTCATACTGTTAAAAAGCAGCGGACAGATTAATGGAACGGTTGGAGGTCGGAAAGGATTGCACTGCCAGGCAAATCACGTGACTTTCGGTGGGACCCATCTTATTCTTTTAGTCAGCGAGACTTGAAGAGAAGACGTGTATTTTGATGCGTAGCCCCAAATCGGGGACAGTACGCGACGGCGACTGATGCAAGTGAAAACTATCCCCTCTTATCTCTCTCTCATGCAAGTTCTACCTTTGAATAAATCGTCATTTATAAACTAACCAACAATTGTCGGCGTGTTGTATAGCCAAATTTAATTACAGCAAGAATATCCCCCTCCCCCATGAAGACGATCGGGAAGAAAGGACCTCAGTCACGGGAGGAGCAAACAGCCACGAGGTAGGATTTAATTGTGTTGTTATGCTTCGTGATTTAATTGATAACAAACCATGTATTTTATTTGGTCGCGACCTGTGAGACATTTAGATCTCCCATCGGAGGGGAGGTAATGTAACAATCCTAATCTGCAAAAAAAATATTGTGCATTAAAACCGTGTAATAAACCTACACAAAACAAAATATCAAAACCCAGAACAATAAATGTGTTTTTGCATTAATTACGACGACGAGAGGCAACTATGACTGCTTCTGTTAGAATCGACATACACGCTGTGACATCACAGAGAGGTAAGGTAAGATATTGCTTAATGGCACATCAACCCTTTTTAGGTCATTTCATGTCATGAATGTAGAAGAAAATATCCTTCATTTGAGTCTTAAGTCATTTATAGTCATTAGTTAAGAGCTTTGGTATTTTGAATTGTTGTCATTTTGGTGAAGGTTTTTATGCTTCAAGTTCTTTATATCTTCAAATGTTTAATCATAGTTTTTGGTTTGGTTGTTTTTACGGCATATCAACCCCTTTCAGGTCATTCAATGCCGAATCCGGTCATTTTGACGAAGGTTTCCACGCTTCAAGTTCTGTATATGTTCAAGTTCATGGTGCTAGGTCGAGTGAAAGGGAGGTGGGGGAGAGGAAAGAAGAGGGGAGGGAGGGAAATTGTTTTTTGTTTTGGATTTTGCAGAACATGATTGAGTTTTGCAAAGGAAAAAAACAAAAAAAAAACAAACATCAATGTTTGGTGCATTTTGAGTGAGGAAGTTAATAACTCCAGACAGCCTGATTTGGTAGCGCCAGTATGTTCTATTTGACCCATAGATGAGGCCCTTACAGGTACTACCACTCCGGGCCAGAGTGGACCTGGGAACAATGGCAACTAAGGGGCAACCACACATTCCCCACAGCTCCCAAATGGAGGCCTCACCACTGGATGTCTTTTAAGGTCATACCCAGGACCATTGCAGAAAAAGACGAGAAATTTTATGAAGAAAGAGAGATAAAGAGAGACAGACCAACCACTGCTACCGCCATGATAAAGTTTACAGTTGCTACCAACAACAGAAAAATGACTCCTACGAAAACTGGACATGTCAACAACATGACTTTTGGCACTAGACACGCTGGCCATTTGTTGGGGATCTGGAGAAATCGTGACGCTTTATGACACCACAACTACTGCATTACTTTAACTAATACTCTTGGGAAAATATGAATCCATCTCTTCCCTCCCCCTCCCTGGATAAAATAGCAGGGCAGACTAGACTCTAAAGCCTCGGTAGAGCAACTAATCTAAGGGGAACAAAAACTCTGAAATAACACCCGTGACCGAGTAGGTTTACCACATGGCACAGACATCATGCTCTAATACAGTCATCACTTCCCTGGTGGTAAGAGTGTGTATTGTTCTCCACAATATATAATCCACTTAAAACAAAGTTTGGAGGTAGTCAGCCGTTTTTTTTTTCATTTTATTAAATTTTGTCATTGGAGGCACACTTCCGTGAGAAATGGTTTCTCCGACCTTGTTTTTAACCTTTCATGACTCTAGGTCAACTTTCAATAACCTATGGGTCATAGGCTATCTGCACTTGTTCGTTTGTTTGCTTGCAAATTAGCATCACACTATTGTGTTGGTTGCGGAGATAAGGGAAGGGGAATAATTTCAAATTTGAAAGTTTAGTTTGAATTTTGATCACATATTTCTTGAATTTTAATTGTTTGTTTATTTAGACAGGCAGACAGATGGGCAAGCTATCAGATAGGCAGACAGTCTGCTCCACAAATGGGCGGAAGGACAGACAGGTTGTCAGATATATATGTAAAGGAGTAAGGCTACCAACATTTGTAAAAAGTTATTTTCAACATTTATTTATTATTTTGTTATTTTATCATTTTATCATTTTATATAATGCATTTCAAACGTGGTGTGCTCTCATCTGATATGTAAATCCATTTGAAGAAACGTCTTTCGATTTGAAAACACTCTTTCAAATCGAAAGACATTTCTTTAAATATCTGACGAGAGCGCACCACACTGGAAACGCGTTATATAAAATTATAAAATAACGAAATAATAAATAAATGTTGAAAAAAAACTCATACTGCACTACCCTCTTTTCATATATATATATATATATATAGGGAGAGAGAGGTACATGAAAAAAATCGTTTTCGTCAATCATATAAGGCAAATATTTATCTGTGTTGTTAAAAACTAAAATACTTTTTCAATCGATTTCAGCAATCTTTACATTTAATCCTGGTCAATATTTTATTTATATTAGTCATAAATAAAAGAAGGCGGAAGAGGTTTCTTATCCTGACAGTCAAAAGTCCTAATGCTGCTACCCAATTGGCCTTTTGGCTAAGATCAAAGTGTAGTATCTGTTCCGATGGATACTGCACCCCATAGACTGGTATTGTCTTGGCCTTCGAGGCTTGATTTACGCCGGTCTATGGGTCTGTCCTGTGCAGTTCTAGGAGGTCCACCCTCCCAGGCTTCGCCTCCACTCTTTGGGAAGGAGTAAGTTTATTGCTTACTGCCTGAGGCGCCCCTACCGGGGAATACCGACGAGGCTGCCCAGGCAATTTTTAAACCCCACTTTCCCGACCCGACCTTGGGTCATATCTTACTTGTGGGAGTAAGATAATAACTGGCCTTGTGCCTAACTCCTGGAGAGGAGTAAATCAATACCCAAATCACACGATACTAATTTAATAAGCAATAAGTTTTTTTGAGGGATTTACTTCCTTTCTCACCTTTCTTTTGATATGTTTGTCTGACAGGAGAAAAGAAAAAAGAAAGTAGAGAGAGAGAGAGGGAGTGGGGGCAAAAAGAATGGAGGCTGTTTTGGTTTTCAAAGAGGGAAAGGAAGTCTTGTTTTGTCCTTTTTTCTTTTTTTCTTTCTTCTCTTTCTCTACCTTTGGTTAACAGGGGGAAAGAAAGTAAAAAGAGAGGGAGTAGGACGACAGAAAAATGCTGCCTGTTGGTGTTCACCAACATTCGACTGTGAGAGAGAGAATTGATTCAATGGCTCAATCGGTTAGCACACTGTACTTAGAAGCAGAGGTAATCAGTTCGAACCTCAGCCAGACATAAGTATTTTTACTCTGATTTCATCCTAAAATGAACTTAAACATTTTGAATTACAATATTACGTTGATTGTTTTGTTTAATTTTATTTTTTTCTCTGATCTACGCACTGTACGGAAATTCGGACTCCAGCCAATGCAGGTTAGTCCTGCTAGATTTACATAGAGAGGAAGATGAAGATAAAAAGTGTATAAATATTTTTCTAATGCTTTCTCTGAAAAAATATTTGGTTAAGAGTGACTGAAGTATTCAATTCTATTTTTTGTTTTCTAAAAATCTTCCCAATTCCGATGGAAATGGCGAACCTTCACAGGACATTAAAGGATTATAAAAACAGGTCGTTTCAACACAAGATAAACAGAAAGAAAAGTTGAAGAGGTTATAGCAAAATATTAGACGCATGCATTCTGAAAGAGTCGCATTCAAGCGTCAAGATTTAACATAGCTATATCGGTCAAGAACAAAGGTTGGCTGTCGGAGTCGAGAGTAAGCAAATTTTCGCAAGAATCAGAAGTCGGATTTTTTTCAGGTAACTCGAACTTTGGCCATGCCTGTGTAAATATCATCTGATTTCAAATATTTATACATGGGTTTTGGTTTTATTAGTTATTCAGGATGAAAGTTATGTGTACACCACGGGTATATATCATATTGGACCCTGACAGGTACTACCACTCCAGGCCAGAGCGGACCTGGGAGTAATGGTCATTCAAGAGTGACTCCACATTCCCCAAAACTCCTAAATCGAACTGCATCCAGTGGGGAGGCCGAATGTCATGTTTCACCTTGAGCCATACTAGAAAGCATTAATAGCCAGTTACATATTGTACCAATGTTATCATCACAAGGCAAGATGACTCAGGCGTGACTGCTCAACAATGTTCCTCACCACTTGTCGCCGGACTTGCGGCCATCCTTCTCACCCGACTACAATCCACTTGACTGTTTCTTCTGGGGCGTGATCGTGACCAAGACCAACAAGCATGCCCAGAGCATGGTCAACTCTCTAAAGGCTGCCATCATGAAGGTGTTCACCGTTATAAACAAGAACATGGTCGCAAAAGTGTGTGACTCATTTCGGAGCCGCCTTAAGATGGGTGGCGGCAGTTGAAAAATAATGTAGTATCATGCTACATGATAACAAACTGTTGCTAAAAAAACTGTCGGGTTTCTGCAGAACAACTTGTCTATCTCGCTTTCTTTTTGTCACGCGTCAGATTTTTCTACAACACCTAAGCTAAAAGATTTACAGACAAAGGGAAGTAACTCCGAAATTACCAAGAAATCAAAATAAATACAGTAGCAAGTTTTACTAAATTGAATTATTTAATCCGTTTAGAATTTTAAAAAGAATTTAGATAATTTACAATATTTATTTAAAAAGTCTACATTATTTTATCAGATAGCTTTTTTTTTAATGATTTTTCTGAAGAGAAGGGGCTCTATATTAGTTTGGTGTTATGCTTGGTGCTATATTTATCCTGAGACAAATGCAAGCGAAGTACCTTGGTAAAAAGAAGAACCTGTACATGTATGCACACACTGCTGAACGCCATTTTACCATTTTCCAAGTTATGTAACACTACAGAGACTAATTCTTTGATCCCAACAGAGTATCCAGATGGCGGCTTTTCACGCAGATAGTTGGAATCTCGAGTAGACGACACAATCAGCAATTAACTCCCTTTTCCTCTTTTGTGGTGTCCTCTTCTTCTGGAGTTTTGTTTTCACTCGCGTTTGTTTGTTTTTGATTAACAAGGTTACTGAATTGAATTTTCACAAATGTTGGTCGAAACGGCACATTTTTGCTTACATTACTGACAAAAATATTTTAGTAAAACTGTTAGCTAGTGAATGCGGTGTTTGGATGGAAGAGTTTGAGTGACACTCAAAAGGTCAGAGGTGACACTCAAAAGGTCAGAGGTCAATGAAACCACGTGACTTACGGTCGGGGGGATCTTTGGTCTCTTTTTGGCTGACAACCGAAAAAAGCAGACGCGAAACAGTCGCCGTTCCCGAGGAGCCCCAGCGAGAGGTGAGGCAGTTGCGTACAATGTAGATAGGTGTAACAAGACATGCGATCTATCTCACACGTATGCAAGTTATATTTACACTTACAAATGGGTGTATAAACCATTATACACCCACGTCGTTGTCATCGTGAACTCATGTTCTTGCTTATCTACTGATAGAAAACCACTAGGACGCCAATGCTGAAAGCAATAAACGTCATTTTCAAAATCGTTGTTACAACTACAAAGTATGGTCCATTAAACATGTAATAGCTGTCAATTTTCTGGCTTTTAATTAGAGATCGAATTCTAGATTTCGATTTTTATAGTCTAATATTTCACTTTTTTATAGTCTATCTCACTTTTTTATAGTCTAATATCTCACTTTTTATAGTCTAATATCTCACTTTTTATAGTCTAATATCTCACTTTTTATAGTCTAATATCTCACTTTTTATAGTCTAATATCTCACTTTTTATAGTCTAATATCTCACTTTTTATAGTCTAATATCTCACTTTTTATAGTCTAATATTTCACTTTTTATAGTCTAATATCTCACTTTTTATAGTCTAATATCTCACTTTTTTATAGTCTAATATTTCACTTTTTTATAGTCTAATATCTCACTTTTTTATAGTCTAATATCTCACTTTTTTATAGTCTAACATCTCACTTTTTTATAGTCTAATATCTCACTTTTTTATATAGTCTAATATCTCACTTTTTTATAGTCTAATATCTCACTTTTTTATATAGTCTAATATCTCACTTTTTTATAGTTTAATATCTCACTTTTGAAGACATTGGATTTATTGCCTTTTGCATTCAAACTGTTTCTATCATACTTGCTTAAGTAGATTTAATGTTGATCAGAGTGCCATATTTTCAATTATCAATGCGTGTATAAAAAATTATACACACCCGTGTCGTCGTCGTGAACCCAGGTTTTTGTTTGTCTGCAAATGTAAAACACCTCCGACACATGCTGATTTATAAAAAAGGAAGACAGCGACAGAAAACATCAGCTTGAGGGATTACTTGTATGTGTGAGAGAGAGAGAGGGAGAGAGAGCGAGAGCTACATTGCCCTCCCCCTCTCATTGAGGAAAGCAGCCTGGACATGTTTTTCCTCCTTGAAATCTCACCATCTAAGAGTCAGAAAATCTTTGCCTGGAAATCACATGGTTTTGTGACTTTCGTCTGGGGTCACCTTTGACCCTTAGGTGTCACTCAAATTTTTCCATTCAAACACGACCCTCGTTATGTAACATAAGCAGATGATAACAAAATTTTTATTTCTTTGGAAATCCGGATAAAGATGTCGATCCATACAAACTACTTTCATAATCAGTTAAGTGCATTAAATGCATAATCTAATATACAAACACTGGCCCAACGGCTTTTTCAGCTAAAAATGATGGATTTCTTCACATTTGGAAAATAAAAAATAGCCTTATGAAAAAGCATAAATAAAAGCAGGTGTTCGGCTAAACTTCAATCCCCGGAGCTTTTTAAATAAACCTTTTTTTATAAAACATTCACAGCAAGAACTCTCCTAGCTACATCACAGCAAAGAACTTACCTTTCTCTCTCCTCCCCCTCGTCTCTCTCTCTACCTCTCCTTAACAAAAACCAAACTAAACTTCCATGGACTAAGTTTATTTCCAAGAACATCCCGTCTGTGGAACAAGATACCACAAGTTTGCTTCCCAACTGACTACAACATGGTCATCTTCAAGTTTAATGTGAACAAATACTTGTTGAGCCGTCCCCTTAGATAATCAATTCCTCTTAAGTAATTTTCTGCCCATCTCACCCATTGTTTTCGATCCTCTTGTGAAGGCGATTTTAGTCCAACTGACGATCTCTTTAACCCTTACCAAGGCTAAGGGGCCACTAGAGGATAAGTGGTGACACATTATTAAATTATATATATATATATATAAAAATTATAGGTTTGTATAATTTGGGTTATTCAGACTACATTTCTCATCTTGAGTGTTATCATCACAACGTTTCGGCCGCTGTAACCTCTGGCCTTCTTCAGGTGTATCTCTTTGAACTCTGGAATATTTCTGTAGCAGTATTTTGCATGCTGTGTCAACGTGGACACACACACGTGTCGGTAAAAAGAGAAATGGTCAACAGTTCGGATTTACATACTCATACATTCATTCACAGACAAACAGTTCGACAAAAGACAAACATAAAAAGGAGATACCAAACATGTAAGGTGGTACGCACTATAATATATCACGAGAGAACAGCAGACATCAGTTCTAAAGAAGGAATACATGATGTTCCCAAATACAATGAGAAAGAACACATGTTTCTGGGGTATGAGATAGAGAACTATGCATGAGCAATAAATAAGTAAATGTTACTCACTTTGTGTCTTTTCTGAGAGTCTATGCAACTGCTATCAAAAGACGTAACCTAGAGGCAAAGCTTACTAGGGTTTGGGAAGGCATGTTCTTAGGAGAACCTGCTTGTTCTGCATTTCCCCATCGTCTACTATTTTTATTTTTTTTAATAAGCGGTGCTTATTTTTACGTCTACTCTGAATACTTGCCGATTTTACAATTTTTGGTTTTCAGTTTATTTTTATTTATGTTTCACTTTTAAAAATAGAATTAGTACTTTATCTTTTCTCTCTTTGGTCACGGTCAGTGAAAGACTGCGGCAATTTTTATTTTTGTCCCAATCCGGAGTGCCCCCTTTTGGGGAGATGGATTTTTCCCACATTAAAAACTGACATTGTGTCTAACTCTGCCCTTGATTTCAATATTTGCCGATTTTACAAAGAAAAATTTATTTTCGGTTTATTTTTAATTTTATATAGCAGCTAACTTCTTTTTATTTATATTTTAATTTCTTAAACAATTCCAATTTATATAAATACATTGTGTTAGTTAAACATGTTTTATCTCTTTTCTTCAACATTCATATTCCTATTTACTTACATCCCCACGAGGGCAAAGTTAGACACATGGTCGATTTAATTCATCTACCCAAAAAACGTCACTTCGGATTGGGACAAAAATATAACTTGCCGCAGTCTAGAAGGATTTCTCCTTCACTGACTGAGGAGATATAATATAAAATATAGTATCAGAACAGATACTACACTTTAACGTTAATTCTATTTTGAAAAGATAAAAAATAAATAAAAATAACCCGAAAAAATATTGTAAAGTCGGCAAATATTCAGAGTACATGTAAAAATGAGCAGCGTTTTTTTTTTTTGTGTTTTTTTTAATATTCAAGGCAGACGATTTTTTTTAGTTTCAAATGGTTGCGATTGATTGGTTAATCTAAGTCGCATGAGACAAATCCTTGATTGTGAT
Source organism: Sepiola atlantica (assembly GCA_963556195.1). Lineage (NCBI taxonomy): Eukaryota > Metazoa > Mollusca > Cephalopoda > Sepiida > Sepiolidae > Sepiola > Sepiola atlantica. Next base: position 954,133 of record OY744531.1, on the reverse strand, counting down.
TGGGGCGGGCATAGAAAGTGCTGCCGATGGTCACCCAGAAGATTTTTCTTTTTAACATAGTTCACCCCAAACAAGGCAGGCCACCACTGTAGACGTAAAGGGGCTACTGAGAAGAAAAAAAGGGAGAAGTTTGGGTGGGTGGTGGGGGGGTTTGGGGGCAACCTTAATTTGAATCAGCACAGCGAGATGTCTGTTTCATTAGTTTTAAATTTCTGCATGTCAGTACTGTCGGGGAAACAAAGGGCAGGGAGGGATCTCCAGAGGCCAGCAGCACGAGGATAGAAGCTATTTGAGTAGAAAGCTCTCCGGTGACCTCCACAGTGAATAGGTGGGATTTAGTTGATTGTCGAGTTCGTCTAGTGAATTTACATCGAGGGGGCACCAGAGTAGCCAGTTCATCGGAGTATAATCCATTGAAGTATTTGTAAAACAAGCACAAGGCGATGGGACAGGTAGGGACCTATTAGGTTGGCGACTCTTTTTTGGACCTTGTCAAGGAGGGTAAGATGGTAAGATGTTGCTTTACGGCACATCAACCCTAAGGGTCATTTCGTGCCATGAGTGTGGAAGGGAGTGTCCTTCATTTGAATCTTAAGTCAGTGATATTTTAAATTGTTTAAGGTTAATGCATCTTATTGCCCCTGTTTTAGGGCCTAAAATTCAATTTTGGCTATTGTATTAAATCTTTAGATGAGTTCCAAAAGGTTTATTTTCTTTAGAAAATGCAATATTTTGCAAGGTGTTACTTTCTCAAATAATGTTTTTAGGGTTTGTTCATTAAAGTATTTTCTACGGATATTTTCATATTTTTTACAATCCATTAATATGTGTTTTATGGTTAGTTGATGATCACATGTTCTGCATTGAGGTGCATTTTCATGGCAATTTGAACATTTGGCTTCATTTGAGCATTCTTCTTCTGTATGATTGGGTTCGTTTTCACCACATTTCCCACATACTTTGTGCCCTCTGCAGGTTTCCATGTGGTGACCAAATTTTTGGCACTTAAAGCATCTTAAGGGGGCTGGTATATATTGGTCTACCTTCTCAATCAAATATCCAATCTTGATATCTTTTGGTATGATAGGGGTGTCGAAAGTAAGTATATAGGTGTTGGTGGATATGGATTGCCCGTTCCTTTTTATGTTAATTCGGACATGATCTATTACTCCTTGTTTTTTAAAAGCAGTTTTGATTTCTTCAGTTGTTGCCAAGGTTAGCTCATGACTTCTTATAACACCTTTAGAAGTATTGAGTTTATCATGCACGTATACTTTGCATTTATAGTTATGAAAGTTTCTCATTCCCAAAAGATTTTGGGCATTTTTATAGTTTTCTACTTCTACAAGCAGGTTTCCATTTTTCCTTTTTTTAAATTGATTTTGGATTATTTGGTGATAGAATTTTTTCGATTAGAAAAGGAGATAATTCATTTATTGTTTTTCCTTCCAGGGTTTCTATTACTAGAAATCTTGGAAAGTTTTTTCTATTATTTAATTCAATTCTGTTTTTTTTCTAATTTAGCACCCCACTCGCTATCTGAGCTGGAGTTGTCGGCTATTTCAGAATAATTTCTTTTAATATTATTTCTGTTTTTTTTTTATTGTGTTTTCTATGAAATATGTGGGTTTTTATTCATCTCTTTTGTTCCTCACCCTCCTCGGAGCCCTAAAGTGGGAGATGTTAGGGGGGGAAACCCATTCGCCCTTTTATCCCAAGGGTACAAAAGAGGTATACTCAATCCTTTTTTTGTTTTTATCGTCATTTACAGATTTTTCTTTGTTTTGTTTCCCAGTTTTTTCAAAACATTAGAAGAGTAACTGAAATGTGATATCACTTGTAAAAAAAATTGATTGACCCTTGCCATCGCTTTCTAACTCTTACGTGTTTACTTGTATTTAAGAAAAAGTAATGTAGTGTAACGTTTCTAGGTCTTGATCCTTGAGGGTATGAATGACATTTGCGGGTGTAAGAGTTAGGGCTTGACATGACTAGCCGATTGATCGGATCGGGCCTCTCCGACCTCCCGTCTAGCCGAAGTAAGGGCCAAAGCAGAGTGTTGCAAGGCATGATCATTTGTGTTAGCAGATCATGGCTTGCTCAGATACCAGGATCCCGTCCTAAGACGACACAGGTTACTACTCACGGCCAACAGGTAGCCCCATTTTGGGGAGGGGGGGGCTGTAGTTTTTGATTTATGCTTTGCAGAACATGATTAAGTTTTGCAAAGAGAAAGGAAAAACAAAAACATCAATGTTTGGTATGTTTTGAATCAGGAAAGTCAGTCAAGGAGGGAGAGACTAGTAGATGGTGCACCAGCCCAGATGTGGGAACAATACTCCATGCATGGGCAGATGGTGGCTTTGTAGAGATACAGAATAATGTCAGGTGTGAGGAGTTTACTAGCACGGTAGAGGGAGCCCACCTTCTTTGCATCAGCCTTGGCAATCTAATGTCTTCAATGTATTTGTTCCAATTCATGTTACCTGTGAAGGTTAGGCCAAGGAGTTTGAATGATGAACTCTCAGGTAGGGTGTTATTTGCCATGACAGTCGGTGGTTGGAGAGGTTTCTTCTAGTTATTGAAGGAAAGGAGTTTTCTCTTTGCGGCATTAAAAGTTACCAACCATTTATGACCCCAATCCACTACAGCCTGGAGGTCATTTTCTAAGGATTCGGCCATTGCCTCGGATATGATCGCCTCTGTTTTGCCAACATTGTGAGAGTGAAGCATGGTGTCGTCAGCAAATAAACCAATCTCAGACTATGTCATCAGGGAGATCATTTATATAGATCAGGAACAATAAAGGTCCATGGATAGATCCCTGGGATACACCAGCATTTAAGTAATGTTGCTTAGATGAACAGCCATCGAGGACAACTTGGATTTTTCTTTTGGTTAAGAAGGATCTAATTATATTAAGTAATTGCCCAGTAATACCGTATGAGCATATTTTCAGGAGAAGCCCTTTTTGCAGTACTTACAGAGTTCGTTCCGAGTATTGATGGAGAATTCCGAGTCAGTCCGGGAAATAGTCGAAACAGTTTACGATTTTCTTCTTTTTTTTTTTTAATGAAGTTTTTATCAACTTTTTTTTTTACCCTAACATAACCATTCGCATGCTTAGTGTCGTCTGCCTTCTTACATTTTTTTTTCACAGCTTTCAAATCGTTAACTGCTTCGGCTATTTCCGGGACTGTCTCGGGATTCTCCGTCAATACTTAGAACGTACTTTGTAAGTACTGAAATCTTCTGGCTGCCCATTTCTTACAAGTGTCTAAAAGAATACTTACAAGAACAAAGTTATTTTACAACATCGTCTTTAGAGACAAGAAAAAATTAAAAAAAGGTGATCACAATCAGGCGTTATATATATATATATATATATATATATATATATATATATATATATATATATATATATATATATATATAGCCACTACTCTCAAAATAAAAAAAAGTAGGCCTATGTTTTCTAACGAGCAGCAACAAAGAATAAAAATCCAAAATTGCTATAAATAAAAATAAAATGATTAAAGAAAAAAAAAGAAGCGGAGTAGTGAGGGAGAAGCGTCATTCATTGCGAAAGTTTTTCCTCCCCCTCCGTCGCTCATTTCCATGTGTTCCTCTCCTACTCAGCCGGCCACAACTTCTCTTCCCACCCCTCCTTTTTTTATCTACGCACTTGATTTACGCTGCTGAAATTCTTCACAGACACGTTCAAATTAGCCGTAGTAGCGCCAGTGGCTTTTAAAATATATCACTCGAAATTGGACTGAGCATTTTCAGACCAATTCTTCGCTTCATGGTGCCAGTATAATATTATCCACAAAATTACTGTTGATCTTGATGACTTAGATATCTTGAGCTTAGATATCTTGAGCTTAAGATGGCTTAGATATCTTGAGCTTAAGATGGCTTAGATATCTTGAGCTTAAGATGGCTTAGATATCTTGAGCTTAAGATGGCTTAGATATCTTGAGCTTAAGATGACTTAGATATCTTGAGCTTAAGATGACTTAGATATCTTGAGCTTAAGATGACTTAGATATCTTGAGCTTAAGATGACTTAGATATCTTGAGCTTAAGATGACTTAGATATCTTGAGCTTAAGATGACTTAGATATCTTGAGCTTAAGATGACTTAGATATCTTGAGCTTAAGATGACTTAGATATCTTGAGCTTAAGATGACTTAGATATCTTGAGCTTAAGATGACTTAGATATCTTGAGCTTAAGATGACTTAGATATCTTGAGCTTAAGATGACTTAGATATCTTGAGCTTAAGATGACTTAGATATCTTGAGCTTAAGATGACTTAGATATCTTGAGCTTAAGATGACTTAGATATCTTGAGCTTAAGATGACTTAGATATCTTGAGCTTAAGATGACTTAGATATCTTGAGCTTAAGATGGCTTAGACATCTTGAGCTTAGATATCTTGAGCTTAAGATGGCTTAGATATCTTGAGCTTAGATATCTTGAGCTTAAGATGGCTTAGACATCTTGAGCTTAGATATCTTGAGCTTAAGATGGCTTAGATATCTTGAGCTCAGTTTGTGGAAAAGTCTGGTGCAATTCAAATTTTTGTGGTACTTGTAAGCATTGGTTGCACAAGATGTGAAGTGGAATTACTAGAAGGTTGAGAGAGGATAACCAATTTGTGTGCAAGAAGTGTAAAACAATAGAATTTGAAGAGAACTCAAATGTGGAGAAAGTATATCTGGATGGTAAAGCTATTATTCAGAAGTTCTGTTACTTTGGTGATACCATTGGAGCACAGGGTGGAGCAAGTGCTAGCGTGATTGCAGGAGTTAGGAGAGAATGGAGTAAGTTCAGATAATTTATCTCATTTTTAACGAGCAGTGCGTTACCACTGTCGACCAAGGGAAGAGTTTATCAGGCATGCATATGCGGTGTGATGATGTATGGGCTAGTGAGGGTTGAGGATATGTGTTGCATAGAGAGAAACGATATGAGAATGATAGTGGATATGTAATGTGAGTCTTAAAGACAGGTTTAGATCTGATGATCTCAGACTTCCTTGGAAGATTAACTCTGGACAGTATAAGAGGTGTGCAGAACAAGAGACTTCAATACTATTGTCATGGTGAAAGAATGGATGAGAGTTCTTGGGTTAGTAGATGTAGAACAGTTCGGGTAGTAGGTACAGTTCACAGAGGAAGGCCAAGGTAAACATGGTAGGAAGTGATAAGAATGGACTTGAAAAAAGAGGGATGAAGACCTGGCCAGAGATAGGTTTGTTTATATCATCATCATTATCATGATGATGATATAAACTTCGATGCCATCTATAAATTCATCTTTGGAGTCAGATTTTTAACATAGTTTTTTTTTTTTTTTTTAACATAGTTCACCCCAAACAAGGCAGGCCGCCACTGTAGACGTAAGGGCTACTGAGAAAAAAAGGGTGACGGTTTTGTGTTTTTTTTTTTTGGGGGGGGGGGGGGTAAGAGCTGTGCAGCGAGATGTCTATTTACATTAGTTTTAAATTTCTGCATGTCAGTAACGTCAGGAAAGCAGGGAGCAGGGAGGGAGTTCCAGAGTCCAGCAGCACGAGGAAAGAAGCTTTTGGAGTAGAAAGCTCTTCGGCATCTGGGGACCTCCACAGTGTATGGATGGGATTTGGCAGATTGTCGGGTTGGTCTAGTGAATCTACGTCGTGGGGCACCAGAGCAGCAAGCTCATCAGAGCACAATCTATTGAAGTATTTGTAAAACAAGCACAAGAAAGCAACATTGCAGCGATGGGACAGGGACTGAAGCTTGGTGGATAGTGAAGGACCTATCAAGTTGGCGACTCTTTTTTGGAGCTTGACTAAGAGGGAGAGACTAGCGGATGATGCACCAGCCCAGATGTGGCAACAATATTCCATGCATTAACCTTCTATTAGAGCCTACTAGAATTTTTTAAATTATTTTTTTTATTTTATGGAAGTCACTCCAGAGAAAGCATGAAGCCACTTGATGTAAGGAGCTAACAAGAACGAAAAATGATTATCGCAGAGACAGAAGACAGGAGACGCCTATTGACCTTAATCTTGAAAAGACCAAGGCTATGGGTAGGAGGAAAACAGTCAGCAGGAAGAGAGTTCCACAATTCTGCAGTTCTTGGAAATAAACTACTGGAATAGGAAGCTGTATTGTAAGGAGGTATCTGAACAACGAATTGATGAAGACCACTAGACCAACGAGTCAAACGAGCTGGAACAAAGGAAGCAGATAATTATAATGGAGAACGGATACACTCATCCCACAGCATAATAAACCCTTATCCTTGAGTAGCATTTGGCCTTACTAAGTGGTGACCCTTCATAACAATGTGTTTTTTTCATCATCATCATCAAATTGCCCTTCCCCATTTTCCTCTGGAGTAAATAATTGTAAAGGATGTAATTTTTTACATTATAGTAATAATCTCTCATCCGGCATAGATGAGTGCTTCGGGTTGTTTACGAGGGGGGGGGGTCACTAAAACCATCCAGCGGATGTCCATACCTACCAACCCTTCAGGCAGCATACGAAAGTACCAACCCACCCATAACCCTCATTTTATCACAGAATTAAAAAAAACAAACAAACAAAATAAAAATGTTCAAAGACCTTCAAGAGTTACACAGCTGTTAAATAAATAGAAATCTTTTAAGGGCCGAAGTATTGTGTGTGTGAGGGGGGGGGGGGTATAATGACTAGAAGATCCCTGTTCCAAAGGAACTTGCTTTCTTGTGCAACCGATCCTTGTTTTGCCCTTAAAAACACTTAGGGATTGGAGAATGGCTAAGCCGAAAAGTAATAATGATAAAACCAGAAATCTTCCGAGAAGAAAGAACGAGGTCGGTCGGTAACTTATCATTATCTGCGGTAAATTCGGACAAAGGTTTAACCATCTGAACAACAACGGAACTAAAAATTATTACACAAACTAGCAGGGCTACTCGGCGTTGCTCGGAGTTCTAATTTCCGTAAATTACTTAGATTAGAGAAAAAAACATAGCACTAAAACTAAACAAACTGCTTTATATTGTAATTTGAAATGTTTAAATTTATTTTAGGACTAAATTAGAGTAAAAAATACTTATGCCCAGGTGAGGTTTGAACTCATAACCTCTGCTTCTAAGTTCAGTGCACTAACCGATTGAACCAATTAGGAAAATGGTGACGCTATTAACTACATAAACCAGAACAAGCAGCTGTTGTTTTTGAGTAGAGTTCTTTCTTTCTTTCATTCCCTTTCTTTCTCCTCCCATCTCTCCCTCTCTCTTTTTTACTCTCTTTACAGTCGATCTTTACAGTGGATCTAAAAAAATTGTTATTTAATATGTTTGAAAATACAATTTTTTTTTTTTTTTTTTTTTTTTTTAAACAGACTAATATTTGCCTCTTATGACTACTGAAACAGATTTAATTATGTATCTTTTATTAAGAAATCTATTATCATCAATGTAATGAAGAGGGCACTATCTTTAAGACTATCTGGCTTCGTTGGCTGGCTCGCTCTTTGCAAAGTTCATTACTTGAAACAAAAAATTTAAATAATAAACATTTTATTCATAGCTCAAAAACAAAGATTTTCGCTTTTATTTATATACTAAAATAAACATTAACATTTTTGGTAATTTCGATACAAATTTATTTATCTTTCAAATATGACCGTAAAGAAAGAAAAAAAAATTATTTGCTTGGACGATGGTGTGTGGAGAGGATTTGTTTTTTAATTCACTATTTAGAAATAGATCACAATTTGTTGATGATCGGAAAGAAGCATCTCAACACAAATGCTAAACATTTGTGCACGAAATAAAACAATATTGATAAAATTAACTATTTTTATTAAAATCAAAACAATCATTCAGGAATGTGAGTAGCCAATGACAAAAAAAAGCTAAAACCCAAAATGAATTTCGCAACCAACACGCTCCCCTTCCCTGTGTGTGGAGAGTGAGAGGGCAACGAAAAAAAAAATTATTTTCTAAACAACTCCTATCAGTTTGAACTAAGAAAGTCAAAATTAAGAGAAAGACACCTTTTGCATATGTAGGAGAAAGAAACAGGAAGTCATTCTTTGATTAAAAAAAGTCATCTAATTCCCACTTCATGAATCGTTTGAAGTCTTAGAAAAGGAGAAAGATGAAGCGAGACGGAAACACAGAAAAGGAGAAAGATGAAGCGAGACGGAAAAACAGAAAAGGAGAAAGATGATGCGAGACGGAAAAACAGAAAAGGAGAAAGATGATGCGTGACGGAAAAACAGAAAAGGAGAAAGATGATGCGTGACGGAAAAACAGAGGAGAAAGATGAAGCGAGACGGAAAAACAAAAAAGGAGAAAGATGAAGCGAGACGGAAAAAAGGAAAATCAGAGAAGGATTAAGCAAGACAAGAATTAAAACATAGAAATAGAAATAAAATCCAGCGATGAAAAAATAAGGAGGTAAAGCTCTAGCGATTTGGCAAAAATCAGCCTTTTCTTACTTAAAAAAAAAGGCGGATTTCGACCAAAATATCTATGGGAGGCTAGCAATTTAAGTGAAAATCCGCCTTTTCTGGATGAAAAAGCGGGATTCTGCTAAAGAGCGGAGAACTCACATTACTAAATACAAAGAATTGTTAATGTCCTTTTGTAAAGCAATATGCAATATGCAAATTAGTTCAATTTACAGTGTAGAGCACACATACATAAGCAGCATATATAAAAAATATGCTATTTCGTAGTAAATAAAAAAGATATGATGCTTCTTTTGCGTAAAGTTGAATTAACTTGAAATACAATGTTTTCACCTCATTTAGAACAGGAAATGGGTCCAACTTTCTTATTTATTCATTTAGAAAACGAGAGATTCAGTAGTTAGGGGTCACACTCATAAAAGCAGGGGGATTCAGAACAAGAGTTGGCTGAAAGAAAGCCAACAGACGACTCTACAGATATTGCAGGCTTGAATCCACATTCCATAGGTAGGAAATCAGCTGAAAATAATTTGGATCTTTTATAGGAGAACCCCGCCCAAGGAAATATTATTTACTGAAGATGACAATGGAATTCATTCATCTCATTGAGTATTTCCATAAAAAAAAAGTCGTTTCTCTTACATTTCTATCTCCAATCAAAATCACACAAATAGCTACCCACTATTCTGCAATGTGTTCCTCAATTGCGTTTATCCTGTATTTTCTACAATCTAACCCAACGCATGTCTAGACAGGACGCACAAAAGTAGGTCATGGGCGTGTGCGCATACTGCGCATGACTGGCTGGGTTATTTTTTTTGGGGGGGGGGGAGTTCTAGGGTATTTCAAGTTATTTATAAAATGGTTTTACCAGGAAAAGCTGAAATAACACATTTTATTATGCTTGTAGCAGCGGTGAGGAGATGACTGAAAAAATAGAAACCCCAACTCGGACTCCCAGCATATTCAGATGAGCATACGATCAAATATCTGTTTCACGACAATGAGAGGCATTACAACAAATGTCTTGGAGAAGGTTTAAAAGAGATTACGAAAGGGTTTAATGAAATAAACAAATCAATATCTATGTACTACTAGTAAAACTCTGCGGATCTTGCTTATTTGTTTGTCTCCGTGCACAATGACCGGTGTCACAAAGGGATGACCCCCCCTTCCACACACACACACTAAAACAGGTGAAATACATCAGGAAGGTGATTTATGATGCTGTAAATTTGTGACATCATCAGTTTCTGACATCATTCACTAAGAGAAGATGCAAGGTGTATTAAAAAATTTTGTTTATTTTTTCTTTCCTTAAGCCAGACTTTTCAAAGATCGAAATCGTATCATCAGAGGAATTGCATGGATAGATAAGTTGGCAGGGAAATCGCCAAAATTCAAAAAATTAGGGAGAATAGAAAATGGATGAGAAATGTGTGAGAAAAGTTTTAAAATGTAAAGTATATCCAGATAGAATAAAGTCCAGTGACAAGATGTTCAATGAGGAAAGGTTGAAAGTAGTAGCCGTCGGATAAACATTTAACCCCCAGCGAACCTGTCTTATTATTTCTACTCAAAATCTCTGCAATATTTTGAACTCAGTAGAGTCCATATGTACGTTAAACTTTGGGTGTTCGATATTCTCACCCAGTTCATACAGTCAACACTCACACTCGCAAACCAACCGTCTAGTGTCATTATAATTGTTGTTGTTGTTGATCCTCGCTGCAACAGTGTGTCCTGCTATCCTGCTGCTGGAACATGTCCGTTGTCCGCCGTCCCCATACTCGCATACTGCGCGTCACCAGCATCATCATCGTTGTATTGGGCTGTAACAAAGATTCTCATACACAGCAAAAGATAAGGCAGACTCTCTCTTTTAAATTTGATTACTTCTATTTAGGTGTCAATTTTCTGTCGCTCTTAGAAATGTTTTACTAACAAAGAGAGAGAGAGAGATCAATTTACCACTTTTATCGTAGTTAATTCCTAGCTAGCTATGGTACATTAAGTCCTTAGCCATTCGAGGAGGGGGAAGGAAGGAATTTCATCACGCCTGTATTCTTTTAGGGAAATAAATTCCCCTTTTCATTTGCGGACTACATGGAGAAATACGTCTGTTCAGCTTGCTTCCAAAAACCAGACAGGCAAAACTCAGTTTCACAACACAAGAACTCGTGACTAGAGATGGGCGGTTTTACCGAAAAACCGCGGTTTTTCGGTTTCGTCTCCATACCGAATACCGAATCGGTTTTTTTTTTTTCAAACCGTAACCGTTCGGTATTGTGTTTTTACTACAGTAAGCCACCATATACAAGGAAACACGGTTGAAAAGATTTTCCGATTTAAATAAAATTGAATATTACCAAAAAATGTTATACATTATTAGTAAGAGGACAGATTGAACAAATATATTACTGCAATTACTGCTATAAACACGATGCGATTTTTGTTTATTTTCATTCTAGAACGAATTTTAAACATTTTAAAATATGAATATAGAAAATGTTGTTACATTTTTCGTACCCAACTAGTAAATAAATTAATCTTTCATCTTTTTTTATGCATTAAAATTATAATTGTACGTTGTTTTGTCTTTCGGTAATAGTAATTTTAAATTATCTTATCTTAAAAAATATTGTCCTTTTTTTGAGCGAAAGTCAACAATGACTGCTAGTATTGCTGATATAACAATCAATCAGCAGCAGCGTCTTGTAAAGCTTTGTAAAATTCGTTTGTAAACTTCTTTAAAAGTAAGATAAAAATACTTTTTGTGCTTAAAAAAGTTAATCCTATTTGGTTCTTTTATAAAAAATACTTAAAAAAATACTGGTTTTCACTCAACTTTCGAACTTCTAGTAGTAATGAATTTCTAGTCGCCAATTTAAAAAAAAAAATTAAGATTCTACTTTTTTAGGCGATTACGTCTTAAAGTCTTGGCGAAAAAAAGAAAAAACAAAACAACAAAAAATAGTTTAGAATTTAGAGTGGGGGATCAGTTTCGCATATAAATTTAATGTAAAATGATCTCCGATTTCCCGGGCATTCTTGCCTTTTAGTGAAATTTATAAAATAAATAATTACTCTACCATTAACTCTAGGTACGACTAACAAGCCCACCTCCTAAAAATGCCATCTTGAACGTATCGTACCATTAACCTTAAATAAGAGTGGCAAGCCACTCCTAAAAAACTCCCTTAACCCTAACACTAAGTCCGAATGGCAAACTTCCATCCAAAACAAAACCCCTTCCTTAACCTTATCACTAACCCTAAGTCCGAGTAGGAAGCCCTAATCCTACAAAAAAGCCCATTAAAACCACACATAATCGTCTTAAAAATTTTTTTTTAAAAAGCAGACGCCCATAAAAAAAACGCACAGGATTTATTTGCCATAGAAAAAAATTGATTAATGCCCTCAAACGCTAGAATGGCCCGGAAATGGTGAATTATTCTGCATTAAATATATGTGAAACTAATCCCCCACTCGAAATTCTAAATGAATTGTTTTTTTTCTTTCTGCTAAGTTTTCAGGGTTTTCACACTTAATTGCCCCTAGCCCTACCACTAACCTGAAGTTCAAGTGGTAAGCCCCCCTCCTCCCACAAAAACTCTTATAATCGTCTAAAAAAAAAGAAAAGAAAAAAAAAACAAGAAAAACGCACAGGATTTATCTCCCATAGAAAAAATAATTAACTGTCCTAAAACGCTAGAATGGCCTTGAAATGGGGGATTATTTTATGTGAAACTGATCCCCACTTTAAATTCTAAAATAATTGCTTTTGTTTCTTTCTTTCTGCCAAGTTTTTCAGGGTGTTAACATGTAATTGCCTAAATAAAAAAAGTAGAATCTCATATTTTGGGGAGGTAAGGGGGTGAGTTAGCAGAAGGTGTAAATCTACAATAATGCTAAAGAAATCTTGCAATATATTCATTTTTAAACAGTCCTAGTATTAGATTTTAGTTTCTTGTACATAAAATGTATTACAATCTAACTTTGAGTTTTCTAACTTCTTTCTTTTAATGGATTCATGGTATTTTTAAGGTATTGCAGCATATTTATGTGTACTTAGTGCAGATTACTTGGAAACCATTACTTTCTGGAGATTTTCAGTGGCATATTCTGATTCCTTGTACAAAAATACACTTATATGGTAAATTTCATTGCTTAATCTTGTGTTTTAACAAAGGTATAACATTTTTACTGAAAAATTAGTGTAAAAAATGTGACGAAACGCATATGGTATTAAAGAGGGGAAAATATCCAATTGTGCGAGGCACAAAAATAGTCATAACTTCCTTATTTTTAGTCAGATTTAAAAAATTTTAAAAGATTCTTTCTTAGATCATCAAGCTCTTTCTATATATGCCATTATTGAGATATTTTAAGCAATTTAAATTTTTTCATGTGTATTGCTACTTGTAGGAAGAAATCTTTGTTTACAGTTTGTTTATCATTAACATTTTGAATTTTCAAATGAAAAAAAGAGAAATACGACAGACAACATGACATCGTATTTTTAGCATAAACTATTTTCAAATGAAAAAGAAAAAATCAAACGCGTTCCGTATGATGTCGAAAATCTATTTGATTCAACTCAAAATTGTAAAATAATTATTTGTTTGTTTCAGAGTTATCTAAAAAAATAAGTTATTAAAATGAAATAAAAAAAAATACTTGTAAAAGTAAATAAACGAAAAGTAGTGAGTAAGTATAAACATTTAAAAAGAAAAACAGTAGTTGCCAATGCTAGTGTCACTTTATTCGGATTTTTAAAATTATTTTAAACATTAGGCATTTCATTGTTTACTTTTGAAAAGCCACTTCATACATAAATTGTAATTTCTAGAGAACTATTTCTCAACTATACCGTTTTCTCTCCCAAAAATGGGTTATTCAAAAAGTAGACTATGCAACGATTTATATTTTACTAAATTGTTAATATGGTATTTATTTAGAGTTGACAATTTATTCGAAAGTTTAATTATTAAACTTTAATCCAAGTCATGAATTCTATGACTAAAATTACCTTAAATCTTAAAAAATGACTTTAGGTGAATTAATAATCTCTACTTTTTTTAACCATCCTTCCTTTTCCCTTGGCGCGGTTTTCGGGTGTACTAATAGTCTTTTACGCATGTCTATAAAGTTTTATTACCCTGTCTTAAAAACAAATATTAACCCCAACACGCACCAGTTGACAGAACTTCAAGCACACAAAATGACAGACATCCCAACAGTCAACACCGGCAATTCGAGAAGTATATAGTGTGTTTATTTTACGCGACAAGACACAACGTCTTGCAAACATTTTCACTTATTAAAAAATTAAAATTTTTATCTGTCAAATAATTTTGACAATATTTCATTTTCATCATCATTTTTGCTTAATTTTATTTGTAAAATTATTTTGTTTGTTTAAATAAATTTTCGTTTTTTAATTTCTTGCATTTCTGAGTTATATTTTAGCTTCTGATGGGTTAAAGAATTAGATAGTATGTATATTTAAACTCAGTTTTATTCTTCAGAAATCTTTCATGAATCTTTGGTCACTGTTTTAACGAGTTAACTGTTAAAAAGGTATCAGAACTTTGATTACAACAGTCAACACCTTAAAACTTATATGATTCATATCATGGAGAATGATTCAGTCACAAAATTATCGAAACAGTGGCATAATTCAACTAAACGTTGAATAATAACTAATCATCACACAAGAGAATGAATAGCTTCCATAGTTTTTCAAAAAAACCGAAAAACCGAACCGTAAACCGAGGTTTTAAGGGAAAAAAACCGAAACCGATACCGAAACCAAAATTTCAAAACCGCCCAACTCTACTCGTGACGTCACAGAACCCTTATGAGCAGGTGTACTTTGACTCTTGACCTGAGGTCTCGTCAAACGTGGTGGTCCTGTCAACGCTTGTGAGCTCCGACTGTAAGAACAAGCTTTATTTTGCACGAGTCCACCCGCAATAAATCACGCAAGCCAAACCAAACGATCCCCCCACACATACGTCCACTCAACATGCATCCGGCCTTACAGGGTCATGATCCAACACATAGATCGTTTAAAATAGCCCCAAGGCTCCAAACACACATCCTAACCAGTTTTCTACGACAAAACCACATATTCTATTGGATTAATTCAGTCTGGATTCACAATATTTTGACCATCTTTGACGCAGTTTCCATGGACATTTAACATTGAACTTCTGCCTTTCAATTTTCAACCTTTCTTCATTGAAGCATTTTGTCACCGGACTTTTTTCTATCACTTTTTTTAACAACTTTTCTCACACACTTTTACCGATTTTCTATGATTCTCTCAAATTTTTTGAATTTTGAATACTTCCTTGCCAACTTATCTATCCATATAATTCCTTTGATTAGATTTCGATCTTTGAAAAGCCTGGCTTAAGAAAAGAAAAAAATTGAACTGAAGATGAAATAGATTTGTCATTTTTATATTTTTTTTTTTATTTCTCTATTTTTTTCATTCATTTATCTATCTATCATATATATAATATATATATATATATATATATATATATGATTATTTTTATTTACACAGACATGTACCAAATCTGCGACACTGGCATGTCGATGTTATCGATCAACAGCTATTATAAACTGAGATCTCATCTAGCAGAGTTAGAATCCAATCTTAACCGTAGATCATATTTGGAAAGAACCCGGTTGAAATTCTTTGGATTACTCCCCTGTGGATGTTTTACCTGGATTATTATATATATATATATATATATATATATATATATATATATATAAAATCAGTAATAAAATGCACTTAGCTTTAACATTTTTTATCATTATATCTGTTAATTTTAAAAGCTATTTTATATTCTTTTTTGTGATGATTGAATATATTTATATTGCTGGAATTACTAGTTTTTGGCCTAATCACCCAGAAATTTGTTTGTCAACTACAGTTGGATGATTAGATCGTTTAATATATAATTGTATATTGTTTGGTTTTCTATAAGACTTGTAGGTTTCGTTATTTAAATTGCAGATTATGTCTAAAAAATAAAACTTATTTTAGATTCAGTTTTGTTTCTATGTCAACACCTAAGTTCCTGAAAATTTGTATGATTTCTTTCTCTTTTTATCGAAATTTCTGATGAAACAATAACAAATAGACTTTGCTGCAGTTTCATAGCATCACCGATTTCTGCTGGCATCAGTCGAAAAGTGAACCCGATGAATTGGTATTTAGACACATGACGTCACAATTTGTAGTTTTTTACTCTCATGTACTAATGCACCTAGTAACTTTTTTTTATAATAATGCCAAAAATTAGGTTGAACACGTAAGTATTTTTGGTGCTTGTACAGAGAAGCGTCCGTATTAAATTATCAATACCCCAAAAAACATTATTATATACTTACGCAGCAGATTTAAATAAGTATCCTCATCAAAAAGTAGGAAAAATGATCGAGAATTTTTATTAAAAATAAAAATCAGTTTCGTTGTATTTTGATGAATGCCATTAATTTATTACTTGTTAAGATGACATACTGGGTTATCTCCCCCACTAAATTTTCACGTTTTTTACTCGAATCAATGGCCGAACGCGATTAAACGATATAACGGATTTTTTTATTTATTACAATTCTACTCGATAGTTTTTGCTAATTTTTGGTGTACAAACCTATTTTTGCTTATACATCAGTATATCAAAGAGTTTTCCGGTTACTTTAATTGGAACTGTGATTTTTAGTGTTTTTCATATGTACACTTCTCTGTACAAGCACCATATTCTTATTTAACCGGGGCTTAGGTAGTAAAGCAAGTATTTATTAGTCCCCCGATTTATAAAATCGGGGGACTTATGTTTTGAGGCATGTCCGTCCGTCCGGATTTTTCTCTGCAACCATCCATTGAATTTCTCTTTTGCATGAAGTTGTAACTTTGGTCAGGTTAGAAAGTGACATTCTCCGATTTTTGATAAAAAATCTGGTTAGCCCCCCCAGGGGGTCAAAAGGCTCAGAAATGGCAAAAAAAATGACCCTTTTCTCCCATAACGTTTGATCCATCCATTCAATTTTTCTGAAACTTTGCCAAAATGTAGAGGCAATTGTTCTGGATATAAAATGAGCATCCTTGACCTCAGAAAAATTCTGGTTCGCACCCCCAGGGGGTCAAAAATGTCCCAAATTGCCCAAATTTATTGCATTTTACACTCGCCACATCAAGTCACATACCGAGGGGGACCACGCACGCGCGGCTTGTTTTAATTTGATATAGCTCTATTCAATGACACTGATAAATTAGGCCTGCTATAGGCAGCATTGTGTCCTTTTGGACACAGAGTCAGATCATGTCTACCTCGACGAATGGCATAAAACACACGTGCCCTTTTGCAGGCATCATTCACTTTGTTCCAAGAGCTGGGGTACTAGACTAGAAGTGATCCCCCCCCCCTCGTGTGGGGGTAAATCATCCAGCTTCCCCTAAAAAAGAAATTGGAACAAAAATTAAAATTGCCTCGTTCTAGAAGGATTTCTCCTCTAAACGAAGGACAGAATAGATACTACACTTTGATCATAGCCCAAATATTTTTGTTAAATATCAAAATCTAGATGTAAACCTCAGCCCTTTTCTGGTTTCATTACATTGTTATTATAATGTTTAATATTGTAAAATCGTTGTTTTTAATATTGTAAAATCTTTGTTTTTAATATTGTAAAATCTTTGTTTTTAATATTGTAAAATCTTTGTTTTTAATATTGTAAAATCTTTGTTTTTAATATTGTAAATTACATTATTACTTAGTACCGTTGTCAGTGGAAAGTAATATTTACACTAAATTTCCAATGAAATGAGGTTTGGCATTAACCCTAAACAACTTATTTTTACCTAAAGTAATGTTTTAATAATAAAAATAAAAATAAAAACATTAAATAAGTTAGTTATAACAAGTTGATTGATACACGTGAAACTGATTTAAAACTGTCATTAATCGAAAAATCCAATATGAATTTCTGTATTTTTTCGACCAAATGACAAGAGAGATAAGTATTAAATCATTATATATAACCAAGGAAGATAACACCTTCCCCTTTTTTTTTTTTAATAAAGACAATGAAGATGGATTAGAACTAAGATTTGGACAAAGTATATGTGGATGGCAAGTTTTGTTATCTTGGTGATACCACTGGAGCACAGGGTGGAGCAGACGCTAGTGTGATTCACAGAGTTAGGAGTGAATGGAATAAATTCAGGGAACTTCTGCCATTACTAACGAGCTGATCATTATCACTGTTGATTAAGGGAAGAGTCTATCAGGCCTATGTATGCAGCGTGATGATGTATGGAAGTGAAACAGGTCAGTGAGGGTTGAGGACATGTGTTGCATGGAGAGAAATAATATGAGAATGATACGATGAATGTGTAACGTGAGACTTGGTTGTTTGGTTTGACGGCATATCAACCCTTTTTGGATTATTTAATACCGGATACGGTCATTTTGATAAAAGTTTTTATGCTTCAAGTTCTATATATTTTCAAATATTTATTCATGGTGTTTAGTTTGGTTGTTTTGTAGAAGAAAATTGTTGCTTTTGTTTTTGGCTTTGTAGAACATGATTGAGTTTTGCAATGTGAAAGGAAAAAACACAATAACATCAATGTTTGGTGTATTTTAGGTCAGGAATCTAGTATCTTAAGACAGCCATATCTGCTAGCACCAACGTAATACGATTCTTCAAGACAGGCTTAGTTCTGATGACCTCAAAGGAAGATTACATCTGGACAGTATAGGGAGACTTCGACGGTCATGTTGAAAGAATGGATGAGAGTTCTTGGGTTAGTAAATGTAGAACAGTTGAGGTAGCAGGTTCAGTTCATATGCCAAGGAAAACATAGGAGAGAGTAATAAAAATGAATTTGAGATAAACAGGGATAAATAAAGACTTGGTCAGAGATAGGTTAGTTTTGAAGTCAATTTCTTGAAGCCATCCAACGCACGGCAGCATGTAAAACTCTCGCTTCTCTTATTTTGTCTTTTATTTTAAACCTAAATGATGATACCTTGTCGAAAAATTTTAGAAATCCATGTTGGATTTTTGTTTTTTTGGGTTTTTTTTAAATCAGTTTCGCGTGTACCAGTCAACTTGCTACAACTAACTTATTCAAGATAAGTTGTCTGAGAATGATGCCGAAAACCATTTCACTATATGATAATTAGCGACTATAAACTTGTAAATTACCATTATATTTCTTTTTTAAATATGTTGATGTCCTAATATCGTTTTTTGCTGGTTCGGGCAAGTTGAAAAAAAGCAAGGGATATATCAGCACTTGCAGAGACCTAAAACTGGACAGCAAAAACAAAGGCGGGCACCCTAAGAAGAAATGGAAAAAAACGAACAAGCCAGACCATAAGAAGTGGCAAATGGACAGTGGACACAGTTAGTGAAAGGTTTAACAGTGGACACGAGGTCCGCAGAGAACAGGCCGTAAGCAGTAAATCCGCACAAACATGATCACTGGAGACTTAGCATAAGGACAGACAGCGTCTAACCTCTTGTCGAAGAAAACAGACGATATACCTGGATAGTGGTAGTGCCACGGGCCGACCAAAATGAAAGTGTAGTATCTGTTCTGATGGATGCTACACTTCGTAGACTGGTACGGTCTTAGCCTTCGGACCTTGATTTCGCCGGTCTGCAGCATTGTCCTGTGCAGTTCTATGAGGTTCACCCTCCCAGGCTTTGCCTTCTCACCCTTTGAGAATTGGTTAGTGTATTGCTAATTGCCTGAGGCACCCTTACCGGGGAATGCTGACGGTACTGCCCAGGCATTTTTTGTAGGCCAGAGTGCTCTTCGTCTAGAGTGCTTGCTTTTCAATCCTACTTTCCCGCCGTTGTGTCACATCTTACCGCTGTGCGAAAGCGAGTGATGTTCTTTATGATATGAGGCAAGGTAAAAAAATTTTTTTAATTTTTTAAACATGTTAA
The DNA here is from genome assembly GCA_963556195.1 of Sepiola atlantica. Classification (NCBI taxonomy): domain Eukaryota; kingdom Metazoa; phylum Mollusca; class Cephalopoda; order Sepiida; family Sepiolidae; genus Sepiola; species Sepiola atlantica. Next base: position 934,682 of record OY744531.1, on the reverse strand, counting down.
TACGTTTTCTGTTTTATTTTTGTTTTTGTTTTCTGTAATAATGAAATGAGTTACAGGAGGCTTTTGATAAAAGGGCGTTGGTTGTTCATTATTCAAAAGTATGCAAATGACTTTAATGCAGAGATTTAGGCCCTCCCCCCTTCCTTCCTTCATTTATTAAGTAGGTGCGTGTTCTGTTTGACGTCGTTATTTTCAATTTTGAAGACAGCGCTCTACAACTAACTACATTATAAATTCACTTCGGTGTTTAATGACAGAATAATGGCGCGGTCCAAAAAAGAAACTTTTTCTTTGTGAAATAACTATGGCCGGTGCTTATCCAGAAATACGGAGACATTCGAAAAAATAAAAATAAAACAAACTGAGAAACATCTGTTTGATGTACGTATCTGTCACGGAATGAATATATCACATATATTAATCAAGTAGTTTTTATTTTATAAAACAAAATTAAATTTTACCGATAAACGGGTAATGTTGATATATCAGCGGCATTTTTGGTTATATTCAAGGTAGCTAAGGAAGATAACACCCAAGATGCAAGACTTTATTTCTCTATTTCGCAAAAGTTCGTATGATCTCCCTTGAATATCATCAACATGGCGGGGATATTTCTTTCTTTTTCGTTTATCTATACGGACGTGTTTTGTATTGCTGTATAATGTGTTTCAGTTAAATCTCACCTTTTGCCCCCACGCTGTCAGAAGAAACATGGAATTTTCTTTTAAGTAAAATATTTTAAAGTTTAAAGTTGGGTGTTCACTTTATTCAATAAGCAAAATGATCAGTTGATCACCCACTTCCTGACCAAAAAGCGTTATTGATCACTTCTTGACCACATAGCGTAGGACAGAACGAATAACCATTTTTTTTTGTATTTCAAAATGGCAGCTATTTTTTCTAATGAAAAACTAATATGTTGGGGTTAATGAAAAAAAAATTTATTTTTTTATTTTTTCAAAACATTTCCAGGTATTTTCGATAATCGCATGAAAACAAAACAGAATGTCATTTTTATTTTTCTGTTGACAGCGTGGTGGGGGGGGGGCTAAGGATACAATTTAAAACAAAAAAAGACAGGGAAATGCCTTTAAGATAGATTATTGTTTAAAAGTCGATTATTCACTTGCAGGTTCAGATTATTATTAAATTTGAAAAATAATAGTAAATAAACGTGTGTGGAAGAAGTGTTTAATAAATAAATATGAAATGTGAAAATGCGTTGTCCTAAACCACGACAATCGTCCTGCCTAAACACATTATGAGAAGGAAGAAGAAGGATGGGGGGGGGTCGTCTGTTGAAGTTTTTTTGTCCCTTCTTTATGTCAATGGCAAGTGTCCCTTTCTTATCCCTCATTTTTTTAGGGTTCGCTTCAACAAACACGTACAATAATGGAAATTATAGATGTCGGAAGCGGAAGCACCAAATGAAAATAGTCACTCCAGTATAATTTATAGGATTTTATTTATTTTTTTCCATCTAAAGTAATCAAAATGCCCCCATGCTGTCAATGGAAAAGTAAAAATTATTTTATTTTATCTACCAGTCAAACCCTGGAAATTTATTTTTTTAAATAAATAATATCAAATATTTTAGATTTTAGAGTTGAGGTTCACTTTACTATATAAATATAAAGTAAAATGATCATCCACTTCCTGACCAGAAAGCGCTATTGATCACCAAGTTCTTGAGACCAGTGTAGGACAAAACAAATAATTTTTTTGTAATTCCAAGATGGCGGTCATTTTGGAAATACCAAAAAAATAGTTACTCGTTCTGTTCTATGCTGTATGATTAAGAATTGAGGGTTAAATAGTCGTTTCCCAACCAAAATGGCGGACAATAAATCGTCTGTCGTTTTGCGACCTCACAAATGAGTAAGTAAACCCAAATAAATATTTTTGGACTAATTAAAAATTTATCTTAAATTATTTTACAGGAAATACAGTTGGGAAATTAGTCTAAAATAATTTATTTGGGTGTACTTACTCATTTGTGAGGTCGGAAAAAAATCAGAAAACTGCAGACGATTTATTGTCCGCCATTTTGGTTGGGAAACTACAATTTAACCGAATTAGGTGATCATTTTTTACGTTAAATGTAAAAATATAATTTCTTTCTCTTTTAAAAAATTTGTCTAGCTTTTTCCAGACTGTTGGCGTGTAATTGCACACACAAAAAGTGAATCTTATTTTTTTATTTTTTCGTTGACAGCTTTTGGTTAACAATTTACCATACTTGCATCAAATAAATTGTTGATTTTTTTTTTTTTCATGTTCATTCATTGTACCACTCGTTTCCCCCTTTGGTTGTAAATGTAATCATTGTATATTGGTGCAATGAATGTGTAAAAATCGTAATTCTATATATATTTTTTGTGAATGAATTATTAGGTAGTGAAAAAGTTCGGTATATATTTTGTTTTTTCTATAGTTGAAGGCATTTTATGATACATTGGATTGATTTAGTAAAAAAAAAAAAAAAATACGAGAATTGTACGTTATTCAATGCCATTCATAAAATTTATAAACACTATAAAAAAAATCAATCGAAAAAATAAAATCAGTTAAAATAATCTCAACATTTAAATTCGAAAAAACGATTATTCTATTTAATATGTATTTATTATTTTTACTGAGGGGGGGGGGTCACAATTTATCAAGACCGAAGCCCATTCGAGGATAGGTTGTTTTTTTTACCTATGATTTCTTTTTTTTTTGGGTGGGGGGGGGGGGGGGCAGGGCATTTTGTTTAGTGTTTTTAGGTTTTGCTATTATTTAGGATTTCTTTTCTTTTTTTTTTTTTAGTTCATTCGAAAAAGCAAAACAAAATATAGATTTTTCTCTTTTTCAAAATATAAGTTTAAAAATATATATTTAAAAAATACAATCGAACATAAAATTAGGATACCGCCCTAATATATATATATATATATATATATATATATATATATATATATATATATATATATATATAAGTGTAGGTTTGTAATCCGAGGCTGGAGCAATGTGATTTAGGTACCGGAAGGTGGAGAAGGTGAACAAAAACAAACGAGAAGAGAAAACAAGAATGGAATCTCAAATCAATTTATTAATAAATTGATTTGAGATTCCATTCTTGTTTTCTCTTCTCGTTTGTTTTTGTTCACCTTCTCCATCTTCCGGTACCTAAATCACATTGCTCCAGCCTCGGATTACAAACCTACACTTATATTTACCAGCAATGCTTCAAGCAAACTATAATCTCCTTATATATACATATATATATATATATATATATAATAGTTTAATTATTAAACACTTAACTGTAAAATTATTATTTCAAAAACAAATAATGAAAATTGTTGTTTTCATATTTCACGGGGATTCTTAAAATTACTTTCATTATTTGACAGAAAATAAATTCAGATAAAAAAACAAAAAGCACACATTAAGAATAACAATAAAAACTAAAATTGTTTTTTATATATTTAATTATTATAGAAGAAAAGTTTTTTAAAATGTTTTAAAGTAGATACCCATTATTTTTAGTTAAGTTAAAAGTTAACAATAATAATAAATTAATGCTTTTAGTTGTGGAGGCTACAAACGAAGCTGTTCCGACCCGGCGTTGCCCGGGATTATTTTGGGCTTTAATTTTTGTTTCGCTTAACTTATTTTTAATAGTTTTTTTTTTTAAATTTAATTTCATTATTACGATATCGCTATTAAAAATTATTAACTGAACAAAATTGCTATAAAACTATAACTAATTTTCTTAACGTATGGGGATTTTGGTAAGAATTTAATGACTTTCTATTTGACAGTTTAAATGCTTCCAAATCCATTTCAAATTTCGAAGGGTCACAAAGTTATGCATTTTTTTTTCAACTATTAAAAGATTAAAATGACTGACGTGTTTACGAAGAAATCAAAATGCATTTTGATGTATTTAAATTTGTAATTAGATTACGTTTTTAAAAGGATTTTTTTTAAAGTTCCACTATTTACTATTGTATTTTTTTTTTCATATCAATAAATAATCGATGAATATAGTAAATTACAAAAAATATTGTGTAAGTCACGCAGAGACGAGAAAAAGCACACAAGATGTAGTAACATTTCTTTTTGGTAAATATTAAGATCGACGATCTAAACATAATTCGATAAAAATGGTTTCATGTTTATTTTTAATATCAAATGACGAACCATTCCGAGTTAAAATCTATTTAGTATTACGCATGTAATCTGAAGAAAAACACGCTTGAAATGTGTAAGTATGCTAGAATAATCGAGATTTTAAGAAAATGGAGTCTTACTAGAACCGGAAGTCGTGTACTATGGCGCCATGTTTTATTTTTTGTGTCGCTCAAGACGAAACAAGTATTATAGAGTCATTTTCCCGATGTTACTACGTAATACTACATTGATTTTAACTCCAAAACGTTCTTAATGTAATAATCTTCAATCAATCAAATATATATATATATATATATATATATATATATATATATAGCTTATACATTAATTTTATTCACATTTTTTAAGAAACTTTAAACCTTTACCGAAATTCTTTCTTTCCTGATAGGTTTGTTTTGTTTTCTGTAATTTATTAACATCTAAAATAATACAAATTTTCATAATTTTTTTTCTTACCGGATATTTGTTGAGGCTGTTTACATGTAATTTGCCAAAAAAATAGAAACTTTTTTTTTTTAGGGGGCGAAATACGAGAGGTGCACTTCTTATAAATTTACCTTTATTTTTTGCCTATCATTACTATTACCGACATAAATTATTTTAAAGGATATACAGTTTAGAAATTAGTCAAAATTAACTTATTTTGGTTTATCTACTCATTTGTGACCTATTTGCGTTATAAATATATTTAATATTTAATAATTCACGTAAATATCAATTCTGAGCAAAGTAGCCATCAATGTTTACGTTTAAACGAGACGTCTATTTTGTTTAGAATCGGTATTTACGCGAACTTAAAATGCTTGTAACTTCTATTAAATATTATTTTTAACGCAAATAGGTCACAAATGAATTTGTAGACAAAATAAATAGTTTTTTGTTTTGTTTTTTTTTACTAATTTCTCAACGGTATTTTCTTTGAAATAATTAGTGTCGCCAATCGTAATGATTACCTATTTTTTAACTTTTATTTTAACTTATTTAAATTATTATTTATCTAAAACATTTTTTTTAAACAATCTTTCATTTTCTTTTTTTTTCAGCGTCAGAATTGGTGAAGTGGTATTTGCTGGATATAAAAAGAAGTATCTATAAAGTAGATTGAAATATAGATTGTTTTGGGTGGCTTTGAAAAATGAAAATAACAAAAGGAGGCCTGGGTCACAGGAGAAGAGAATTACAGCAAAACTGACAATTCAATTATGTTAACTTGTATTGCAATAACAGTGGTCGTCCGACAGTATTACTAATTCATTATTAACTAAGTCAGTGTTTGTATGATTTTTAAATTAAAAAAAAACTTGTGGGAATTAGGGGATCTATTTATTTTACTCCATATCAAAGACGGGACGGGAAAATCCAAGAAAATGACAAAACCCATATTACTCAGAATGTTGTTCTAACGAATTCTTTGTGAAGAAACCAATATTCGGCCTGCACCGCCGGACGGGCACTAAACCGAAACCCAATAAATACGAGGACCACAGATAAAGTTAGTTTAAGTAATTTCTTACAACAAACGATTGCGAATTAAATTAAATAGATTAATATGGTAAAAAGTTAACTTTAAAAATTAATCGTTAAAAAGAAAAAGGGGAAGATATTATGCAAATACGTTTCAGTTTTCAGAGGGTTTTTTAATCAATTCTTTTTATTATATATATATATATATATATATATATATATATATATATAATCAATTCGCTGTATTTACTTACCTTTTTTTTTTCAGCCCAAAAAGAAGTCCATCGGATAATGAATAAAGTAAAAATTTAAAATCGTCCAGGATTTTTGTTTCCGCCAACTTGCGTATTGTATTTTCTTGTGTCGTCTTTTTTTTTTCTTTTAATAATACTCTCTCTCTCTCTCTCTCCTTTACAAAGATTAAATAAAAGAAATCCGTTTTTGTTTTTGTTTCTGTTATTAACGCGTGTTTGTGGAGACCAACCACAAAAGAAAAAAATAATTTCCAGTTTTTTTGTTTGTTTTTTTCCCCCAGACCACTGATAAAAAAAAAAACTAAAAATAAACTATGGAGAGAGGAGATGGGCGCCGGGATAAAGATGAATAGAGAGAAAGAATAAGAGAGCTAGTTTTTGTTTCTTTTTAAGAAATACAAATGAGTCTGACCACTCCTTACCCGGGTTAAATAAGTTCAAAACGAAATGGACGGGGCACCTGCTTTTGTTTGGGATGGATGGAGATATATACACATGAATGATTTAACCTGACGAAATCTTTCGGGGAAGAAACACAAACGTTCCTGTGTGGCTCACTTGCCATAAGTATGTTTCTAAGCTCTACTCATGCATCGAGCACTGTTGAAGTAAACACTGAAGCAAAATATATGTACTTAATTGAATAGATTATCTTCTAATATAAGTAACACTTAATAAGTCTAATTAAGTCTAAAAATTGATGGATGGATATAATTGACAGAGTAGTGGACCAGGGCAGGTCCGATCCTACCCCAGCGAGAAACTGTTTTTAATGTTAAAATGAGTGTTTATGCGGCTAATAATAATAGTAATAATAATAATACTAATAATATGTGTAAAAGCGAATGCTCTCCTCCCACTCCCTACTCTTTATTTCCTCTCCCCTCTCCTCGCTCTATTATACTATATTTTCGACGTCCCAGAAAAAAAAGGAAATAATGTGATCAAATCCCTTTCAACCCCCCCCCCCCCCCCCTCATCGCTCCCTCGTTTTGGTTTATAGTTCACGTTGGGCCGGATGGGATATAGATAGATAAATAGAGAGAGGGGAGGTAGATAGATAGATAGATAGAGAGAGAGAGAGAGAGGGGGGGGTCGGTTTCTCTGGTTAAGGGTCCGATAGGGATGCGGTTATCATAGTAGTAGTCGGTCTATATGTGCGTGTGTGTTTGTAGCGAGAGAGAGGCGAATGTTTATAGAGATGCAGTTGTAATAGTAGATCTATATGTGTGTGTGTGTGAGAGAGAGAGAGAGAGAGAGAGAGAGAGGGGGGGGGGGGGGGTATTTCGATAAAGGGAGGAGGACGAGAAGTAGAGGGGGGATTGAGAAAGAGAATAATTTTATTGTATTGAAACTATGATGATGATGATGATGGAATTGACAGTGATGATGATCCGTGTTATTTTGGTTGGCGATGATGAAGATAGAAAACAGAAGCACAAACTGAGAAGACGACACGCACACACGCATCTACATATATACGCGTGCGTATTCAGGCAGCAATCGTTCATTTAGACATGTATTAATTCAAAACCATACGACTGACAGATTTCAGTCCAAGCGAAACTTCGGATTAGAGACGGCATCTTTTTTTTTGGGGGGGGGGGGGGGGTAAAAAAAATTATATTATTTTTAATATAGATTAGTCGATGTTAACCGCTTCCTACTGCATCAAGATTAGACATGGAGTCAGTTAAACGTGGGGAGATCCAGATCCTCAAATAGGGGGTACTCTAGAATGGGGCCCAAATTTGCCGTTATCGGATTCGTCGGCATTGCCCGGTAGGAGCGCCTAAAACGACCGGCAATTAACAAATCTCCTCCCCTTGAAGAAGGAGGTAATACCCGTGAAGATGGTTTCCTAGGGCAGAACAAAACCATCGTTCTGATACATGGGCCGGGCCCCCAGCAAGCCAGACCTCTGTGCCAAAATGGGTCCGGTAGGAACATATACTGCACTTTGATCGTTACGATTGTTTGGGGGTGAATGAAAAAGGGAGGGGGGCGAGCAATCTCGCCTTAAGATTTACTTGCTTCCCGCCAAAATAAGACGTGACACAAGGCCGAAAGGCGAAAATAGCCAGCTCTCTGGAAAGTGCATTCTGGCTGAGTACAAAAATAACGGACACGTCGGTATTCGTCGGTACGTGTGCCTCAGGCGATCGACAATAAACCAACCAAGCTCTACCGAAGGAGTAGGTACTGCCTGGGAGGGTGCACCTCATAGGACAGAGCTGGACCATACCTAATCCGACAAGACGGATTTGGTACTGCCAAAGCAGTCCCTACCCTGTCGGATTGAGTGCAAGAACGGATCCTCGGGGAGTATTAAAAAAAAGCCACGGGACCAGGCCTCATTATCGATTTTAACGTTGCGAACAGAATTATCAAAAACATTTTCAAAACAATTGTAGCTAGATAAAGATGCGATATGACGTAAAAAATTATTCAGAGATCAACCGGTCGGTTTTATTTTGTTGTTTTTGTTTTTGGTTGCTGTCATGTCTCTGCTGTTTCGTATATTTTGTAATAAGAATTCATGAATTGTTGTATAATTTATGTAATATGAATGTATCATTTGTTGTAATTTTTCTAATATGAACGTATGATTTTTGTTTTGCAATTAATATAATTGGGTAAGTTGTGCATGGAAGGGGTGTGATACTATGGACTGCCCCCCCCCCCCCTTACAGCCAAGCCCCCGACGAATGTTAAGGAATAATTCACAAGATGAAAACTGATGAGGAAGTAAGATAAGTGGGCGAAAATGGAGGGGGGGGCATCGAATCTATTGAACTCCCTAGACAGAATGGCGTCCTGATAGTTTGATTGTTAGCTTTTGTTTGTGGTTGGATAGCGAAGAGCTGAAAATAAGAGCAGATGTGGCTAGTTCCGGTGACCAGTTGAGAGTGACTGAGAAAAGGAACGAACATCTAGGATTTCCGGCCGAAAGCAGAAGATTAGGGTAGATCTGAGGAGTGAGTCGTAGACACAATGTATATATCTGTGTTTGTATTTTTATTGTGTGAGTCTGCGTTGCTTTTGCTTTGAACACAACTTGTAAATCAGGCGATTGCTAATACGAGAGACGACACGACCAGAACAAGAAGATGAAGAGGAAAGAAACGTAGGAGGGGTATTGATTGTGTATAAGTTACTCTCTTTCTTTCTCTATTCATTTAGCTTACTTTTTTTTCTTTTTCATTTCTTCCTTCCTGTATCGAGTAGAAATAGTTGGTGTGGTATTCGCTTTGGGAAGTCTGAGCCGGATTACTTCCAAGGAGGAAGTTTCTAGGGAATATCAAATCCACAAGCGGTCCCCAGCCGCATGTATATCATGGGCAGAGAAGATTACATACAGCGCCTGGTTCTATTTATCTTCCTTCCACAAGGTAAGATGTGACACAAGGTCGGGAAAATGGGATTTGAAAAACCAGCACCTGACAATTTGTGCGCTCTGGTTATTTAAAATTTGCCTGAGCAGCCCCGTCGGCATTCCCCGGTAGGGGCGTCTCAAGCGATTAGCAATAAACTAACCTCTTCTCAAAGGGTGAGAAGGCAAAGCCTGGGAGGGTGCACCTCCTAGAACTGCACAGGACGGACAACCGATAGATCGGCGTAAATCAAGACCCGAAGGTCCAGACAATACCGATCTATTAGGTGGGATAGCGCCTGGTATTCGCAAATGGTCACCCATCTGGTACTGACCAGGCTCAACATGTGCTTAACTTCGGTGATCTAACGAGAACCAGTGTGGCAACGTGATTATGATGAAAATAGTGGAAATGGGATGGACTCAAATGAGAAGTTTTGTCCACCGTCCCCGAAATAAAACAAAATTATTTCACATAAAGATGTTAACTCCACGATTTTCAACCAATGAAAATGATTTCCGCTCGAGTCTCTTAGCGAGCGTGTGTGGAATCTAATAAAAAAAATAGCAACTCGACAAAACAAAAAAAACGTGGAGAGTCCAACAGAGCCAGAAAAGAGACACCCAACGAACACGACATTATGTTCAGCTCTTTGGCCCTTTTAGACCCGGGAAAGGAAAGTTAATTATCTTGTTACCAAGCTGACAATTTGAAACATTCTCTTCAAAAGAATGTCCCAAATAATACCTTCCTTCCGACCCACCCCCAAAAACATCCCAAAATCTGAAAATCAAATAAAACGATCAGACATCAAGAATAGTCAAATCCTACACGCTAAAAACAAAAACAACCCCCCCCCCCCAAAGAAGAAACATTGTAAAAACTGTCTGAATCTCACAAAGGGGGGGGGGTGACCTGAGATGACCTTATAATGGTTGAAAGGTCGTTAAACACTAACAAACAAACAAACAAATACTCAACTCACGCACACATATTCACACACTAATAAAGGCCGCATACGCACAATGTCTCTTGAACTTATGTATATTTATAAAGGCTTGGTCTTCGCATAGACTGTAAGACCAACCCCTGTAATAGTTTGTAAGAAAAGAATTGTCGAATGAAAGGAAATGACAAATAATATATTTATTTGAATGACGTTCACTATCGGGTGTAGGTTGCCGAAAGTTAAAACAGTGACGTCACATCAAAGGAAATAAGAAAGTAAAAAATGTCGGCTGCCAAAAGTATTTTCTTGAGCAGTATATCTTCCATTTGAGGATAGCCTTGCTCGGGGTCAAGTTGACCGGGGCGAAAGAAAAAACGTCTTTCTTTGTTGATGTCAGGGAGCTCTCTGTGACGGCAGTGTAAATCCCCAAGAGTCTGGAAGTAGTTCTTCAAAGGTTTGGTCAAAATTAATACACCATGGAGTCTGATTGGTACTTCGCAAGTGCTTATGACTGCTACATATTCACACTGACAAAAGTTCGAAAGAAATTAAAATAATTGCACTTAAGGGGACGCCAAAATCTTTAAAATCGCACTCGGTTGGAGCCTCTAAATAGCAGGCGATTGTTTGACATTTGAAAGAATGTCTCGTCTCTATGCTAACGAAAAAAAGAAAGAAAATGAATAGAGAGAGGAGCGACTGGGCCCATGAAAAAGAACTTTAAAAAACTACCTGGCAAATATACCCTAACCCTAACCCTAACCTGGCAAATATACCTGGTGGAAGAAGTGCAAGAGCGATACAAACAATTGCACCCAAAGAAACGCTTAGAATCATAAAAAGATCTCTTGGTTTGAGTCTTTGAAAAAAGCGGTCACTGTCTAGCGTCTGGTAGGATGCCCCTATCTCCAGCAAAAACAAAGAGAAAAGAAAATTGAAAAAAAAGAGAGAGAAAAAAGACATTGGTGTCTACGTGGCCAAATCAACCAATGGTTAACCACTTCGTCGTCACGTGATCTGGGACTCAACACATTAAGAAAAAGCGACCTTAACAGCGTAAACCAGCACTGTCGAATTGAGTTCGCGTCTGCTTAAAATCACCGTACAACTAGGTTCAACCAAGATAAAGTTTATAGCAGACACAGGTGCGAGTATTTGAATAATACTAATGTCAATGATGATTAAAATTACATTAAACCCGATTCCTGTAACCCTACTGCTGTTGCATAGCCGTCCCGGAATGGGCCGTGGCAGTTCTCGCTTTGTATACCCGTCCCGGAACAGGCCGTGGCAGTTCTCGCTTAAACAACCAAAAAGGCATATGTTGCATACCTTTTAATTTCTAGTACCTTCTCTCTTTCCTCGTCGCATGGAGGGGGTGTCGTCTAGTGGTTGTCTTCTTTCTTCTCTTCTGAACTGCCGTGAACATCGCCGCTACAACAAAAAGCTTTATACCACGATTCGCGAGACAAACAATATTTTAAACTTTGATTGGTTTATTTCAGGCTTCAGTCTACCGTGTCGATCTTGGAGATGTTTTACCAACGCTAAGGGAGAGACCAAATTACTACTCTATCGTAGTCAATTCATAGCTTAAGTCCTTAGCCATTCGAGAAGGGGGAAGAAGGAATCTCATGCCTGTATTCACTTAGGGAAATAAATTCCCATTTTTCATTTGAAGACTACATAGAGAAATCGTCTGTTCTGCTTGCTTCCAAACCACTCCGTTTCTCACACAAAAGCTCGTGGCGTCACAGAACCCCCATGTGCAGGTGCACCTTAAACAAATAGTGTGAGTAACGGTTTGGCAGAAATGCCTCCCACAAAAAGGTGTTCTTACCGGACAACGTATCAATCACTCTGCGAGTGAGAACAACCTAGCGCAAAAGAATAACTGCTACAACTTAGGCATTCGTGATCGTAGGCATCATCAATCAACTACTCAGATTTGACTTCATCAACAAATTTGGCCTAAAGATTCACTGCAACAGCAGAACAATTTACGACCCCCTTGACGACCCCCTTGACTGCTACAAAAAAGAATCTTACACCAACAACGATATCTTCGGTGAATCTGATGATCAATCAAATTGAACCTCATTCGAACCATTTTAGACAAATAAGCCCGAAAAGCTAAGAATATTTAGTACTTTTTAGGAATAAGTATCCAAGAAAATTTCAATCATCAATTCTTAGTTTCATCAAAGACTTCCGTGACTGGCGAACGTTAACGATCTTCACCGAACAAACTAAATATATTATTAGCGGGTTTTTTTTGTTGTTTTTTGTTGTTTTTGTTGAGTTTGTTTTTGCGAATAAGTTATAAACTGTTGATTTTATTTTGTATTACAGTATATTCTGTAATGTTTCGGTACTTCTACACAATACGAACCGAACTGTTGGTGTTTTTTCTACTATAACCCTAACATAACTCTAACCTAAGTTTTAGGTTTAGTTCGGCAAAATCGGTTTCGTTCGGTTCGTATTGTGTAGAAGTACCGTTGTTTCTTTTTCGTTGTTTTGTTGTTGTTGTTGTTGTTGTTGTTGTTATTTTGGATATAAAAAGGAATTTATTTTTATTTTTTAGTAAAGGTAAATGAAAACGTTCCGAAAAATTCCAAATAGAAAAGTTGCAAAAGTAATTATGGTATCCAAAAAATTACACAAAAGTCGGAAATTGATCTTTCGAATTGATTGAAAAATAGTCGTCTGCCAAGTAACAGCGACTTTTTTATTTGAATATTTCGGTAAAAGTCGGAACTTAATTCAGCTTTTTCCGTTTGTAGTCGGAACTGCTTACGTCACGACTGCAAATCTATTTCTAAAAAGCACCGAATATTTTGTTCTATCTTTTAAGTTTTTAGAGGCCACGTGTTCGGGTATATCTTTCCCGCCATTTTATGTGCTGTGCTATTGTAGATAACACACATACAGGTGTTGAAAAGTGAAGAAACAGTTGCGATTGCAATTGTTTCTACTTTTTCTCGGTAAAACTTTTTCTTCACACATGCAGTCATATTCCTACCGAGAAAAACGTGTTTATGAATTTGAACACGTGTGATTTTGTGGGTCAGACAAGGAGACGAGCAGCGTCTCCGATGACTATCGTCTGCCGTGGCCGGAACTGAAAAGAGAGGCCTGTTTGACGTTGTGCACCGGCTTATATAATCAAGAAGAACAGATAACTCTGTGGTCGTCCTCCAGCGCCATCTGACGGTGGCAAACCGGTGCAATTATATTTAGAAGGGGCAGTTAACTGCTACAAGTATAGTTCTGACTACAAGGTGGAGATCACATGACACCAATCGCACCGCCTCCATGTCCCTTACAAAAAAAGACCGGACAACCAGGGCATTTTTCTAAATACATTTATTCAATTTTGAAACCCAAAAGGAAAAAAAATCACATTTGTTATATTTTTCGTTTAAAAAACTTTCTGTTTATTTTCTATTTTTGTAAATACATTTATTCAATTTTGAAAATCAACAAGAAAAAAATCACATTTGTTACAGTTTTCGTTCAAAACAACTTTCTGTATATTTTCTTTAATAAATCAATTGCTTTTTTTTTCTACAATCACTTGTCTGTTTGTATTTCAACGATTTCAATTTTAACAAAAACGAACCGCCCGATATGTGTTTGGACGGGATGCAAAAACGGTACGATGAACATCATGTGATCTCCGCTCCGTAGCCGAGGCATATTGGTACCATACTCGTACACATTCATTGGTAATTATTCCCGTCTCATTAACCCTTATCCTCAAGTGGCTCTTGGCCTTGATAAGTGGTGACTCTTATAGTATATATAGAGAAAAGAGGTTAGGGTAAGGGTTTCAACTCCCTCCTTTTGGTAGATTGCAAGGTGGATTGCCTACTAAAGTAGCGCCGACACAAAGAAGATAGATTTGGTGAGATGAATCGGATTATATTACCAAAGTGTGCGGAGGGTTAGGGTTAGAAGTAACGGTACCCCTCGCGGATTACTGAGGGGCGGTGGCGCTATGACGTGTACGGGTAGATGTGAAGTGACGTGTGAGCGTAATAATTTGAAGTTGCTAACTAAACGAGATTTTCGCTCGGGCTGGACGGGTGGCCGTTGAGTGCCCTTGAGTATCGCCATTTTTTAAGCACTCAGGCTCGGCGGTAATGGATTGGTCCCTTCATTAATAATTCAGTGAGATTGTTTTTTTCTCGTAAAATTATTCGGTAAACCGTTGGTTCTGTTGTCATGGTGATCACACCCGGTCGTTAGGGATTTGTTCTAAGTATGAATCAGTAGAGTAAAGGTAGACCGTATGAAAACAGTATTGTATAATTTGTAGAAGACCCCACCCAAAAATACCCCTGACACCCCACCCACAAAACAAACAAAATAATCGGGTTGTAGTCAAAAAACGCTTTATTACTTACTCAAGAAGGTACAATTTATTCATATTTGCATAAAAATGTCGTCTCCCTTGTATTTTTGCCCCCACGTAAACTCACACAGATAGCTGGAAAATTAGGGGTTTCCCACATCCAACGTACAATCTTTCTCACAACAAGATACCTATATTATCACAAAGTAGAGATTTGACTTATCTGCAAAGGTGGCATCTTCTTCCAACCGTATTCTCGTTGGTCGAGTTCAATAAAGTGATGTCATATATATGTTCATGCGGAATTTCCTGAAAAACTAATGAACAAATTTTTAGAAAATCAGAAGAGTAACGGAATAATGGAATGACGGAATGATGGATTCACGGATAAACGAAGTAACGGAAAGTAGCAACGTTCCTGGCTATTACCATTGGGGATAGAAAAGAATGCAGATCTGTAGAAGAGTTTTTACCAAAAAATACCCCCCCCCCCAAAAAAAAACAATTTTATTTCTAAATGGAATCCATACATCTCATTGAGTCTTTGTATAAAACGATCGTTTCCCTTATAGTTCCTCCTCCACATAAACTCACACAAACAGTTGTCCACCATTCCGCAATGCGTTCCACAGTGACGTTTATTATGCATTTTGTACAACCTAATCCTAACCTTAATACTAACTCTAACCGGATGCATGTTTATACAAGACACACAAAACTAGGTCAAATGCGTGTGCGCGCACTGTGCACGACTGGCGGGCTGTTAAAAAACAAATCATTTCGCCATTAGTGGTGGAGCTCTTCTATAAAATAAACCCAAAGTTTGCCGGACATTTACATATTAAACCCATTTTTTATTATTATGTTACATAGACATAAATTTAAGCGACATTCGCCTCTCTCTCTCTCTCTCTCTCTCTCTCTCTCACACACACACACACACACACACACATTCTCTCTCTCTCTCACACACACACATTCTCTCTCTGCCTCTCTCTCTCTCTCTCTCTCTCTCTCACACACACACACATTCTCTCTCTGCCCTTCTCTCTCTCTCTCTCTCTCTCTCCTTCTCTCTCTCTCTCTCCTTCTCTCTCTCTCTCTCTCGTCATTCCAGCTTTAGAACATTGTTTTCTAAATATGACATTAATGATTATTGCTGGGTTTGTTGCCATAAAAAGAATACACGACTTGGGTCCTTCTTTCAAGGTTCGCATCTGAGTTCGGGTGAGCAAACATTTCAACCGCCACCTACAGGAATTTCTCTGGCGCCGTGTATTGTTCGGATGATTATTAAAAATCATGATGATTTTTAATAATCATCCGAACAATACACAAACAGCTAACATCACACTTGCTGTTATGTAAGATTTTAAGAAAAAATTAATAGTAAGTCCCATTTCGTATTCGATTTGTTATTTTTGTTCCTTCCAGCTTACATCCTACCCGGAATTTGCATTGCCCACAGTCTTTTAAAAACATACTACAGCATCTTCTCTTGCAGGCAAGTACTGTTGAATATAAGAGACAACCCATGTCTAGATATATATATATATATATATATATATATATATGCAAATATTGTTAAAAATAACAGAATTCGTCTGTTTAATTATACCTTTTTTATTTTTTCAATTTTTCTGATAGTCTTTTTTTGTATTAAAAAAAATTGATAAATGTTCCATAGGTTTCACAGGTTTCACGAACGTTTTCGATTCTTCGTCAAATCATTTCTCCGTTGTCTTTTTAAAATTCTCTTCTTTCTCTATTTGCTTCTGACATAATTAGGTGATAAAAATCGTACATATTTCTAGACGTCTTGGTCCAGTGGTAAAGACGTTGGACTATAGACATCAATATCGAAGGTTCGATCCTTGTCTAAGTTAGCCAGAAAAAAACGTGTCCATGGATAAAATAAATTAAAAAATATATATATTAACGAAAAATACGTCCTAATAATGGAATTTTCTGCATCTTAATCACTTAGGAAATGAGACAATCGAAATAATAGTAAGCAAATATATATATATATATATATATATATATATATATATATATATATATATATATATATATATATATATATCACGTGTCCCTACTTACTTTCCTCCCCACGATGGTCAGTTTTTTTAATGTAAGGAGCAGTCGAGATTGGGATAAAATTAAAATTGCCTCAGTCTATAAGGATTTCTCCTTCACTGACCGAGGACAGAACATTATTAAGTGCAGCATGAAAAGAGATACTACACTATGCTCTTAACCAAAACGACATGAAATGAATTTTGATTGGTGTATTTACTATTAATCCAATATTTATTCAATTCAAAGATGCAATAGTGTAAAATCAAACGAAATTAAGAAATAAATTTAATTACGAAATTGAATTCACCAGAATGCATTTCCGTTTCTTCGTAAACAAGTCAGCCATTGTAATCGTGTTAATAGTGGGAAAAGAGGAAAAAAAGAATTCAAAGAACGAAAAACAAGAAAGAAAGAAAGGACGTAGGAAGTACGACCAAAAAAGTGAATGCAAAAAAGAGAAAAGAACAAAAGGAATGGACTTTTCTTCGTCTGTTCCCCCAATTTCTTCTTAAGAAAATAATTGGAAAACTAAGGTTGAATAATAATAATAAAAAAGGAAATATAAAAAAGAAAAAAGGAGAGAACAAAGAAACTATTTTAAATAATTAAAAACAAAAATAGTACCCCCCCCCCTTCAAAAATACAGAAAAAACAAAAAGAAAAGGAGAAAAATCCAATGAATGAGTCACTCCGCACTGGCAACGTTGGGTATTGATCCTAAATCTAAAACCGCGAACAGAGGGTCCTAAACTTTGTGGCGACGGGATTGTGTACAACAAAACAGAGAAGCCGAGAGGCGCCGAGTTTACTCCTCCACACACCCCTGCCCCATCAAACCCCTTTTCTTCTCCCATACCCTTTTTCTCTTCTCTATCCCTCCCCCTATCACTTTTTTTTTTATCTAGAGAGACTATCAACCTCTATACGCCTGATGTCTGCCTATTTTCCGACTCGGCGTCCTGGACGGCAATTGCATAGTATTCATCGTCGGTCGATGATAGACAACTCTTTTCATCCTGTCCTCTTGTTCCGACAGACTTCGTTAACCCCTGCTTTTATGATTATTTTTTTTTATATCATTTTTCTCGTTTCTTTTACACACTTGTCACCAAATTTCTTTATGCCACACTTAACTTAATTCACCCCCCCCCCTCGCTACCGCGACCCTATTCCACCGGATTTTTATTTATTTCCTCGACCCCACCCGCGCCCGGACATCACTGCAACGCGAACCAAACCGAAGTATTTTAAATGTCGTTATCAATTTAAGCCCCCTTTTTTTCTATTCCCCTTCCCCATACATTCGTTAATGTTCTTCTCTACGTCATCGTTCTCATTTTGGTGCATGTACACCAGACCAGCATAGAACGGGGTTATTTACTATTTTCAATTTACCTCCCCCCCCCATCTCCTCTCCGAGGTCAGAGTTTGACACAAGGTCGGTTTCAATATAGTGAGAAGGTTCAGCCCTCCCCCTCCACAAAAAACAGGCATTTTGGATTAGGTAGAAAAAATAGTCTTAATTGTCCACTCGTCACTCCATCAAAGGTGGAAGGCAATAACGCCCCCCCCCACACACACATACACACACATGCCCAGGAGGAAAACCACCTGGAACCGAACAGATACCACATTTCGATACCGGCTGGAGACATTCTATCCCAACAATCTCAACTCCATGACAACAACAGAAACCCTCGTTCTATATATATATATATATATATATATATATATATATATAAAGTAAAAGTCGTTTTCTCCCTATCTCATAGTCTATTATAGCTTTATATGCTAATATGTTCCGTCAGCCACTTAGGCCAAGTCCTTATGGGTGTTTCTAGAAAATATGCGTCCATTTTGTTTTCTTTCAAAATGTCTTACATTTTCTCCGGGTTAGTTGTTTCTCCCAACACAGACTTACACAGAGAGGGTTGCTAATTCAGATTACTTATTCAGAACTCAGATGTTATTCGAGAATAGCAGATTACACTTAAGATTCTATGTCTGAACGGTTCACAATTGCTTGCCTGAAAAAAACAAAAATGTCCGCTAAGACTTTTTCTAAACTCATTTCTTACTTTTCTTTAGTTTTGAGATGAGGATTGATATTTGGTTATTTTTAGTGCTATTTGAAAGCCGACCAAATTTTACTATAAGTAATTCAGATTTATTTTTTCCGTTTGTCTGGGTTTTTTTTTTCACACATCTTGCTCGTCACGACATTTCATTTTTATGATATATCGTGCATTTTATCCTGAGGAGTATTAGAAGGCTATCATGATGCAAGAAATGGAAATGTGTCGACATTGACAAAAACATGACAAAAACAAGTGTTTTTTATGTTAAAACTTACTTAATTAATCAGGACTCACTCAATTTGGCGATTCCCTTCACTTCCAACACCCTCAAGGCACCCCAGAAGAGAAACTCCGCTTCTAGGAGCCAAAGCGCCAAGGCACCAAGACGCCACCGGTTCCACCATCAGAGACCAGGGGGAGGCCAAAGCAGCACCACCGAGGGAGTCAGCATGGGGCAAGAACAACGAAAAGATATCTCCACAGAACTATAAAGAACTGTACTTAAGACAGTATAAACAGGAGATCGAGGGAAATGACCTGCAATCTGTGCCTGGTTCCGGGGAGGAGATTGATATATATATATATATATATATATATATATATATATATATATATATATATATATATATGTGTGTGTGTGTGTGTGTGTGTGTGTGTGTGTGTGTGTGTGTGTGTGTGAATGTGGCGGAGTATTCAGTCCTTCCACTGCGCCCATATACACCGGGGAACAATTAAATAAGACACATAATTCGTTATGCACCGGTTCGTATTTTCGTATTTACTATTACTACCACATTTTGTAAATTACGGAATATTATAACTGACAAATAATGCATTTGTAGGTGAAAGAAAAATACTAAAAATAAAATCATGAATATAATAATTATAATCATTAACAATAATATACAAATAGACTAATTCTTGAATAAACAAATTTGATTCTTAATTCGTTCTCTTTTTTTACGACCATATTTAACCAATTATTTTTCTTTTGAAAAACGAAATGATATAATTCCACAAATTAAAACGAAACAAAATGAAGGTCAAACCATTCGCAGGGAACGCCGAGTAGGTAGAGCAAGTGTGCATATGAATATCAACTTATCGAAATCGGAACAGAACCGAATCAAGAGCTCGATATCCTTTCAGACAGAGCTTTATAACTTGGAAAAGTTTAACTTTGCCTTCAGACAATTAATGAGGAACTCGTGTTTTAGACTTAGGAACCCTTCAAGGTTGTTGAAGATGACACTGGACAGTTGTATGGTTTGGCTAAAGCTTCATTGTCAATTCTTCAACTGATATTGCACGGTTTACTTCAATTGATGCCACCAGGAGATCTTCACCAAATTTTATTGAACGTCTTGGTCAGTATTTATCTTCGAATGCGAAATTCCCATTTCTGAATTTGTAAGCAATCTTTTGTGCGTTATTTCATTCAGACATTCTTCTTCGCAGATTGAGTGAATATTTAGAGTTGCTTTGGGTGCGAACTCATAAAGCATTTTCTGTCTCAAGCATTGAAATTTAAATCCCATAAATACTTTCGAGTTTTTCTTCTTTTAACGACGAAATAGACACGGTACGAAATAGAATATATTCATAAGCAGCTGTTGAATGTAGTTCCTTTACTATTTTTAAATCTGATCTTTGAAAGTTAAATTAAATTACGGTATCATCTGGTCATTACCTTGTAAACACGCACAAGGCGGTTGCATGTTTAGTGGGTTGCATAGTCGCAATGCATGCTGTTGCATAGCCCTCTCTTGAGCCACGGCGGTACTCGTTTTGTATATTCGTCCCGGAACGGGCCATGGCAGTCCTCGTTTAAAGACTCGTCATTTTTTTAACAGCAAAAATCATATAGTTTGCATGCTTTTAAATTTTTCACTCGCCGCGTAGAGGGTGCGTGTCTCGATGTCGTCTAGTGGTTGAATTGTTTCTTCTCTCTTTCTGCCGTGAACCACGCCGTTGCAACACAAAAGCTCCATGATCGGGTCGGAAGACAAACAATCTTTTAAATTTAATTTCTGTTTTATTTCAAGTGTTAGTTATCCGTCAGCTGGGAGATATTCACTAACGTCGAGAGAGAGAGAGAGAGAGAGAGAGAGAGAGAGAGAGAGAGAGAGAGAGAGAGAGAGCAAATTACTGCTTTCGTAATTACTTATCAATTAAGTCTTAACCATTCGTGGAGGGGGGAAAATAGATCTTTTGCCTGTGTTTTCTTAGGGAAATATTTCCCTTAACTATGTTTCAGACTACATGGTAAAAATCACGTCTGATAAGTTCGCCTCCAAAACCCAGACTGCTAAAACTCGCTTCTCACGAAGAATGAGTGATGTCACGGATCCCTCTGTTTCCCACACAAGGCCCGTGACGTCATAGAATCTCTCGCAGGTGCACATTGCCCCTTGATCTGAGGTCTCATCACGCGGTGACCCTGTCACGTCTGTGAGCTCCGACTGTGAGAACAGGCCCTATTCTGCACTCGACTGCTCGGGTCCACCCGCGCTAATTCGCGCAAGTCAAACCAACGATTTCCAACAGATACTCCATTCCGATAAGGCCATTATCCAACAATGCAAATACCAGGCTTGCTGTGGGAGAAGTATTTAACTGAGAAAAGAGAGGCCACCCAAGAATCTATCTATCTATCTATCTATCTATCTATCTATCTATCTATCTATCTATCTATCTATCTATCTCTCTCTCTCTCTCTCTCTCTCTCTATATATATATATATATATATATATATATATATATATATATTCCAGCAGACGGGTCAGCGAGTCAGTTGGGGTTTGTGTTCTTCTTTGAACAAGATGGGTCTTGGACCATAAGCTAAGGGATTGTCTTGAGTTGCAAGTCTGTTGCTCTACTTAGAAAGAAAACGAGTATGATTGTAACATCCCTCAAAATAAAACTTTGTTACTTAAGTTGTCAATTGGTTTGGAGGGAGAATTCTTCTGTTGCATCACTGACTGTGATCACGCTATTCCGGTGTCGGAAGCGAGCAACGACTTTGGACCAGCACAACGAGCGGACGATCGCGGCATGTGCAGTGAACGCACACCGACGTACGTTCACGACATTAATTACTTTTTTAATGGAAATCGCCCCAGACAAGGCATAAAGCCACTTGATGTAAGGAGCTAACAAGAACAAAAGATGATTATCGCAAAAACAGGAGATGCTTATTGGCCTTAGAAAATATTAAAAATACTTTTATTACTTAAAAAAAAAAGAGGTTAATTTAAAGAGTAAGGTTTTAATATGGATCACCACAGACAGGCTATAACTTGTCCCTATTTACTTGCCTCCCCACGATGGCAGAGTTAGACACAAGGTCAGTTTTTTATGTGGGGGATGTCCAGCTACTCCAAAAAGGGCACTATGAGACCAAAATAAAATTGCCCTAGTAAAAAAGGACAGAATAGATATTACACTTTGAATTATTTATTTGCACATAATATAAAAATGTATATTCAAGACAAATTAGGCATCAAGTTTGTTTCCCGAAGCCATTTTGCCATATACCTTAACAACACAAAATGCATGTTAAACTATACCTTAGTTCTGGGATTAAGTTATGTTTGAAAAATATTCAGTTTAAATTGTTCTCATAAGCCGTAATTTAGTAATCGCTGCTGCTGCTGCTGCTGCTGCTGCTGATGCTGCTGCTGCTGCTGCTGATGATGATGATGATGATGATGATGATGTGTGTGTGTGTGTGTGTGTGTGTGTGTGTGTGTGTGTGTGTGTGTGTGTGTACAAGTAAATAGACTTATTAACTATAGTTAGGCAAGAAAAATGCTTTAAAAGATTATCACAGTTTATAGAACTTTCAAATGAAATCAAAGTAGAATAAATAGTGGTACCGGATGTGACCCAACGGGTCACGGGTAAATCTAGTTTTATTATATAGATAGAAAGATAAATAATGTTTAAATGTACCCGGCAGACCTTATTTTATTTTTCGTCTTTTTAGTTTTTATGGGGGGGGGGAAGGGGTAAAAACTGAAACCTAGATCGCGTGTACACTATCTTTATTACATTGCGGCCCCTTTAATGTGCCCCTCCTCTTCAATACAGTTAGTACGCGACCCCTGTTGGAGTTTACACCAAACGGCGATGGGCTTGCATACCAGCGTGTACCTGGATTTCGACCCGGTATGGAATTTTAATAAGGGTAAAAGCTGTTTACTTTGGCAATGAAAACATAACTATATATATATATATATATATATATTTAGCATGAAAAACAATTTCTCGGTATTAGTTGCATCAAGCGAAGCAAATCAAGACAGCAGACTTTAAGAATTCAAAACCAACTATTATTCGGCGTACGATCGTTTCCAAGAACATTATTTTTTATGATTCCAAAACGCGTCTTAGTCAGCGCCTTTTATAACATCACATACAGAAGTATCTTGAGAAGAAACCATTAGATTTCAGTATTAAAAGACAACGCCAGTGAAAGGACTTTCGAAGTAGAAAAAGGACATAAAATTGAATAACAAATCAAACATTCAAAACATTCAGAACATTCACAATACAGGTTAAATCGAGAAAGAGAAATTACATAAGAGAAAAAATACATACGTTTTCTTTCTTTCTTTTTTTCTAACTTATCCGACTAAGAAGTTATTTTATATGAATATGAATATTAGTGAAAACGCTAGCAAAGGAAAACAGGAAGAATATTGTTTTCCTTGACATGGCCATTTTTATTTGATCCTTCTGCGAGGACAACAGACCTGAGTGGAATCGTCGTCATTGGATTTTATACAGATTCCTCTGGATTTACCAATATTTCTGAGCCCTACGGTTTTTTTGGATTTCGTTATTGGTGATTCCCATACCCGTTTGAACTTTAAAATTATTTTTAAAAACTCTTTCAAATTTGAAACTTTGACAGTCCTATCCTGTCAACTTATCAATCATAATTTTTCCTCTGATGATAAGATTTTAATCTTTGAAAAGCCTGGTTTAAGGAATGAAAGAGATGGAAAATAAATGTTTTTTATTAACTAAACTGCTCCTTGTTTTGAACAACTGAAGATATCGATTTGCTTCCATTTGCAGGTCTTATTAATTTTCATTGACGTACCATATATATATATATATATATATATATATATATATATATATATATATATATATATATATATATATATTGTTGAATATAAGAGACAACTTATGTCTGGATATCCTTTGGTAGATCCTTTCAATAGTCCGAATCAGGATCTTAGTTTCGGGGGGAATTGGCTGATGAAAGAGGATAATCAGGTACAGACTATGTGTTAGTATTATAGATGGTTTGGGCGGGAATTATGTAATAAGTACGAAACTATAGTTAGAATTATAGACATTTTAGTATATTATTACTGATATTAAAGTTAATTCTATTAATTAGGGTTTTTTTTGTTTTTATATATAGGGCTTCTAATATATGGAGTTTTTGTTTGTTAGTACTATATTCTAAGATTTTCGTATTGTCTACTAGGAGTTTTCTGAATTCCGATCGGGGGCAGAAATGGTCGTTAGTTAAGTGTTGGGCTATGGCGCTAGTATCAGACAAATGCATCGTCAATCTTCTCGACAAAGTCGTGGTAGTCAAACCTATGTATATGTTTTTTCTTGGTTGTCGGAGACACAGTCTCCCAAAGGACATTTAAACTCATAAACAAGGTTTGTCTTATCCAAAACTCTAATCGAGGGGGAAGAATTGTTTAGGATAATAAGGTTAGTGGTTTTTACTTTATTGTAGAAAATTATCAGTTTTACTTTTTTACTATGGCAAATTCATCAGCCAATTCCCCTCCGAAACTAAGATCCCGATTCGAACTATTGAAAGGATTAAGGATTTACCAAAGGATATCATAAGTTGTCTCTTATATTCAACAATAATTGCCTGCGAGAGAAGATGCTGCCTATATATATATATAATTGACATCTGAAGTTTAAATTGTTCCAAAAATAGGATTGAATTTTACCGACTTCGAACCTGTCTCTATACATCGGGCAGGTACTATTTTTATGCGGCATACGAACGATATGAAAAGGTCAAGAATTTCTTTAATCAAACATTTTATAGATAAATATTCCATCCTCAATTTTTTTCCAAATCAAGAAATATAGCTTATGTTCCTATGTGTTCACAATTTAATTCTAAGTCTTTTGGATATATCAAATGTTTTGTATTTCTAAAGTCCTCGTTATCATTAATAAATACAAGGTCGTCAATAAATCGTCTGCAACCATGATAACTATAAGTTCTAGATATATCATTTTGTATTAATGATGATAATTATGGCTGACGCAAAGAAATTAATATATATATATAAATATATATATATATATATATATATATATATATATATATATATATATATATATATATATATCGATAGATAGATAGATAGATAGATAGATATATAGATAGATAGATCCATGTAACCAGAATTACATGATCAAATCGTGTTCTAAGAATTCAACATAACTGTTTTGTACGATTGTTTCAGAGACCATATGTTTTATTGATATTATATCTATCGTCAGCACAGGATATTAACACGGAGTTATACACAAAAGCATATAGACAGCATCAATGGAATATATATATATATATATATATATATATATATATATATATATATATATATATATATATGTGTGTGTGTGTGTGTGGGGGGGGTCTTTTTCGCTTTCTTTTTTCTGGTGTTCCTGTCAGTTTAGCCGTCTCTCTGCCTCTCTCTCTCTCTTCCTTTCTTTTTATATCCCTTCTTCTTTCTCCCACTCTTTCTCTCTCTCGTTCTCTGTCCCATTCTCTCTCCCTCTCTCCCCCTCTCTCTCTCCCTCTCTCTCTCCATCTCTCTCTCTCTCTCTCTCTCTCTCTCTCTCTCTCTCTCTCTCTCTCTCTCTCCCGCTTCTTTGGGTCTAATTACCTTGTTTTAATGGAATACGCAAACACCGCTCAACGGAGGATAATCCATCCGCTCGACGTGTGGGTTGTGCGAAAAATATAATTATTTTTCCATTTTGATGTTAACACTTTACTGGCAGGAAGCCCGAAGACAAAGCCGGCATTACACCCCTTACCCCGTGAACACCCCTACCCGAGAGAGGCGTGGTCCTTAAGCCTGCTGGCGGTCCCAGGAATTAAACGGGTGGTTACCACCAATTCTCTGATTTTTTTTCCGGTCTATATATCGGTTGGGATTCGTTCTCAAAAAATCAATCTTATGAAAACCTGTGTGCATTGGGGCCTGGTAATTTGTTTCAAGTCTAAGTTGAACAAGAATCTTCGCAACATCTTATTAGCAACGATTACCCTGAGAAGGTAGTTTTTTTTTTATCTTTATTTGTTTTGTTTTTTAATGAAAATCGCCCCAGACAAGGCATGAAACCACCTAGTGTAAAGAGCTAAAAAAAAAAAATACTACTTTAAGGTCAAAAACTGCTAACGATAAGTGTTAAATGGATAAATTCCAACCAAGAAAACAGCAATTCTTTCCCCTTTGTCTGAAACATCGTTCATAAAATGTGAGGACTAAAGGACAAAATAAGGGAAGCGAGAGTTATGAGGCTGCCGAAAGTAAACCCAAGTTAGTCACTTTCTACTCTCCACTCCAGTTGATCGATCTATTCAACACAAGGTATCTACTTCCAATAATAATAAATTTGAGCGCCTTTCTAAGTACACGATTTATTTAAAAATACGATGGGCAGACCCTAGAAGTCCAGGCAATGTTGACAAGGTTGTATCTGTTGTCTCTCGTTGCCTTATGTTAAAAAGCAATACAACTTGTGTTCAATTGAACGTATACAATGAATAGTGTGGTGTTTCGGCATTAAATTAACTCCCAAAAGGTGTTGATATGCCGTAAAACAGATACTCGTAATCTAAAATATAAAGTTATCTTGTGGGATTTCAAAGGTTAGACCTAAATAGTTTCAACGTGCACACTGCCGAATGTTTAGTGGGGTGCATAGATGCATGCTACAGACGGCAGGCCTGCAATGGGAAAATATTTAGCCAAGAGAAGAGACCACCAAAGAAACTAGCTAGCCTCTCTGAAAATATAATGGCTTTTTGAAAACGAGGGTTTATACTGAGAAATCAGAACGCTTGAAATTCTACAGAATTAATGTCCACTTAAAACAATAGACACTTTGGTCAGTGGGGTTTTATGTCCATAGATTAAACAGCCGATAATTCTCAAGTTGCCTTGCTGCGTGGCTTATCCTGACTGACAGGATGTATATATACTTTCCAGCAAAACGGGCAGAGGAGGGGTCTCTGTTGGTCTGTGAGAGGAAGAGAGAGAAAAAGAGAGAGGGGGGGGCTTTGAGAAGGACTGTTTGCGTTCAGTTGGAAGATATGTTGGAAGAGGCAGTCATTCGGTAGAGAAAGCACGTATCACTGTAACCTCTCAAAAT
>OY744531.1:882500-905000 GCA_963556195.1 Sepiola atlantica | reverse complement strand
AGTTTATATGCTGCCAACTAAACAATTAAAAAAAAAACGAAAGCATTACACCCTCCCTCTCTTTACCTCTCTCTCCTCTCTCTCCTCTCTCTCTTTCTCTCTCTCCCTCTCTCTCTCTCTATATCATCCTTCTCCTTATCTCCCTCTTTCTCCCTATCTCTATCCCCATCCTCCTCTTTTCTGTGTTGTTATCCAATACTAGCTTTACTTACCCGGCGTTGCCCGGGATGCAGTGAAGTCATTTTATTATTTTTATTTTCATGTTTGCACATTTTAAAACAAGAAATAATATTTCAGTTGTAAGATAGATAACTCTCATTATATTCTTTTATTTAAAATGTGTTATCCCCTTGCTGATTTTTTATTTTTAGGTGATTATTTTAAAATGTTTCATTATAGTAGTCATCTTGGCCGGACTAAATCTTTTTATTTATTTATTGTAGCTAAGTACTTTATTATATTACCAATAACACGGAACAACAATAAGAAATGAAAATTGGCTAGCAAAGTTGGATTTGTCAGTCTAAATGCTATTTGAACATCTGACAATATAACTGTATATGTTAGATTTACAATGAGTGTTCTGTTTCGGTATTAAATATCCAAGAAAAAGAGTTGATATGCCGCAAACCTAGACAATTTAAAGCAAACCGAAAACGTTACACTAAATAACCGCTAATAGTGCCCGCTGTTGCTTTCAAAGATGGACGATGCAAACCTCCTACCCCTAAAAAACGACACATACTCGTCCTGACTCGTCATCCAATCTATAATGAAAAAAAAGCAACGCCTACACAGACTCTTGACTTTCACGGC
Organism: Sepiola atlantica; assembly: GCA_963556195.1. Taxonomy (NCBI): domain Eukaryota; kingdom Metazoa; phylum Mollusca; class Cephalopoda; order Sepiida; family Sepiolidae; genus Sepiola; species Sepiola atlantica. Next base: position 904,184 of record OY744531.1, on the reverse strand, counting down.
AGGGGTTTCAAAAGATTCGAGTCCCCTATCTGTTTGAGTCCGAAGTCCCCGCGGTTCGCCGAAGAAGACGAAGACGAAACTAACGTGCCGTTATCTTGAGATTGCGTCTATAAGTGCTGACAGTCAGATAGTTTACGGCATTCCACAACCTTCTTTTCCTCCCCCATCAACCACGCTCTCCCCTCGATTCCGTTCCAACCTCGCCCAGACTATCGATGTCTCTTCTCTCTTTGAATCCCCAAATTACATCGGGGCCCAACTCCTAACAGCACCTTTGAAGATCTAAAAAGAGGGCTTCTTCGAGAGAAATGCATCTCCCTCCGCCCATCTATCACAATCTTATCTGCCCTCTCCTCAGTGTTCTGTCATTCTCTCTCTCTCTCTCTCTCTCTCTCTCTCTCTCTCTCTCTCTCTCTCTCTCTCTCTCTCTCGCCTCTTGTCTCTCTCTCTCTCTCTCTTTCTCGCCTCTTGTCTTTCTATCTCTGTATCCGCTAAATAAATTGGCATCGGCCATATTGGCTCCTTCATAATTTCTTCCTTTCTTTTTCATTAATTACTTTTACTTTATTTTCTTACATAAAAACGATACTATTGAGATTACTTACCTGAAGCAAGGTTACGTAGAAATATTTAGATGCGGCTGTGTATAAATAAGCTTAGAATCGGAAATTTTCAACATAAGTTTAAATTTTAGTAAGAGAATCAAAGCTTATATTAAGAAGTTAAGAGTTGAACTAGAGCGACGTGTACAGGAAGTTGCGCCATGGGCGAAAGTTTGTAGTGACACGTAGCAAGGAAAAGAGGAAAATTTTTACTTTGTCAGGTGAGCTGATTAGGTTTGGTCGCCTTTCGCAAAGCTCTGCATTCGTTGTATTTCTATGTATAGGATTCACTACTAAACTAATTAACCGATCATTATGAATTTTAGAATATAGCTCATAGGCTTTAGGGTGTGTAGTGTTGGTTATATTTAGTTTAATTTAGTTTGGGGCAAATGGAGGGTGGAAGCCCTTCGTGTAAATTCAGATACCACTGATTAATGAATATTCACCAAATTTCAGTTACTTTGAAATATTTGAAAGGGTTTTTAAAAGACATAATATGGACACAACCTCCCATTTGAAAATTCAAATATTTCAGATTTACATTGAATTTTATCTATAGTGAAATTCAGAGAACCTTGCTTAATTGGTGTCTAATACACCAATTAAGCAAGGTTCTCTGAATTTCAATTTCTTCTTTAAACTCCTTAAGCTTAAGGCTTAAACTTGAGACATTTTTTTTTAAATTAAAATCATGTAAAGGGATTTTTTTATCATAATTGGAATAAGGATTGTTGGTGAACTGAGACGCGATCTGAACGAACGCTAAAAAGCAAATGGCGTGAATTGCTACTCTCTTTCTTTGTTTGTTTCGTTTGGATACGCTTTTCTTTTCACGCGCCTAAACAAAACAAAGGATTTATCGCAAAAGAGTGTTAGCTCTATATAGTCAAGCATTCAGAAACTAGCACATCGATAAGCGACGCGAACTCGATAACTCCTATAAAAGGTCGAAGAGAGTTCGCAGCACCCTCTTTTTATCCAGACAGACAACGAAGGAACACACAAGAAGGGCGCTCTCCCTCCAGCGCGACCTCTCGATCGGAGGCGACAAGGAAGGATACTTCAGAAGTACGTACAAGCTATCCTTGCCCCGCGCGCGCATGCTTACACACTACTGACAAAAGCGCGCACACACACAAATGCCTACACGCCCTATCCTTTCTCACTCACGTACACACAGTCGTACACTTACACACATACACGTTCTATGACTCACGCACCAACAAATAGACATACGCATCTGTAGCTCCTCGTATTTGCCTAATTACGATGAATCTTTCTTACAAAGAACACGAGTTGAGTAAACTTTACAAAGAATTTTTTCACTCATTAAAACGAACACTTATATTCCATGTAAACTTATAGCTTTATAAATGTCTTATCTAAAATAAATTGTTTGTTAATTAATCATGTTTCTTTCACTTGTTAATTAACTGTCTAAAATAATGGTTTCCTTCATTAAGTTTTCATTCGCCGAAACCCCATGTTAACACTTATTTCGTTGGGCCATAGATACTAGACATAAGGTTTTATAGCATTATATGTTGATTTTAATCTTCGTAAGGGGACATAAAAGTGGTGCAAAATTTCTGTTCGGGGGGTAATTTCTTCTAGTTTGTTTGTTTTTAATAAAAGAAACATAATAGATATTAGAAAGTGTGGGGAATCTGATTCTCCTATAAAAATCGAGAGAGTTCGCAGCACTCTATTTTCACCCAAACAGACAACGAAGGAACACACAAGAAGGACGCTCTCCCTCCACCCCGACCTCTCTGTCGGAAGTGACAAGAAAGGATACTTCAGAAGTACGTCCAAGTCATGGATTTGAACACAGGTTTGAGATCTTTTGTTTTATGTTTTAAAACATGGATATTCTAATTTGTTGGAGGTCTTATAGAATGTTTGCAATCTCGAATAAGAAATTGATCGAGAAAACCTTACAGAGATATTTGTGGGTTTGTTCTCTTTCACTCCCTGGGGTTGAACCAAGCGATCGTGCTCCAAGAATGTGAGTTGAGAATGTTCCCTTCCCCGTGTATCCCATAAAATGCTCACTCCTTCAAACCCATGGAGGAGGGGGGTCACGATGGGGCGGGGCTACAACATATAATAATTGGTATGAATGACTATAAACACTAGCTTGAAACTTTATGGACTTGCGCACACGTGTCAAATTATCATTGTAAGATTCATTTCTGTTATAAAACAAAATTCCGAACATAAGTAAATCCCTTTTTTTAGTATCCATTGTCAAAAGAACGTATACGTGCGTTGCTTTAGAATTATCTAAGTGATCTCCCTTAGATTTATATCCGAGTTATCTCCCTTGAATCATTCTGGCAACGAAAGAGAAAGTCATTCTTCTGTCTGGGAGTAAAAAAAATCGTTCCACGCATGTGCGGAAGTTGGAACGAGATCTATTTTCAATCTGGCTGGGTTTTCAAAGCCATCTGACGTTGTCTGACCGGCTGAGCATCTTAAGGTGGTCGTCAAGAACCCTTATACCAGTCGTATTAGAATGCTTTTTCTGGTGGCAGTCGTTCAGATCAGCACAACCAACAAAAGTAATATTTAACTATACATGGTTCGCGTATCTTAACTTCTCTATCTACGACCCTGGAAACACACGTGTTTTTCTTATTGTGTTGGGACATTAATGTATTTTTTTATTAATTATGTTCCGTTTGTATATCATATTACGCACTACATTGCATGTTTTGTATCCCCTTTTATGTTTGTCCTCAACAAACTGTTTATTTAAGAATAAATCTATATGTATGTAAATCCAATTGTTTCTTAACTATTATACTTTTTTCCTTTCTTCTGATCCCCAACCATTCAAAAATGACAGGCATGGGAACACGTAGGTAAAGACTGAAAACCGAAGTGTAAGACCGCGTTAGCGATTAGCATATTGACAATTATAGAGATTTCGCTTAGAAGCGAAGCGCGACAGACCTGTGAAATATCGTCCTAAAATAGCCAACAGTAAGCTAATCTCCTCTCTCTCTCTCTCTCTCTTTCTCTCTCTCTCTCTCTCTCTCTCTCTCTCTCTCTCTCTCTCTCTTGTGCGCTCTCTTTCTGAAGTTCGTATAAATATTTATATATTTTGTGCAGAAATGTCTCAGAGTGATTCAATCAGAGAAGCAACGATCCGACCACAGACAGACTGTCCCATGCAGTATCGTCACCAGACGTGCCCCGTCCAGGAGAGCAGAACCAACGAAATGGAGCGAGACGGATATTAAAATGTAAGGTTTTAAAAACTACAAGTGGTAACGTCTCCCTTTTTGTCTCTAGCCAAAGTTTTCACCTACGTTATAATAAAGATTTATATATTTTGCATACAAATATCTTCGAGTGATTTCAATTTTAGAAGCAACGATCCGGCCATAGACAGACCTATGAAAAATCACCACCAGACGTTCGCCGTCCAGGAGAGCATAACCAACAATCTTCATCCTGTCAATTAGTTATCTATTCAACTTTGTGTATCTTCTTAGTAGTAGAAATTGCTCTATCTTGTTATCAATAATAGTCCAACTCTCGTAAACCTACTGTGAATAAATCGTATGATTGATTTTGGAGTGACGGTTGAAATATATTGAAATCATTATTAAGCGCAGTGAATTCTAAGTGCCCTGTGATTGGATGAAAATCAGCCAATCACAGACCACTGCTTCAATCTCTGCAGAAAAACCAGTAGCTCCTATTTTTTAAATATCGGCCTCTTCTCTCCAGCCTTCGCTGTCGTCAACAGCGTTTCTCCTCTGCTGTGGCAGGTGCGAGCGGCACATGCTTTTTTAGCGTATATAATACGCACGAGGCCATAATGAATAGACTCTCCGGTCTTTACAGCAGTCGGCTATCCCACCTGTTGCGGGGGCCCTATAGTCGATAAGACAGTAGCCACTGTATTTTCACACCATGGGGGCTAATTTAGTCGAGCGTGTATGCGAAAGAAGCCACCTTGATGTTCTGAACTATTCTTCACAGCCTCGTCCCCAGAAGGAATCCTGTTACAAGACAACTGGCATTTTCAATGAGTCCGCAAAGGCACTTCTTTTGCAAGCAACATTCTCTTTTTTTCTTCTTTTTTTATTCATATAAATATCCTTTCGTTATCTACCCACGTGGTTTGTTATCTCTGTTCTTGTCTAGTCACGTTTATATGCCACCAACTTTTCTTCCAGCGGACTACAGTCTTTGCCCTTCATTCTAACGGGAAAAATTCCAACAAATAAGCTGAATTTTGAAATGTTACACAACTAGATGAAGAAAATTTCTCAGACATCGGATAAAAGATAGAGAAATCCGAGGAGAAGCTACATGTTCCCTCAGACAAAAGTCTGGTTTGTCAGATATTTTTCCTCTCTGATCTAGATTTTTCCGTTTCGCCTGATAATTCCACTTGACTAGCAACGCTCTGTCTGTCTATCTCTCTCTCTCTCTCTCTCTCACACGTTCTCTCTCCCTTTCTCTCTCTCTCTCTCTCTCACACACACACACACATTCTCTCTCTGCCTCTCTCTCTCACACACATTCTCTCTCTCTCTTTCTCTCTCTCTCTCTCTCTCTCTCTCTCTCTCTCTCTGCAAATTATGAATAATCATATAACTCCGATTCCGATCATGCGCCTTATAGCTCTTGCAAATGGCCGCCAGAAACCGCGGGTGCTTCGAACTGGGTGAGTGCGAGCATTTATCAGCACAAAAAGATGGCGGGAAAAGGTTGTGTGAATTAGGCAAATCCCTGCGCGTAGTTTCTTTTAAGTTTAGAGAAGATATTTTTGTAGGGGTGAACACATGTTGGATGATTGATGGTTGTTGGTCACTTTTGATAATTTCTCAAAGGTGTCTGAAAATATATACATTATAAATTTTGATTCATCAGAAAGGGACGATGTATCAAAATTTGAGACGGGCGTGTAAAAATAATGTTAAAAACGGTATTTTTCATATACGGCTAGAGTAAGCATGGCGTTAGAGTAGTGGACAATTCCATTAACAGTTAACAGATTAAAGTTATGATTACGTTACAGGATATGACATCATGAGAGAAAATACATGGCAGAGAAATGAGATCAATTCTACTTTTGTGGTGTACGACGTCAAAGTGACCTGACATCTTTTTTGGGGTGAGGGGTCCACCATCCCTACGGAGATGGGCCCGGATATTGCAGGATATCTAGATGCACATTGCTGTAAATCGCTGAAAAAAGTAGACTAAACCCCAGGTGCAAAGAATGTTAAAAACGGTATTTTCCACACAAGGTTAGAGTAAGCATGACGTTAGATTAGTGGAAAATTCCATTAACAATTAACAGATTTATGATTGCGTTGCAGGATATGACGTCATGAAAGTAAGCTAAACCCCAGAAGCAAATAATGGCGATATTTTAATTGCCTCCATTATTCCAGCTACAAATGGGAGAAGGAAATATCAACATCTCCGCAACTGCCATATCACCAACTACTTCAGAGAGACGAACAACTGTTTTGTGTCTACAACACAACACCGGCCAGTTGTTCACAATGAGCATCGAACAATAGCCACGCTATGCTACATTGCCAATAAAAACCGTACCGGGAAACGCAGGGTAGGCACAGCTGGTTGTATTTATTTTGATAGGGTACAAAAAGAAATTCTAACCTAATATGTTCCGCACTGTCTGCCAAACTCGATCCCCTGACGCATCGCCGCAGAATTGCATCCTGTGTCTTTTTTAAGTACTTCCCCTTCAACATAAATACTCAGAAGCCACCCGACTAGCAGCAAAATCTCACCCCTTCACTGTCGAGGTCCCAAGATTTCGGAGGATTTTCTACTCTGATATAATTTTTGTTCGAACCGCTTGCCTTTGGAATTCCCTCCATGCTCCTTGTTCTCTCGACCGTACAAACATGCATAGGACTAAATGTAATGTGAGCAAACATATTGCTGTCCAGATCTCCACCAAGGATTCTCGCCAAAAAAATTTGCTCCCTATCACAGTAGTCCCCTACGCTTCAGTGGTAATATGATTAGTTTGGGGCGAATAAAAGTTTTAAAAACAAAAAGCAACAACAACAAGGAAAAACATTACTGCCCCTTCAACTTAAACACTCAATAATATTTCCATATTAATGAAAGCATATGTTCAAGGATAAAGTAATTGCATTTATTAAATGTCTGCATTGTACACTTGACTTCAGGGTTATCGTATGCTAATGATGAGGATTACGTCGGCCGGCGTTTCAAAATGGCTGCCAATAAAAATGGGATTTGACGTTGTATAAATAAAATGTCGGCGGATGTGTAATGCGGTTGGCTCGTCTGACGAATCTTACGTCGGTGCGTCATAAGAGGATAAAGCGGCTTAAAACCTTTGCATGCGTCAAACGTGATTTCTTACCGAAAAAATAACTATATGAATAAATAATTTAAAAGAATCAATTGATTGCATAGTAGTTCTCCATCAAACTGTAATGTAACGCATGATTCAATGAGAACACTTAGTCGGTGGCCTTGTGTCAGACCAGTGCAAGTGAAGAAAAAAAAAGAACAATATAAGATTAACTACTCTTGCGACATTTGGGGAGGTGTCGTTCATAGCATTCTTTAGCCCTGAGTATGACCTTAAAAGACATCCAGTGGTGAGGCATTCACTGTGGAGTTGCCCCTTAGTTGCCATTGCTCCCAGGTCCACTCTGGCTCGGAGTGGTAGTACCTGTAAGGGCCCCATCTACGGGTCAAATAGAACCTACTGGTGCTACCAGATCAGGTTGTCTGAAGTTATTGACTTCCTGACTCAAAATGCACCAAACATTGATGTTTTATTGTCTTTTTTTCTTTGCAGAACTCAATCATGTTCTGCAAAATCCAAAACAAAAAATAACAATTTCCCTTCCCTCCTCTTCTTCTCTCTCCCCTCTTTCTCCCCCCTCTTTCACTCAACCAAACACCATGAATAAATACTTAAACAGATAAAGAACTTGAAGCATAAAATCTTTCACCAAAATGACCGGATTCAACATTAAATGATCTGAAAAGGGTTGATGTGCTGTAAAACAAACCAACCATAGCATCCTTTCTTGCCTTAACAGAGTTCGAAATCTAGTGGATGTTGATACAGTCATTTTACTAAAGAATAGACGTTGCTAGTCTTTCTCTGCTTCATCGTTATTTCCATTGAAGGTGCTCGACTGAGCTTCAATCACTGGTTCCTTCTTGTAAAACTTTCCCAGCAAGACCTCGTCCATCTACCACCACTTGCAAAAAGGAACATAAAGATCTGCCAAACGTTGCCCGGTAATGAATAAGAAACGCATGTGTACACCTGCTCCCAACCCTGGACCCTATATTACCATTTTTATAAGATTATTTAATTTTCAAGTTTTGATTTTCTTCTTTATTTACGTTATTTATTTATTTCATTATTTATGTCACCCTCTTACTCTCATGGTGCTACTATTACTACTATTACCTCTATTTTTCTGCACCCACTACTTCCTTCTCTGCTTATTCCTTTTTCTCCCATAACTTCGCGTCTCATTCGCCCTTCCTCCACTATCTAAAAAATTCAATGTGCTAACAAACAAGCAGTATTATCACAGTTTTAGTAAAATACAAGACGACACGTAACCGTTCGGTCACTATTTGTTATATATGCTACTCTAGAATTTCCAAATATTTTTTATTTCCAATATTTTTCTATACATTTCCATTCGTAAAACAATACTGTGTTAGATATCGATGAAATATATCTGAATCAAAACTTGGCTTGGGAATGAGTTGTAGCAGTTACATGACTGATATCTGCTTTCTTTTACGTTTACATGCAATCGTTTGCGTAGTGATTAGCTGTAGTTCGGTTGGCGAGAACAGGCGTGTTAAAACTCGCATAGAAATACACCGGATAATTCGAACAATTCTGCGCGTGCTAAGCTATCCGTTTTCACCCACCTTGTGTGTGCGAAAATATAATTCCGTTCCCGAACAGACGCCATGGAGACGAGACGCTAAAATCACCTCCTTGTTCCTTGCTAGGAAGCGCAGAACGAGATGGAACTCCATAACTCAATCTTCTGTCTTTAGCTAATGCCTGCCTGCCGATCAAACTTGTCTTACATTCTTGTGTTCCTTTGTTAATGAAACTGTTCAAGTCGATTTGATTGTAGTGAAGATGTTTGTATTTTCATATGGAACTCTAGTGACTCTTTTTTTTTCATCATCCGCCCATGCGTGAAGTATTGTTGCCAAAGGGCTGGTGCATCATCTACTAGTCTCTCCCTCTTAGACCAGGTCCCAAAAATAGTCGCCAACTTAATAGATCCCTTACTATCCACCAAGCTCCAGCCACTGTCCTATCGCCGCTATGTTGCATCCTTGTGCTTGTTTTACAACTACTTCAATGGATTGTGCTCCGATGAACTGGCAACTCTGGTGCGCCCTCGACGTAAATACACTACACCAACTCGTCAATCAGCTAAATCCCATCCATTCACTGTAGAGGTCCCCAGATGCCAGAGCACCTTCTACTCCAATAGCTTCTTTCCTCGTTCTGCCGGACTCTGGAACTCCCTCCCTGCTCCATGTTTCTTCGACTGTACCAACATGCAGAGGTTTAAAACTAATGTAAACAGACATATCGTTACACTGTTCCCAACTTAGGATGACACCCAAAACCGACACCCTTACCCAGTAACCCCTTACGTCTATAATGGCGGCCGGCCTTGTTTGGGGTGAAATACGTTTTTTAAAAAAGCCACATCAGTCAGATAAATACAGACACCCTATTTATCTACTTCCCACAGAGCAAAATGTGACACAAGGTCGGAAAGTGGGAGTTGAGAAGTCAGCACTCTAGAGGAAGAGTACTTAGGGGACTTTAAAAAATTGCCTGGGCAGCCCCTTTACACCTATTTATCTACGTCCCACAAAGTAGAATGTGACACAAGGTCGGAAGGTGGGAATTTTCACTCTAGAGGAAGAAGTCGCATCTAAAAAATGGCTATCTATTTATATATATTTACTTGAAAATGTCTGACGTCATAAAATATAAATAGTAGTTTTAACTTTGTGACGTCATGAAGTGTGCCCAGTGACACACAAGTAAGATAACAAGATTCACAGACGTTTAGTACTATACTATACAACCCGTCGTCTAGTCTAGTGTTATTCGTCCTTCCTTTCTCTCTTTTAGCCAAAGTAAGAGACGGGACAGCATGGATTACAATCTTATAGCGTTGGATACTAGTGAGTACGTGAGCTAGTAGATATATTAGTTAACATATATTATGCTGGTGTAAGCAAGATCAAGCAGGCGGCCTGTCGGGCCGACGTGGGAATAACAAGTTCAGCGGGAGTCACGTCAGACGATTGATTGAAAGCATGAAAGTTGCGAGCCGTCTTGGCGGAAGCTTATGGTCGAGCAGTCGTATTTGTAAGATGATTTAACGACTTATAATAATTAAGCCATGCGCGTATATATGTGTCACTCTCTAATGATTCTCGAGTGGGTTCGTTGTGTGGTCTATCCAGGATAACAATGTTGGCTACACGCTGCAGGCTTTGCTCGTCGGAAGATATTTGATTTCTGTCAGTATCAGAGACAGATGGTCCTTTGGATTCAGTTAACAGGCTATTTGTATTCGGTTGGAGGACAGATATTTTATTCTGTCGGGCTCAGAGTGTTATCATGATTTTAAGCGGGCGGTTTATTGTTCTATATTTTGTTTGAAGAGACTGTTGTTTTGATTACATGTCGTTTGACAGAGAAACCAAGTATCATTTTAAACCTCTCAAAATAAAACATTGTTGCTTGTTTTAAAATTCAGAGTTGTAATTTTATTTGGAAGAAAAATCCTTTTGCTACAGTAGTGAGCGAGACTACATGATTGACACTACGACCAGTGTCGAAATCATGCACCGAATTCTCACAAAGACAACGATCGGACAACCTTGGCCTGTACAGTGAATGCACACAAACATAAGTTCACAAAATACAGAGAAATAAAAGGCAAATATACGGGCGTAAATCTGGTGAGCATCAATGTAAGACGCATCGGAACTCTTGCGTTTAAGAAAAATGGCGGGTGGAATGTGAAAGGTTGGCCACCCGCGATATAGATGCTTTAGCAATTAAGAAAAAGTAAATGTACATATCACTTGTAATTATAATTATCTTTTGATAATTTTAATTAATGAGACGGATGTGCGTGTGTATGTGTGTGCGCGTGTTTGTGTGTGTGTGGGTGGGTGTGTGTGTGTGTGCTTATCAGGTATATCAACTTTTTTTGTATTAGGCTGGAAGGCATGAAAAATAAGTCGTATATAACCAGTGAAGTAGATTTGATTTTTGCATGTTCAACATCTGAGTTAAGAGATTACTCACATCAGCTTCATGTTGGGATTGTGGGAAGGAAAGAAAATAAATTAATTTTCCCGCCCAAAGCGAAAACATTTCCGTTAATTTGCACGAGTTAAGGCTTTTTCAAGTTGAGCGTTTTTCTTTGTAATTTAAAAAAAAAAAAACTAATTCGCCGTTTTCAACAATTTGACGTAATTTTTTACTTTAATAATATCAAATCCAATATGGCTGTCAAAATGCGGACAATGGACAGAATAATTTATTAGTATTTTGTAAACTTACAAAATTAAAAAGTGAAAACAGCAAAAAAATCAATGCATGAGGAATGTTTATTGGCATTAATAGTGGCTTAATTTCTATTATATACCGGAGATTGTGATAAGAAAATTTTAATAAGTTGATGAGGGGAATTGTTTATCTGCTGGAAAGTTTACTAAAATGTAATTTTGCTAATAAATGTTGATTTTCCGAAACGTGTGTACATGCGAAGGGGTTGTTGAGTATTCATTTTCGGAACTCCATTCGAATATTTGACATTCTAATTAAAATGTTTTGAATTTTTCGAATGGTACCCCCCCCCCTCCTCTCTCTCTCTCTCTCTCTCATAGAGTTTTCAAAATCAGTTTTTTAAATTAATAGACAAAATCAAAATCTAGTCTCTTTTTGCTCTTTCTCTCTCTCTCTCCTTCTCTCTTTTCTTCTCCAGCTATAGGTTATATAGAATTATTAGTATTCTCGCGTCTGTCTTCATAAATACAGAAAGATATAGGAGTTGAAGGAAGGGGATTAAAGAAAGCGGTGGCGGAAAAACAGTGATTAGCTTTGACTATTAATAAGCATATGAAAAGACAGACAGACAGAGAGAGAGAGAATAGACTGCATATAAAATAAGAGCAGGGATGTCAAACAATATACAATGAGAGTGAGAGTTGGTGCATCTAAGCATTATATTTCAAACTTAAGATCTTCCGGTCACTTAGTTGCCTCCATTAAAATCAATTCTAAGTTCAAAGAGGCTTCAGATATCCATTTCCACTGCTGACTGTATCGATACTCAAGGGCTTATTATTGATAGCTTAAAATCTATCATCTGTGAAATTCCTTTGCATTTTATTTTTACAAAGAATGTGACCTGTGTTGCCTCCAATATATCTGATTATCTAATCGCTGATATTGAGAGTTTCATACCTTCTCAAATATTCCAATAGAGACCAAACAGCCACCCATGGCACACTCTTGAGTCTATCATTGACATTTTTCAAAGAAACCACTATTGCAATTGTTATCAACGGAATAGATGCCCTGAAACCAAAGCCACCTTTTAAAACTGCCCGCAACCACTGCAAATGGGTTATAGGAAATGCAGAAGAGTCATATACCTAATCTGATGATTTTTTTTTGTTAAACGAGTCAGACTTCTGAATAGAGTTCACGAAGATCGTGCCTAAAGATGATCTGGTCTGCATGAAGTCCCCCTCGTTGATCGCAGCTATTCGTTACACTGCAGGATTACAGGTGTTTAGCCCAGACACACTGAGAGCAGCAAAGCTCCGCGGTTACATGCGAAGTCGGGGAAGGTCTGGCCCAGAACACATAAAAGAATTGTGCAGAAGCTACGTTGTCACTCTTACTCCATTGACTAGCGGTACCGCACTTGACACGTATTTGCTTGCCACGCGCAGAGGCAGAGATGACCGGAGGACGACGGATCCTGTTGCCGACTCTTCCTGAATTTTCACCAGAGTCCTGTTAGCTGGGTTGCGGCCTTAATACAGTTTGGTGTCACGCATGTCCATCATGGGTTGTCCTGCCAGAAAATGGGGTTCCAGAATGACCGATTATCAAGACCTGGAGGATGAAGGTCAATGAGATTGTCAGTTGGCGATGAATAACATCTTGAGAGGATTGAAAAAAATTAGTTAAATGGTCAGAATTTGATTCTTTAAGTAGGCGACTCAACAAGACTATGTTAACGTTGGATCGACCATGTTGCAGTCACGTGGAAAGTAGTTCCGCGGTATGGAATTCCGCAGATGGGAAGTTCTTGGAAAATAAACTTTGTTCATTATAGTCCCATTTCGTTTTTGGTACACAGAGGAATAAAGAGGAGGTGACGGTTGCTAAGTGGTTAACGACACGGAATGACAACCTGGATGTGCTAAGTTCGAATTCAGTTCGTTCTATAGAAACAATTTCACTTCGGACTTTGGCAACCTTCACGTGGTTCCTCCTGTAAGTACCCTATGTCTTTCTAGAAAGGGTCGCGTGGATTGGCAAAAAGCTAAACTCAATCAATGCTCTCTTAAGGATCACGACGTGAGTCAACCTATATAAACTCAAACGCTTAGGGCTCCCTCCCGCCTCTTTTCCCATTTTCACTACAACTAAGAGGGTAACAGTGGCTAAGTGTTTAACGACACGAACTGCCAACCTGGATGTGCCAAGTTCGAATCCAGTTCGTTCTACAGAAACATTTTCACTTCGGATGTTGGCAACGTTCACGTTGGCCTTCCTGTAAGAACCCGAGGTCTTTCTTTAAAATAATTCGAACTAGAAAGATATGCCAATAACAGAATCATCTGATTCAAATGAAATGACTGAATTAAGAGAAAGCAAAGAAAATTCTTTGCAATGTTTGAAGTTAGGCGGTTTTTTGCTGTGAATGTTCCGTGAGTTTGGAATATAATTAAGTTAGATCGACGTCAACAATGCTATGTGAAACCTAAACGAGCGACCGACGGACAGCGCTTCTTATATAGGTGCTTGGGCGCATCTAAACATACAGAAAACGAATCAAAGAAGTAATAAGGGTTAACTAAAGTCCCAAGACACCAAACATTCATTGCATCCTTTATGAGTTTTTGAGAAGAAAAGCGGATTTCTATCGGCACGTTTCTTCGGTTCTATCCCCTGGGATCCATTACGCTTGATATTTGGAGAAAAGAAGAGATAAAAAGTGGAAAAGGAAGTAGAAATAACGGAAGGAGAGAAAAAGCGACAGAAAATTTGGAGAAATAAATGAAATGGATTAAGAGTAAATGAAAACTTTCAGAAGGAAGTAAACTAAGAAAATGTATGGATCAGCAAAAAGGCATTTTTCTTCGAACTTAGTGTTTTAAGAATATGGACCAATCCAATATGATCGGCAACCTCCGGGTAGGGGCGTGTGACATGTGGGGATTTTTAACCCCAAATCAAAGTTTAATTCTCGCACGTGAGAAAGTAGAATTGGGGATGGTGACGGTCACATTTATATATATATATATATATATATATATATATATATATATATATATATATATATATATATATATATGCATCGTTTCTTTCATTAAGTTGAACGCTCTTATGACGCCAAGCCGCCGAATAAAATGTTAAAATTATCACTATTTATTCGCTACTCAGCGGTGGCCCAGTGGTTCTAGATGTCGGGATTTCGAATCGCATGAGCAGTAGTGAATAGTTATATCTCTATGCTGATGAGTCCCGATTATAAAGGACGAAGCGTATACGTGCTTTTAATAAACAAAACAAATATTATATATATATATATATATATATATATATATATATATATATATATATATATATATATATATATATATATATATATATATAGCCGCACTAAAGAGCTGTGTGATACAGCGAAACAGTCTGTATGTGGATGACTATATAAAGTTCCCTTTTCTTATTTGTAAGGATATCGCCAACTGCCATTAGCTTTCAGGCATAGCTCATTGAGTAAAACTAATTCGGGCTCCCGGCACTTGACAATGTTTACATTGAGATATCACTTACATTCAGTCAGTGTCGTAGTATAGCGCAGGGGTAAAGCTCGACGGTTTAGTTTCACTAGCTGGTCTAGCCGCACTGAAGAGTTGTGATACAGCGAAACAGTCGGTATGTGGATGACTATATATATATATATATATATATTAATTATTTATTACCTACAGACATCGATGTTTCATGCTAACGCAATCTTCAGTGTAGGAAGTTAATTTCCGACGGTCGGCGGGCTCGAACTCCGATCACAAATCGCCACTGATTCGTTGGCCACCGCAAATTAGCTAATAATTAAAGAGGAATTTAACTTTGTAAATACATAAAACCCCTTCCTGGGGATTGGCACTGTTGTAAGTGATATATTATACTACCATTAGCAGTAATCCAAATCTCTGTGTAAAAAAACAAATGGAGCACTCCTCGGTAGTTGTGAATGTCTATGTATAAACATTTAGATTTCATTGCGTGACGACAGAATGGTTGACATCGCCGACTGTACACTAGACGGTCGTGAGTTCGATCTCGGCTCTGTCACACTGAAGAATTGTGATACAGCGAAACAGTCTTTCCGTGGGTCACTATATATATATATATATATATATATATATATATATATATATATATATATATATATATATATATATAGAGAGAGAGAGAGAGAGAGAGAGAGAGAGTCATCAACAGACTGTTTCACTGTATCACAGCTCTTCAGGGTGGCTAGACAGGCGAATGCTTCAGACTGAGATTTGAACCAGCTCGTTTTTTTAAAGTTCGAGATGTTTTCCACTGTGCCATCGGGACAAAACGAAGGAATTAAATCTTATTGTTTTTATAAACAATATCAGTAGTCGAAGAGTGCTCTATTTGTTTTTACGAAGTGTGTGTGTGTGCGGGTGCGTCTTAGTGAATCATTGTCTGAAAATTTGAATATAAGAAAATAGATTAAAGCCTTTTTTCCTGAGTCACTCATGTTTTTTTTGTTTTGTTTTTTTGCTGTTTTTGTTAAGTCTGAATCATAAACACACACAAAATGCACATTTGCTTATTTACTGATGTAGATGATATCCGTGTTTAACTCATCATGTCTGCATATGTGCACGCGTGCATACGTGCATACGTGCATGCTCTTTTATGATACAAAAACAAAATGAGAAAAGAAAACTCACTAAAAGGAAACAAAAACAAACATATTTCTACACGCAAAAAAATGAATTGCTTGCATATTTTAGGGTTAGAACTTCCGGAATTACTGGATTTGTATGTGGACCGACCAGTAGTCCTTCGATCACTAGGATAACAAGGAAATGACAACCTCACATAAGATTATAAGGTTATATAGTTGCTCATGAATTTTGGAGAACAAGATGCACTTTTTTCAATCAAACGTGGTTCGACTCTCGTCCGGTTAGGACAAAGATAATGATCACTCTCTCGTCGTCCAGTAGTACTTTCGCGCATTGTCTTCATTCATTAGTCCGGTCGTAGCAGAACTAACGTCACATCCCATTCACTGCAAAACTCTCGTGCTTTGCTATAAGCCCACATAGCTAGCCATCTTAAATTAGTGTCACTCTGAAAAAAATCTTATTGAAAATACAACGACACCTTTTTACGGTTCACACATTTATTCATATCTCCGGAAACGTGCTTGTTATATAACCTTAAGGAAATTATCAGACCACCTCCACATAAGAATTTGGTTAGAGTGGATCATGAATTTTGGAGAACAAGACGCACTTCATGCTTTGGTTCGACTCTCGTTCGGTTAGGACAGTTATGATCGTCGGCCAGTAGTTTTTCACCGGTGTCGACTTCGTTTTTCTGTATCCGGCAGTAGAAGTCTCGGTGTTGCATCCGAGTCGCTGCAGAAACTCTCACGCTTCGCCATAGACCCACACGGCCAGCCATCTGGAATTAGGACAGCACGCATGTCGACCTCATCAGACAATTCCCAGAAAAGAATGGGGTTACAGGGAATCATGAATTTGAGAGAACACCCCCTCTCTAAACTCTCCTCTCTCCTCTCTCCTTCTCACACACGCTCTCTCTCTCTCTCTCTCTCTCTCTCTCTCTCTCTCTCTCTCTTTCTGTGTATGTGTGTGTGTGTGTTAGGCAAGTAATTATATACACGTGCACAGTTTGCCACGTGTCTGGACGCTGTCTGGTTCAGGCGTTATTTTGGAATTTTCCTAATCCTAAATTAGTCTAGTTACTTTATCAAAACTTGAAAGTCTATTCTCTACCATACCATTTCACACATATAGGGCGAGAGGATTCATATTGTCGTCCCTCGTTTTCAACTCGACAATCCTAGTAACAAAACCGGAAGTTAAACCTTCGACAGCTTCAGCGCATGTGACAGAAATAGATATTTTTTCAGCTCTCATCGCGCATTACCCTTTCCATTGAACAATCAAGTAACTGCTATCAGCCGTTGCTGTGTGACTAGCATAAAAAGACACGCATTTTTTAACACTCGAGCACTTAACATTGTCAACATTAGGCGCCATGGCGACTTACGACGACTGCGACAAGCAGTAACAGCGGCATTAGCACCAGCCCAGACCTGGCAGTGGCAACAATAGCAATAGCTTCCGATACTATCCCCGGCAGCTTTCGATTATTTTAACTTTTTTTTTTAAACTTTTATTCACCCAAAACAAGACATATTGCCACTGATACGTACTACGGACTACTGTGATTAAAGGCTATTTAAACAAATATAACAAGTACTCATTTAAATCAAATAAGAAATTTTGAAATCTTGCCCAGTTAGAACTATAGAAAAACTATGAAATAGCCAATGTAAATGACATCAGTGATATCAATCCTACAGTCTTAGAAATATGCTTTAAAATCCATAGAGATAACAACATAGAGATATATACTCCAGATTTACGTTAAACGATCACAAGGAGGATTTCAATAATACCCCCACTATCAAATTAATCTCCCCTTGTATATCGGATATAGGAACAATTAGCAAAAGGATATTGGATAGAATCATACCCACCATTAAATTCAAAATAACTCACAATTTGTGGTCATCGTCGGACGAAGTCATCAATTGGTTTAGGAAACTACCCCAAGGGATTAACGGGAAGTTCATGATGTTTGACATAGATTCATATTACCCATCGATTTCTCCCACATTTCTAGACAAAGCTCTTGATATGGCTCGAATAGAAACGAATAGAACTAGACTAGAAATAGACATTACAAAACTAGCTAGAAGAACTCTGGTTCTGTATGATAACAAACTATGGACAAGAATAAGTTCGACATTACTATGGGTCACCGGACTCTGCACAGGTAACGGATTTGGTAGGCATTTATATCCTGAAGGAGCTCCATAAAGATTTACCGCGTTCAAGAGGCGGTTTATACGGAGATGACGCACTATTCTTCGTAAACTCTGGCAATAGAAGGTTAGAGAATACCAAAAATGATATACATAACCTTTTTAAAAAGTTGGACCTTAAGGTAACAATAGCCATAAAACATAACATAGTTAACTTCCTAGACATGAGCTTAGACCTAAACAATAGAACATATGAACCATATCATAAACCCAACCAAACTCTCTATTATGTAGATTTTAACTCTAACCACTCGGGACCCATTAAGAAAGCCATACTCCCTAGTATCTCTAAGAGAATATCAAAACTATCATCTAACGAGTCACTATTCAATAAGAATAAAAAATATTATGATGAAGTATTAGCCAGATCTGGATATACTGGGAAAATAAACTACATAAAAGTAAGCTCGATGAAGCACAATGAGAATTCTAAGACAAATACGAATGCACCTCACATAATATCATACAACATGGCTATGGGAAATTCTAGACAAATCAAAAGGAGAATAAATACTAATAATACGCGGAATACTGCACCTAATACTACACTTAGCACTAGGGATCGACAAACCCACCATCCGTAGAAAATATCACTAAGAAGAAAACAGACGTAGAAATTGACTCTGGTTTAAAGCCCCTTATAGCTTAAACATTCTCACTAACATACCTAAACAGTTTTACCAAATTATTGAGAAAAATATTCCTAAGGATAGTAGACTAGGCAAAGTTATAAATAAAAATACAGTAAAGCTATCCTTTTCAACATCGATAAACTTAACATCAACTATAAAAAAATTTTTTTAAAGAAGGACGCTCGCGCGTGAATTTTATAATTGCAAGGGTTGCGCAATCCGAAACAACCGCTCTCCTGAGTCGGCATTGCTTGATTCCAATGGGAAGTAGTAATACAGGACGACTGGAAACAACGCCGAGATAAGCAGAGAGCACATACAGCACCTGGTATTCCCAAATGGTCACCCATTTAGTACTGGCCAGGCTCGACGCCGCTTAACTTCGGTGATCAAACGGGAACCGGTGTGTCAACGTGATTGTGCCGTATACATCAACTATAGTAAGTTCAAATAACACAAAAATCAAAAAGAATAGTAACTTATATACTAGTACAGTCCAGAACCAGAATAATAGCTCCCAATGTAACTGTAGAAATGTCAATGAGTGCACTTTAGAGGGGAGATGTTTAACTTCAGATATAGTGTATAGGGAGGGCCTGTGGACGAGTGGTTATAGCACTTGTCTTTGGGCTGGACGACCCGGGTTCGATCCCACTCACGGCATGCGAATTTTCGGGTCTGAAAACTCCCCCGTCCACCCAGCAGTAAATGGATACCTGACTAAAACTCAGGGAAGGTTCAAGACAGCGGAAGGAGAGGGATGGGCTCCGCCTTCCATATGCTGTGCTAGACACGGTGATTCTTAACAAATCACCGCCACTACGGCCATGGGCAGTGTGCGATGTCGGCAACGACACTCGTGCGCGTCCAGGCTATTTTTATAGTTTTTTATAGTGTATAAGTGTAACGTCATATAGGAAAACAGAATTAGAACATACATTGGGTCGACGAAATGTAGTTTCAAGGACAGATTTAGAAACCATATACACTCTTTCAAAGAACCTAATACAAATTCAAAGAAGGTCCTTACGACTTTAGCTAAACATGTAAGAGAACTAAACAGTAAAAATATACAATACAGCCTAAAATGGCCTATACTAGGTATAGCAGGGAAATATAAACCTAACAAATCTAAGAGATGTAACTTCTGTATTCTGGAATCCTACAATATAGTTATGTCTAAAGAAAATTTATTAAATAAAAGTGGTTCAGAACTGTCTACATAGAACCGCATATACCCTATCCCGCTACAGACCCATATAAAATACCTGTGGCAGTAACCCTTTCATCAACATAAATATGAAAGTATCTAAGTTATAGGAATATTATAAGACTATCTTGGCAATAGAAACCATAAACCTAATAGTAGATGATGGAGTACTAATACTCCAATATAAAACATTTAAATATAGAACACATCACTCACAACAAAAATGACCGGAGCGACTAAGCTTAAACCTAGCCTATAAGAAATGGTAAGAGAGCCAGATCATGAGAGCATCGGCTGAAATTTTTTTCATTTTAATTTTCATCTGTACTAATTAGTTAAGAAATGGTAACTAGTAAATAAGATAATTTTTGGAAGGAGTAAGAACTAATAATGCAATAATCATTTAAAATATTATGCTAAATAAATGCTCAATATAAAAAAATAAATAAATAAAATAAAAAAGAAATAAAATAAATGTATGTATATATATATATATATGTGTGTGTGTGTGTGTGTGTGTGTGTGTGTGTGTGTGTGTGTATGGGTGTGCATATGTATATGTATGTATGTGTGTGGAGGGTTCGGACGCAAGTGCTATAAATCCAATTCGTTTTAATTTAAGGCCTTAAACAATAAAAACACGAATATATTAAATCTAGACTTCGAATGAAAGCTGATTTTAATTGAAATCAAACACAACTATTTGGTATCATATTATGTAACACATAGTTTTGGGGTGTCGTCGAGTGTTGAAATACAACCCTATTTGTAGAGACAGTTTCGTGATTTTGAAAATGGCGTTTGTCGCGTTTTGCGTTCGAGTCTCTTCGTATATGTATATTAATAAACATATTAATCAATAAAAGAATACACACAATCTAATATTAAATATAGGCATACAATTAAAGTGGGACCTGATATTGACATTGATGCTTGTCGGTATTCACCTGATAATACGCGTTAAATATAAAACGTAATCACAATTAACTTTAAGTATAAATGTCCTTAAAAGTACTTTTGAATCCTCATAATACTTTATAATGAGGTATTTAAACATCATTTAATAAAATAAATAAATAAAATAAAATAAATAAATAAATATTTAATAGCTTCTTTCGGTATTTTGATTCATGTCTAGGTAATTATAAAATATTTTCATTGTAAGGGGCAAATTCCCCCCCCCCCACTTAGTTTCGTATTTAATAGAAACTTACTATTTAAGTGAAGAATTCTGGGTAATTAATCTTATCTTAGTATTGATTTAAACGATTTATAAATAAATACTAAACATCGTCCACAAAAACACCGAATTATAACAATCTTAATAGTTGCTTGAATGGATGGCCGAGTCTGTGAAACTGGCTCTAAACTGTTGAACTTAAAAGAGACCAGCTCCGTTGTTAGCCTCGTATCCAAATGACCTAAATAGACATCTGAAGGCTAATTGATGTAACTTTAGACAGTACAAAAATTACCTTCAAGTGAATT
The DNA here is from genome assembly GCA_963556195.1 of Sepiola atlantica. Taxonomy (NCBI): domain Eukaryota; kingdom Metazoa; phylum Mollusca; class Cephalopoda; order Sepiida; family Sepiolidae; genus Sepiola; species Sepiola atlantica. The sequence continues at coordinate 882,751 of OY744531.1, read as the reverse complement.
AGAATTTTTATAAATAATTTATAGAACTTATTAACAATTTTAAGAAATATTACTGAATTCAAATTTATAAATGTTCACACCGCATTTAGGATGTACTAGCTCTGAACGAAAAATTCAAAATGGCGTATTAGTGGGTTCCCCCACGTGTTAGTTTGCTCTTTTCTTTGTTTGTTTTCACCCAAAAAATGAACTACTGTATAGTGTAGCTTTTTTCAAGATACTTTAATCCAAGAACTTTTTACTCTTTGTGA
>OY744531.1:625000-877500 GCA_963556195.1 Sepiola atlantica | reverse complement strand
CCAGTCGCACGATTCAAACCCCGGAACATGAGTCACCTTAAATCCGAGCGCTCCAACCGATTAGGCCAATCCAACAGCTATGCGACAAGTAGAGAAATAAACCCTATTGTGTAAAGCAAGAAAACGTGCTCTGCCACGGCCATTGTAATAAAGGAGGCCAGAGCGTTGGAAAATGACGTAATGCTATAAAGTAACAAACGAGATCTGCGGAACAATCAGACTACGGGTATCTTGACCCCTCCCTTCACTTAAAGATTCATCAAAATCCAGGAAATCAACCAATTTTAATGAAATTTTCGGTATTTATTAATTAACGATCACGAAATATAATTAACCCATTACTTTATTAAAAATCTTAGTCCAAATGTATTATTTCGTGTAATTTGTGTAGGCTAGACAACACACATTAAATTAATAAAATGGTGTTGTCATAAATTTCTTAATACGTAAAACATGAACATTCTTCTTTGAAAAATAATTTGTCTGATTTAATATTCATTCTTTAAATAAGTTCATTCTTTCCGATCTACGTCGAATGAAAAGACTATTATCAGTTACACTGCATGGAAATATCTCTTGAAGAAAAAGACAAATCCCTATTCTTAGGCAATTTTTGCTTTTATATGAACATTTCATTATCATTAGTTTTAGCTGAATAATTTGATAAGAGTTGCTCTCATTTCCGAAAAAACAATGTTTTTTAATTTTTTAAATTAAAAAGTAAATCAAACATAAAAAAGTAAATCAAACAATAAAGATTACGAATTCAGTAAAGTAAAACAAAATCAACATTTAAAAATAATTAATTAATAGAATATTTATTGAAATAAATTAAAATGTGTGGGTTTTTTTTGCAAAACGAATAGTTTATTTACAATATATTATTTGAATATCTCTCTTATTTCGTTGGATTTTCGCACACGCTAAGCGTTCCGATGACTTCTAGGTCTCGTTGATATTGATTCTTACTACCAGTATCAATGACATCACGAGAAAAACTCGACTCAGTTGACAGGCCTTCTTCTTACGATAGCCGTGGCTCTGCGCAGCATCTCTCCAGATGTGGCAGCAGTACTCCATGTAAGGATGTATCTAACTCATATAGGTAGTAGTTTGTGTCAGGAATCAGGTACTTTCTTGGAGTCGTAGACTGAGCTAACCATTTTTTTCAGCGATTCCTTTCGAACGATATTTTTACTAAGAACGATCAGGAGATAACTTCAACCGTCCATTAACCTTGATATTAGTTTTCATCAAAGTGGTCTTCATTCAGTCCCTATGGTCTTTACTCCCCACAAGGGCAACGTTAGACACAAAGTCGGGTTTTAATGTTGAGTAAAATCCAACTCCCACAAATAGATACTCTGGATGAAACAAAATTAAAAATTACCCCAGTCGATAAAAATTTCTCCTCTTCTGACTGAAGACAACATATAATACACTTTGAATTTGGTAAAAAAAAACACACAAATTAGGCACAAGGCCATCAAAATATGGGGAGTGGAGAGTCGGTGGTCATCATCTATGTACCTTACTCTTAACTAGACTATTTTGACCCATTCTTCCAAGCAATGTTCCTTTCAGTGTTTCACCATTTGTTAATCGATTTCAGTTCAGAAATCACCACAATACCAAACGTACTTCATGAACTACCCTACTTAAAATATCCGCAATCGTTTTAATTGAATTTTAATATATATATATATATATATATATATATATATATATATATATATATATATATATATATATATATATATATATAACAGCAAAGAGAAATATTGAATAAATGGAATGCGGGGCAGAAGGGCAGAACCATAAAAGTTTAATTTGGAAAATGCGCCCATATTTCTCCTTTACGAGAATACACAAAAATCATTATTTTTTCTCTTTCTCTCTCTCTCTCTCTCTCTCTCTCTCTCTCTCTCTCTCTCTTATATATATATATATATATATATATAATCAAATATGATACTAAAAGTAAACTTTTAGTAGATAGAACCTATAGTGAAATGATTTAAGCTAAATATACGAGATAGAGCAATTATAAAGATAGATGAAAGAAGAGTGATAAACATGTACGAATGTTCAGATTTATTTCAAACTTCGATTGTTCAATGCAAAGTATATTCTGTAATAAAATTATGTTTATTATTCTTTCCTTAAGCATAGGATTTTCAAAGATCGAAATCTTATCATCAGAGGAATTATGCAGATAGATAAGTTGGCAGTGGAAAAGCCAAAATTCAACATTTGAAAAAATATTAGGAATGGAGAGTTGAAAAAAAGTTTGTGTAAGAAAGATATGGGGTTTGTCCAGTTGGTAATTGTCCGTTGATAAGGTGTCCAATGAAACGAGATTTAAATGGAGAAGAAAAGTATTCCGTGAAGGCAGCATGGAAAAACGTTCAAAAATAAAGTAACTCCAATAGTGAGATGTTGAGTTCAAATCGTAGATGGAGCGCACTTAATCGGAATTAATATGAGAAATCGGGCCATTTTAAAAATACTTCCTGGACCGGAGCTGAATTGTATACAAATGATATATATATATAGTAAGTTATGGAAATATATTCATGGCAATTAAGGTACACAGAGGCTTCCGCGTTTCATCCTCGTATGGAATTGTCAGGCTTAAATGCCTAACAATTCCTTACGGGGATGAAACGCGCAAGCCTCTGTGTTGCTAAATTGCCATAAATATATTTTCATAACTTACTACCTAGCTCTACTCAAGTATTGAGCACTAGTAAATACTGAAAATTGATACATAAAAGATTATATCTCCTTACAGCATTTTTGTGGGTATATGAAATTATAATAGTATATATATATATATATATATATATATATATATATATATATATATATATATATATATATATATATATATATACCATATCATACAATGATAGTTAGAAGCTAGTGGCAAAGGAAATTTATAGCATACATGAACAATATCAAAGCTACTATATAATCATCCTATCTTCAGAAATGATGATGATGATGATGATGATGATGATGATGATAATAATAATAATAATAATAATAATAATAATAATAATAATAATAATAATAATAATAATAATAATAATAATAGACAGATGAAACTTCATGACATCCAGATAAAACAAGCTAAGTAAAAAAGATGAGCATCCGAATTGTCAAGAAAAATATGGAGGCAATGTAAATTAAAACTTGATACTTAAAAATGTCTAATAAATATAATTTCTTGAAAAAATTAATAATCTGTCAAATAAAATTCAAAATGACAAAAAAAACTGTAAATAGAGCACAGAATTAATGCTGGGAAACTGTCATTAAATCATAGCAATTTTATTTATATATTCATTAAATTGTATTGCAACAAAAAACAGAATTTTTAAATCGCTTTTGAAAGGTTTGAATATTGAGCTTTATTTTGCTTTGAAATTGATTATCACAAAAATCGATCTGAATATATATATATATATATATATATATATATATATATATATATATATATATATATATATATATATATATATACACTTTTAAATTGTTTATCATTTTACTATTTTATAATTTTATAACGCGTTTCGAGCATCTTGGCTCTCTTCAGATATTCTTTGCATTTGAAAAAATGGGGTTGTTTTTAACAGTTTGGCGTTTCTGCGCATGTGTGTGTGTGTATGCGCGCGTGCGTTTCAATATCATTTACTTCTCTGAGTAAAAGCTATGCATTTTTTAAGCATGCGCCCGTGTTTCTAAACTTATCTCCGTGAGTCATCTTCGCGTGTTTTTTTTTTAGTTCATTTTAGTAATTTCTCCAATGAAAGGTAGGGGCGCCCTTGAAGTTTATGAGTGTTGTCTGTTTTATTATGGTTCCTGTCGTACGTGTGTCTTCGTGTGTGTGAAGTGTATCTGTGTTTAGGTAAGTGCGTACGCTTTGGTTTACGTACGCACATATATATGTGTTTTGTTTATACACACACACACGCGCACCCACATCCATTTTTATATATATATATATATATATATATATATATATATATATGTATGTATGTATGTATGTATGTAGTGCGTGTGTATGCGTTTTTGTCTATACACGCACACGCACTCCCACTTGTTTCTATATGTATGCAGATGTGTGTGATCTGTATGTTTTGTGGGTTGTGTTATGCTCTCTTTAATGCTGATATGAATTTATATATAAAGTGTTTTTCTTGTGTGAGGAGATATAACTAAACAACTAATACACAAATGTATATAACTAGCAGTAGAAAAACCATTAGAAGAACTACGAATCCCACAAAAACGAAACAAGGAACAGATATTAGAATAGTCTCTGCACACAACAGAAATAATCCAGAACTATTCACAGAGATGACAAGAAACCTAACACTTCTCAACCAAAACAATAAACTAAGCAACATTCTAAAAACAACCAAAATAATAAAAAGCAAACGGCAACATAAAAACCTCAAACACATTTTAACCTCATCTAAAATCAACCAACACAGGCGTCACAAAATGCAAAAAAAAGATGTGCAGTTTGTGACATAATAATAGAGGGAACCTCGTACACAGGCTGTAGTGGATTGGGGTGATAAATGGTTGGTAACTTTTAATGCCGCAAAGACAAAGCTCCTTCTCTTCAATAACTACAAGAAACCTCTCCAACCACCGATTGTCATTGCAAATAACACCCTACCTGAGAGTTCAACATTCAAACTACTCGGCCTAACCATCACAGGTAACATGAATTGGAACAAATACATTGAAGACATTGCCAAGGCTGCAGCAAAGAAGGTGGGATCACTCTACCGTGCTAGTAAACTCCTCATACCTGAGCCCCCCCCCCCCCGGTGCCGCCGTCCATGCCTCCTCACACAAGAAAAATACTCCGAAGAAACTGAGAATTAGACAGTATTTATTTTATATCTAATACCTATTGTAAATATTTCACAAAAATCGGAGATATCTGAATTTTCACGAAGGGCTTCCACCACTTTTTTTACCTCCCTTTGCATAAAACTAAATTAAACTAAATATAGCCCGCAGTTTAACTTCTTACGTTAGCATCTGTGTTCCAAAATTCATAATGATCGGTTCCTTAGTTTAGGAGTGAATCCGGTACCTAAAAATACCTAACATATAATCATAGCTAATTTTTTAAAGATAAAAGATATAAATGCGTAAAAAAAGACACATTGGTCTTTATTATAGATTGAGGGATTTAATATTCGTTTTTCTTTGATATTTTTGTAATAGATTACTAATTTATGTATATATTTAATTAGCGTCATTTTCATTTAATTGTATGTTTTAGGTTTCGTTGATTTTTCTTTTTTCTACCGAAATTAGGAAGTCAGCTTAATCGAGTTTTGCACCCGTTAACCTCAAAAGGTATTTGTTTGAAGTCAGCAAGACAAAAGAACGACCCAGTGAATCGGATTTGGTTGTTGGTGGTCTAGGCGGGTGTATTATCAAATTATGGGGCGGCTTGCAGGTGGGGTGGTGCAAGGATGAAGGAGAAGGCGTTTAAACGCGATCAAAAACATCTTCTAGTCAGACATCCCCCTTCCTTTTTATTTTATTTTTTTTTTTGCTGTTATAAAAGTGAGGTTATTAGGTACAAAGCGATGAAGATATACTTAGTAACTTGATAGAAAACACGCAGACTTACACATACATACAAACATATACATACACACATACACAGTCACTCAGACACACTAATACACACACATACACACACACACACGCAACCATACGTCGCGAAAACACTCTCAGTAAAAGACACATAAAAACACTGAATTACAACACTATCAAAATACCGCACGCATCCCACTTTCGGCTTATTAACTGCTGCCCGAGGCGCCCCCATTTGCGAGGGAGTGCCGGTGGAACGATGCAAGTTATTTTTTGTAAACGTTATTGGTGACATAAAATAAAGATTTCCGAGTTCGACAAGATATACCGGAAGAAAGTCGGAGGTTACATCGGCTGAAACGTTGTGAGAATAACACTCAAGATGAGAAAAATTACCACCTGAGACCAAAAAACTTGCTCGCCGTGTCGAGAAAGTAATTAAGAAAATTACAAAACGTGAAAATTCCGTGGTCTTCAACCAGACCTATATATATATATATAAGATGATAGCTTTAGCTGAATAATTATATAATTAAATTTTGACATTTTCTGCGTACCTACTCCCAATCCTCTGCGGCAGTGTGTCAACAGTTTGATTCTGTTTTTTTCCCCATCGGTGCATCTCGTTTTTTCGACCGTTCGGTCTTTAATTGTTGTCTTTTGATAATGAATGTTTTTCTTTTCGAAAATTTAAGATTACCTTGTGCCGGAACTTTTTATTTACCTGACAGTATTTACTGTCCTGGTATCTAATCTGTTTTTACGTGAAATATTAATAAATCGTTTTGAGATTCCATTCTCGTTTTCTCTCCTCGTTTGTTTCTGTTCACCCTCCCCACCTTCCGGCACCTACATCGCATTGCTACAGCCTCGGATTACAAACCTGCACTTACATTTACCAGCAATGATTCAAGCCAACTACAATCTCCTTATATATATATATATATATAGGTAATTTTATTTACACAGACATGTACAAAATCTGCGACACGGGCATGTCGATGTTATCGATATTTGGAGAGAATCCAAATATGATCTGATGTTAAGATCGGATTCTAACTCTGCCTGATGAGATCTCAGTTTATAGTAATTGTTGATCGATAACATCGACATGCCAGTGTCGCAGATTTTGTACATGTCTGTGTAAATAAATTTACCATATATATATATATATATATATATATATATATATATATATATATATATATATACCTTCTTTGTAATATAGCAGGAAAAGTATCAGCAGAGTGCTCGATTAATTGAGAATCAAAATTAAAAATTAAAAATTAAGAGCGTAATATTTATTTTGGTACAGAAAAATTAGTACAACATTCGTACCGTCGGTTTCAAGCACAGAAGAACTTAGCCATCCGGCTCTCTTCAGCTTCTGTTGTCATCTGTTTCGGAAATGTGAAGTCACGTGTCACTCTCGTTTGTGCGCGTTATTTGCTTAGAGTGCTATGTATGTTTGTTTAAATTTAGTGTAAGGAAGGTTTAATACGATTTTTTTAAAAAGGTGGGGGGGGGTGAAAAGTAACAGTTGAGATTTAAACCGGAGAAGATTTAAAGAGATATAAAAAAATATTTCTATATAAATTCCGTGAACCAATATTATGAGTATCGTATATTTGGCCATTACTGTTTTGGGGTTTAATGATGTGTCTTCTAAAGGAATTAGGGAGAGAAAATGTGGTTAAGAATTATACTTATGAAGAGATAAAAAGCTGCAGGATTTTTGAATGATTTGTATTCGGGATTTAACATTATTAACTAAGGTATAGTGAATGCTTATGGGGGTAATATGCTGATTAAACCTGGTTTAGAGATAAGAGTAAGGATTGGGTCGGCAAGATTGGATCTATTCCAATCGATTTCATTAATTACATATTCTATCTCGCCCAATAATTATTTCTTTCAGTAGGATACACTGCGCAAGATTCACCGTTTTGTTACAGCTGAACAACGCAAATGACGCAGCAATTACAAATTACATTGTCCGTCATAGTGATTCATTCAAACGTTTATTACGTGCGGAAACATATAATTTCATACTGTTACACGGAAACAGAAACGTATAATCGCGAATCGAATACTTTACATGGTGGTGGGGGTGAAACAAGGCTTTCACGGGTACTTATCAATCAGACCTTTTCAGTTTTATTTATCATTGCAAGTAACGCCAAAAGGTACTTTTCCCGGAAATCGACTATGTAGGTTGTTCGTTTACTTATTTAGATTTGGAGCGGAAGGGGGGGGGGGGTCACGTGAAGCTGTAATAAATCTATTGAACTTTCGAGCTTTTACTTTACAAATAAATTCTATATTTCAGAGACATTGAAACTGGATGCTGTACATCAATTAATAATTGAGTTTTATCGCGTCGTCTGCGTTCGCGCTCGACATCCGTTTACAATGAATACAACGTTTTATTTTATCGTCTAGAAAATTCTCAAAAGTCGGCACTTTTACCCGGGCAACGTCGGGAACGGGTCCGCTAGTATAAAATCAGAACGTGACTGTCGATATGCGCGAAATTGAATAGACACGTGTGCGCGTGCGTGTAATAATGTTTTATCAGCTGAAGAAAAAAGCAAAAAGTTACACAAGGATAATAAAAAAAAAGGCGTCAATTTTATTATTAAAGAAAATGAAACAAAAGATTTCAAACGGGACTACGGGGCTCTGCCGTGGCCACCGAGAGTTACTACAGGCCAAGCAACTAACTTCCTGCCCCCCTCTGACGTCACTGACTTCCGTGTCAAAACAAGGACGGTCGTAATGACGATAAGAAGGCATTTCGACTTCTCCATTCACTAAATAATCCATCAAAATTCAGGAAATCAACCAATTTTAATGAAATTTTCAGGATTTATTAATTAATGATCACGGAATATAATAAATCCATTACTTTATTATAAAGCTTGGTGCAAATGTATTATTTCTTGTAAACAAAAAACACCTTTACTAAAGTTATTCAAAATATCAAAACATGTTGACCATACGATATTGTAAATATTTAAAACAAAGCATTAGACAACTTTAAAAATTGCATGTAAAAAAGAAAAGAAAAGAACACGATTCGATTCATCTTGAAACTGACTTTATTCAATATAAATTTAAAGAAAATAATAATTCACGATCAAATACTGCAAAAAACTGAATTATGAATTACCATTATTTAAACTTCTAACCCAATCAACCGTAAGTAATTCAGACTTTGAAATTTGTTTAAAAATTATACAAAAAAAAATTTCAATGTTAACTGTTTGTTTAATAATGGAATCAAAATTCAGGAAATCAACCAATTTTAAAATAATTTCGCGCTTTTTAAAATTTCATTTCATAATTCACAAAGTTAAAATGCCTACTGCATATGTTTGGATTTCCAAAAGAGAAATAATTACTGCAAATATGGATACACGTAATGTTTACACCGACTAAATATAGTGTAGTAAGTTTGAATTTTTTTTAATTATATAAAAAATCAAGTCTGAATTACTTATTCATTATTTGATAAAAAAGTAGTGTTCCATTTTTTTTTATTACTTTTTTTCGATGTCTTAAGTGTAGCATAGTTTATCTTTTCTCTACTTTTGTAGATTAAATAAATGAAATAATAACATCATATTTAATCAAAATTTTCACAAAAAATATTAATTAAACAATGCTTTATTCAATGATAATATCGTTAATTCTTCGAGTTATACTGATTTTATTAACAAGAGTGTAGGGGCATTTTCCGTAATATATACGAAATAGTTAAAAAAAAAAAATATTTTAAACATATACAGATCTTATTTTCATTTTTAAAAAATCATGGATTTTTTTTATATATATAAAAATATACGTTTAGTAAAGGTGTATTTTATTTAAAAAAAAATAATACATTTTCACTAAGATTTAAAAAAAATGTTTCACTATATCTCCTATGCTTGTTTATTAATAAATATTGAAAATTTCATTAAAATTGGTTGATTTCCTGAATTTTGGTGAATTTTTAAGTGATGGGAGGGTCAAAATGTTTTTACATTTTGGGGATCGGCCTTTGATTTTGCACGTACCTATCTCTTAATAGCAAGATAGGAGTTGGTGATTCCATTATTAAACAGACAGTTAACATTGAACTTTTTTTTGTATAATTTTTAAACAAATTTCAAAGTCTGAATTACTTACGGTTGATTGGGTTAGAAGAAGTTTAAATAATGGTAATTCATAATTCAGTTTTTTGAAGTATTTGATCGTGAATTATTATTTTCTTTAAATTTATATTGGATAAAGATCAGTTTCAAGATGAATCGAATCGGGTTCTTTTCTTTTTTTACATGCAATTTTTAAAGTTGTCTAATGCTTTGTTTTAAATATTTACAATATCGTATGGTCAACATGTTTTGATATTTTGAATAACTTTAGTAAAGGTGTTTTTTGTTTACAAGAAATAATACATTTGCACCAAGCTTTATAATAAAGTAATGGATTTATTATATTCCGTGATCATTAATTAATAAATCCTGAAAATTTCATTAAAATTGGTTGATTTCCTGAATTTTGATGGATTATTTAGTGAATGGAGAAGTCGAAATGCCTTCTTATTGTTATTACTACGGTTCTTGTTTTGACACGGAAGTCAGAGACGTCATTTTCTAGCTAACCGGCCTGTAGTAACTCTCGGTGGCCACGGCTCTGCGCGCTTCTTCCCTTTTGCGCTCTTACATTTCGGGAGATTTTTTCTATGAAGTGTTGTTGTTTATTATTATTATTATTATTATTATTATTATTATTATTATTATTATTATTATTATTATTATTATTATTATTATTATTATTATTATTATTATTATTATTATTATTATTATTATTATTATTATTATTATTATTATTATTATTATTATTATTATTATTATTATTATTATTATTATTATTATTATTATTATTATTATTATTATTATTATTATTATTATTATTATTATTATTATTATTATTATTATTATTATTATTATTATTATTATTATTATTATTATTATTATTATTATTATTATTATTATTATTATTATTATTATTATTATTATTATTATTATTATTATTATTATTATTATTATTATTATTATTATTATTATTATTATTATTATTATTATTATTATTATTATTATTATTATTATTATTATTATTATTATTATTATTATTATTATTATTATTATTATTATTATTATTATTATTATTATTATTATTATTATTATTATTATTATTATTATTATTATTATTATTATTATTATTATTATTATTATTATTATTATTATTATTATTATTATTATTATTATTATTATTATTATTATTATTATTATTATTATTATTATTATTATTATTATTATTATTATTATTATTATTATTATTATTATTATTATTATTATTATTATTATTATTATTATTATTATTATTATTATTATTATTATTATTATTATTATTATTATTATTATTATTATTATTATTATTATTATTATTATTATTATTATTATTATTATTATTATTATTATTATTATTATTATTATTATTATTATTATTATTATTATTATTATTATTATTATTATTATTATTATTATTATTATTATTATTATTATTATTATTATTATTATTATTATTATTATTATTATTATTATTATTATTATTATTATTATTATTATTATTATTATTATTATTATTATTATTATTATTATTATTATTATTATTATTATTATTATTATTATTATTATTATTATTATTATTATTATTATTATTATTATTATTATTATTATTATTATTATTATTATTATTATTATTATTATTATTATTATTATTATTATTATTATTATTATTATTATTATTATTATTATTATTATTATTATTATTATTATTATTATTATTATTATTATTATTATTATTATTATTATTATTATTATTATTATTATTATTATTATTATTATTATTATTATTATTATTATTATTATTATTATTATTATTATTATTATTATTATTATTATTATTATTATTATTATTATTATTATTATTATTATTATTATTATTATTATTATTATTATTATTATTATTATTATTATTATTATTATTATTATTATTATTATTATTATTATTATTATTATTATTATTATTATTATTATTATTATTATTATTATTATTATTATTATTATTATTATTATTATTATTATTATTATTATTATTATTATTATTATTATTATTATTATTATTATTATTATTATTATTATTATTATTATTATTATTATTATTATTATTATTATTATTATTATTATTATTATTATTATTATTATTATTATTATTATTATTATTATTATTATTATTATTATTATTATTATTATTATTATTATTATTATTATTATTATTATTATTATTATTATTATTATTATTATTATTATTATTATTATTATTATTATTATTATTATTATTATTATTATTATTATTATTATTATTATTATTATTATTATTATTATTATTATTATTATTATTATTATTATTATTATTATTATTATTATTATTATTATTATTATTATTATTATTATTATTATTATTATTATTATTATTATTATTATTATTATTATTATTATTATTATTATTATTATTATTATTATTATTATTATTATTATTATTATTATTATTATTATTATTATTATTATTATTATTATTATTATTATTATTATTATTATTATTATTATTATTATTATTATTATTATTATTATTATTATTATTATTATTATTATTATTATTATTATTATTATTATTATTATTATTATTATTATTATTATTATTATTATTATTATTATTATTATTATTATTATTATTATTATTATTATTATTATTATTATTATTATTATTATTATTATTATTATTATTATTATTATTATTATTATTATTATTATTATTATTATTATTATTATTATTATTATTATTATTATTATTATTATTATTATTATTATTATTATTATTATTATTATTATTATTATTATTATTATTATTATTATTATTATTATTATTATTATTATTATTATTATTATTATTATTATTATTATTATTATTATTATTATTATTATTATTATTATTATTATTATTATTATTATTATTATTATTATTATTATTATTATTATTATTATTATTATTATTATTATTATTATTATTATTATTATTATTATTATTATTATTATTATTATTATTATTATTATTATTATTATTATTATTATTATTATTATTATTATTATTATTATTATTATTATTATTATTATTATTATTATTATTATTATTATTATTATTATTATTATTATTATTATTATTATTATTATTATTATTATTATTATTATTATTATTATTATTATTATTATTATTATTATTATTATTATTATTATTATTATTATTATTATTATTATTATTATTATTATTATTATTATTATTATTATTATTATTATTATTATTATTATTATTATTATTATTATTATTATTATTATTATTATTATTATTATTATTATTATTATTATTATTATTATTATTATTATTATTATTATTATTATTATTATTATTATTATTATTATTATTATTATTATTATTATTATTATATTATTATTATTATTATTATTATTATTATTATTATTATTATTATTATTATTATTATTATTATTATTATTATTATTATTATTATTATTATTATTATTATTATTATTATTATTATTATTATTATTATTATTATTATTATTATTATTATTATTATTATTATTATTATTATTATTATTATTATTATTATTATTATTATTATTATTATTATTATTATTATTATTATTATTATTATTATTATTATTATTATTATTATTATTATTATTATTATTATTATTATTATTATTATTATTATTATTATTATTATTATTATTATTATTATTATTATTATTATTATTATTATTATTATTATTATTATTATTATTATTATTATTATTATTATTATTATTATTATTATTATTATTATTATTATTATTATTATTATTATTATTATTATTATTATTATTATTATTATTATTATTATTATTATTATTATTATTATTATTATTATTATTATTATTATTATTATTATTATTATTATTATTATTATTATTATTATTATTATTATTATTATTATTATTATTATTATTATTATTATTATTATTATTATTATTATTATTATTATTATTATTATTATTATTATTATTATTATTATTATTATTATTATTATTATTATTATTATTATTATTATTATTATTATTATTATTATTATTATTATTATTATTATTATTATTATTATTATTATTATTATTATTATTATTATTATTATTATTATTATTATTATTATTATTATTATTATTATTATTATTATTATTATTATTATTATTATTATTATTATTATTATTATTATTATTATTATTATTATTATTATTATTATTATTATTATTATTATTATTATTATTATTATTATTATTATTATTATTATTATTATTATTATTATTATTATTATTATTATTATTATTATTATTATTATTATTATTATTATTATTATTATTATTATTATTATTATTATTATTATTATTATTATTATTATTATTATTATTATTATTATTATTATTATTATTATTATTATTATTATTATTATTATTATTATTATTATTATTATTATTATTATTATTATTATTATTATTATTATTATTATTATTATTATTATTATTATTATTATTATTATTATTATTATTATTATTATTATTATTATTATTATTATTATTATTATTATTATTATTATTATTATTATTATTATTATTATTATTATTATTATTATTATTATTATTATTATTATTATTATTATTATTATTATTATTATTATTATTATTATTATTATTATTATTATTATTATTATTATTATTATTATTATTATTATTATTATTATTATTATTATTATTATTATTATTATTATTATTATTATTATTATTATTATTATTATTATTATTATTATTATTATTATTATTATTATTATTATTATTATTATTATTATTATTATTATTATTATTATTATTATTATTATTATTATTATTATTATTATTATTATTATTATTATTATTATTATTATTATTATTATTATTATTATTATTATTATTATTATTATTATTATTATTATTATTATTATTATTATTATTATTATTATTATTATTATTATTATTATTATTATTATTATTATTATTATTATTATTATTATTATTATTATTATTATTATTATTATTATTATTATTATTATTATTATTATTATTATTATTATTATTATTATTATTATTATTATTATTATTATTATTATTATTATTATTATTATTATTATTATTATTATTATTATTATTATTATTATTATTATTATTATTATTTATTATTATTATTATTATTATTATTATTATTATTATTATTATTATTATTATTATTATTATTATTATTATTATTATTATTATTATTATTATTATTATTATTATTATTATTATTATTATTATTATTATTATTATTATTATTATTATTATTATTATTATTATTATTATTATTATTATTATTATTATTATTATTATTATTATTATTATTATTATTATTATTATTATTATTATTATTATTATTATTATTATTATTATTATTATTATTATTATTATTATTATTATTATTATTATTATTATTATTATTATTATTATTATTATTATTATTATTATTATTATTATTATTATTATTATTATTATTATTATTATTATTATTATTATTATTATTATTATTATTATTATTATTATTATTATTATTATTATTATTATTATTATTATTATTATTATTATTATTATTATTATTATTATTATTATTATTATTATTATTATTATTATTATTATTATTATTATTATTATTATTATTATTATTATTATTATTATTATTATT
The DNA here is from genome assembly GCA_963556195.1 of Sepiola atlantica. NCBI lineage: Eukaryota > Metazoa > Mollusca > Cephalopoda > Sepiida > Sepiolidae > Sepiola > Sepiola atlantica. The sequence continues at coordinate 861,906 of OY744531.1, read as the reverse complement.
ATTATTATTATTATTATTATTATTATTATTATTATTATTATTATTATTATTATTATTATTATTATTATTATTATTATTATTATTATTATTATTATTATTATTATTATTATTATTATTATTATTATTATTATTATTATTATTATTATTATTATTATTATTATTATTATTATTATTATTATTATTATTATTATTATTATTATTATTATTATTATTATTATTATTATTATTATTATTATTATTATTATTATTATTATTATTATTATTATTATTATTATTATTATTATTATTATTATTATTATTATTATTATTATTATTATTATTATTTGACCTATATTTTATCGCAAAAGAAAAACGTTTTTCTACTTTACACCTCCCCCCTCACTTCTAGTGTTCTAGTCACTTAAACTTCAAAGTAAAATATGATGCGATGAGTAAGTTAATACCTTTTTGTTTCTTTATTATTATTATTAGTAGTAGTAGTAGTAGTAGTAGTAGTAGTATTAATAGCATTATTATTAGTAGTATCAGTAGTAGTAGTAGTATTAGCAGTAGTAATAGTAGTAGCAGTAGTAGTAGTAGTAGTAGTAGTAGTATTGTTGCTGTTGTTGTTGTTGTTATTGTTGTTATTATTATTATTATTTCACACACGCCATCTCTTGTGTACTTTTGGGTGTTCTGAATGTCTCCTAATCTCGTAACAGACAACCGTAACTCTATACACCACCTAGTTGCAATACCCGACACGCGACGGGTTCAGAAAAATGTTACACGCTTGGCTAAACTTGAATACGTGCAAGGGATCAATAACATATTAGCATGTATGAAAAAGGGGTTGTGAGTCAATAGAATAATGTGTTTTCTGTCTTGGCTTAACTCTCAATTAAAATCTGCGTTCAAGTTTACATTTTTTGCATCTGAGCACCCAGTAAATTTTTTTTACATAATTCACCCCAAACAAGGCAAGTTGCAACTGTAGACGTAAGAGGCTACTGAGAATTAACATTAAAGTTTTGGGAGTCATCATTAATTGGAAACTGTGCAGCGAGATGCTTGTTCACATTAGTTTTAAATTTCTACATGTCGGTACAGTCGGGGGAAACAGGGAGCAGGGAGTAAGTTCACAAAAACCGGCAGCACGAGGAAAGTAACTATTGGAGTAGAAGGCTCTCCGGCTATTGGGGACCTCCACAGTGAATGGATGGGATTTAGGTGAATGTTGGGTTGGTCGAGTGTATTTACGTCGAGGGGGCATCAGAGCAGCAAGTTCATTGGAGCATACTCCACTGAAGTACTTGTAAAACAAGCACAAGGATGCAACATTGCGGCGATGGGACAGGGGATGGAGCTTGGTGGATATTGAGAGACCTATTAGATTAGAGACTCTTTTTTGGATCTTGTCTAAGAGGGAGAGACTAGTGGATGGTGCACCAGCCCAGATGTTAAAACAATACTCGATGCATGCGCAGATGGTAGCTTTATAGAGATATAGGATACTGTCAGGTGTGAGAAGTTTTCTAGCACGGTGGAGGGAGCCTACCTTCTTTGCAGCAGCCTTGCTAATGTCTTCTACGTATTTGTTCCAATTCAGGTTACCTGTGAATGTTAGGTCGAAGAGTTTGAACGTTGGACTTTCGGATAAGGTATTATTTGCTACGGCAATCGTTGGTTGAAAAGGTTTCTTGTAGTTGTTGAAGAAACGGGGCTTTTTCTTAGCAGCATTAAATGTTACCATCGATTTATGACCTCATTTCACTACAGACTGGAGATCACTTTCTAAGGATTCAGCCATTGTTTCGGATATGTGCGCGTCCGTTTTACCCACATGACGAAAGTATAGCGTGGTGTTCTCATCAAATATACCCATGTCAGACACAATGTTATCAGGTAGGTCGTTTATGAAAATCAAGAATAATAAAGGTCCAAGGATCGATCCGTGGGATACACCTGCATTTATGTCATGTTGTTTGGATGAACGGTCATCTAGGACAACTTTGATCTTTCTTTTGGTTAGGAAGGTTCTTATTATACAGGGTGGGCCAAAATAAGGGTCCTATCTTTAAATTTGAATAACTTGAATTTGAATAACTTCCACAAAATAAAAGTTAAACTCACCAAACTTTATGTGTGTGTAGACTGACCCTTCCGAGATTTTTTGAAATAAACAAAACAAATTTTAGCCGAAAAACACTTCTTAAAACTTACAAAAACTAAAGTATTATTTTTTACACTGTTTTGAGTTTTTTAAGCAAAAATAATGTTTTCTAAATGAGGGTACGTTCCTTAGGGCTAATACGGCTCATCCTTGCTTCGGAAGGGGTCCTTTACTTATTCTAAAAAAATAAAATAAATAAATAAATAAATAAAAAAGTTATGAATTTTTTCAAATAGGACCCTTATTTTGGCCCACCCTGTATTAAATATTTGTCCAGTGATACCATATGAGTGAATTTTTATGAGAAGACCTTTATGCCATACCTTGCCAAAGGCCTTGGATATATCAAGCGTTACCGCCCTAGCTTCACCTGCCTTGTCCAGTGTATGGTGTATGCGTTCAGAGATGACCGTTATGATATCCGCAGTAGACAAACGTGCTTGCCTAAATCCATACTGGCAATCAGAAACATTTTTAGCATTAACTAGGTGCCGGACTATCGCTAGATTTAATAAGGGTTATAATATTTTAGCGAAGAGCGGGAGTAGACTGATGGGGTGATAATTCTGATGGTCAGTTCTATCTCCAGAATTCTTGAAGACTGGTACCACAGAGGCAATTTTTCAGTTATCAGGCTTAGGGTTAGATTCGGCAAGGCATTTGTTGTAGAGTTTGGAGAGGACAGGGGCCAGTTCAACAGAGCATTTCTTTATTACTGTTACTGGTATAAGATCAGGCCCACATGCTTTGGAGGTGTAAAGGATTTTTATGATGTCCTGGATGGGGCGATGGGCAGGTCATCAAGTGTTGCTTCTGTCCGCAATGGAAAATTTGGAAGGGTGTGGTTTGTGGAGTCCAAAGTGAAATTTAAGGCGAATTTCTGGGTAAGTTATCAGTTGTCGTGCAAACGACATCATTGTGGTTGGATAGCAGAGGAATTGTTGATTGCCTATTGTTCACCACACTATTAAAGATTTTCCAGAAATCACGAGTACTTGTTAGTGAATGCGTTTTCTGGTCATCTCTGTATACCTTCTCTTTGCTACACCTATCACTATCTTACAATTTCTTTTCGACCGTATAAATTTCTGTGTATTCGTAGTTGACTTATGGCGGACGAATTGTCGGAATGCTTGCTGTCTCTGAGCAATATCAGCTGCACATTTCGAGGTGAACCATTGTGAAGTGTGGGGCTTGCTGTAGAATTTTCGCATGGGGACGTGTGATTCAATGCCTGCTTTGACCCATTCAGTTACCTCATTTGCGCACTGATCAGCAGGGAGAGAAAACGTTTCACCCCATGGGGCGTCTCTGATGTGATACCTGATGGATTCCCAATCAGCCTGTTTACAATGATCTCAATTTGTTACAACTTTCAGAATCTACCTGTGAGCCATTAAAAAAAAATTCTAAATTGCGCAAGACATTTTTATATATACGCTTTTTTCTTTGTTAACAATAAAATAAGTAAATGTTGCCTTGTATATTAATGAATCGAAAATTTATTAAAAATAAAGGCAAAACAATAAAAAGGTTGATATGCGTATTTGTTCATATTTCATTTAAAAAGAAAAATGTTAACAAATGCTCACAGTTGTTCACACCATTACAATATTTTTTTATAGATGTGGAAATTTTCTTGTGTATTTCTTTTCAAGTCACTCATAAATGTTTATAAGCGGTCGATCAAATTTCATTGAAAAAAAGTTCTGTCTTCAAAACACGAACAAATATGCAAGACAGACGACACAAAAAAAAAGAATTCTTGTGCAAAAATCTGAATACTGGTTTTCTTCCTTTTTTAAGTAATACATTTTCTAATATTTACTTGTGTCTCTGAAAATTAAATATTTTTTATCTCATAACTTAATATTAATTTTTAAAATAATTATTACTCCTTTTTTAATATAAAAATGTGAATTTCTGGATTGCAAACCTTAAATTAAATTTACGGCGACTTCAATTCTTCATTATTTGTTCATCCTTCGGATATACAAGTATTTAAATTCAATAAATCTTTTAAATTTAAATTTTCGTTTAGAAAATATTCCGGATTCTTGTCTGATATTTTCAACAAATCTTTTAAATAATTATTCGTTTTGACTAAACAGAAAATATTCTGGATTCTTGTCCGATATTTTCAACAAATCTGTCTGTCTGTCTGTCTGTCTGTCTGTCTGTCTGTTCACGAACTCTTCCTCGAGTTTTAGAGTAGGAACCCCAGAACCATATTTAATCTGAAACTAAATTACCCCGAGTACTTAGATAAGTATATTTCATTTTGATCAAAGTGCGTACAATATTAACGTGTAAGTCTTCTGCGTTCGCGATTGACATCCACAACAAAGAAATACGACGTTTTATTTTATTTTATTTTATTTATAGCTGTAAACTAAAATGAAAGAATATAAATGTTACGGTTAAGGACTTTTAGCAGGTGTGCATAGGAGTCCGCATTGATTCCCAGGAAACGCCTGATGTGCCTTAAAGACCGAAACAGGTTTCAATTAATATAACTTTATTTAAATGCCGGTATTTTGGCCACGAGCAATCTTTTCTTTTTTTATCGTAGCTAAGTGCGTTATTATGTTGCCAATAACACGGTACAACAATAACAAATAAAAATTGGCTAGTCAAAATCAAAGTTTTATTTGTCAGCTTAAATGCTATTTGGGTCTGACTTTAAAAATCCGACTGCCTTAATTAGACACGGAAAATAAATTTAAAGAACAAAAATAGAAACCAAAGCAACCGCATTTAATAAATGTTATTTTCCTTCTGGAAGTAGGTGTTATTCCGAAAGCTTAAAGAGTCGCGTGTTGCCCGCGGGCCACATGTTGCTCGCAGGCTGTAATTTGCCCATCACTGTTTTGATGATAGAAGGCGGAGACACACAGACAACCTTTCTCCTTGGGCGTATTTATAAAAGATTTATTGCAGTCTGTATATAAATGGCTTGTTTATTTAGAGCTGTTTGATAACGACCTATCCAATGCGTCACGCATCAGCATGACTGCGGGTGTGAGGGGCGAAGGTTCAATCCCAGGTGCCGTCTAATTCATCTCAATTGTTTGCACGTGATTCTAAAAGGTAGAAAAAAATCTTGTTACACACCTGTCATTCTTTGGTGTTGAGGGTTATCACATGGATTGCATACATTTATTGTCTGTTTCGGCGAGACAGACGAAAAGGTGTGGCAGGCGAAACGTTCGTGTTCACATGTGCATTAACATCCTTTTTTAACATCCTTCAAATGTCTACAGCTGACTCTAATTTACTCAAACCAACCCACCCACAGAATTCTATTTATGACGTTTTATTCGATTCGGAACAATGCATTACGACCTCCCTGACGCTATCGCGCTCGAGATGGGTGTATTTGCTGATGACACAACCCTTTATTCTCGACATGCGGACAAATCGAACGCACATATATCCAAGACAATGGCTGAATCTAATCTTAGAAAATGACCTCCAGTCAGACGACGTAAATTCACTAGACCAACTACACAATCAACTAAATCCCATTCATTCACTGTGGAGGTCCCCAGATGCCGGAGAGCCTTCTACTCAAATAGCTTCTTTCCTCGTGCTGCTGGCCTCTGGAACTCCCTCCTTGCCCCCTGTTTCCCCGACAGTACTGACATGCAGAAATTTAAAACTAATGTAAACAGACATCTCGCTGCGCAGATCCCAATTTAGGTTGACCCCCCCCCCCAACCTTCTCCCCTTTTCTTTTTTCTCAGTAGCCCCTTACGTCAACAGTGGCGTCCTGTCTTGTTTGGGGTGAACTATGTTAAAAAAAATATTTTTAAGTAGAATAGGGGGACACAAATGGATGGTTACATTTAATGCTACCAAGAAAGCATTCCGTTAACAATTATAAGAAACCTTTCTAACCACCGATTGCCATGGCTGATAACACCCTTTCCCTAGAGTCCGGCGTTCAAAACATTCACAAGCAAAAGGAATTGGAATAAATCCATAGAAGATTCGGCCAAATCTGCTGCAAAAAAATAGTCTCCATCTACCGGGCTACTTTTGTATCAGACTGAAATAGGATCTATTTCTTCTCGTCCCCTGTGAGCAAATTGGTCATACGCTGACCAATCGGCTTTCGGGGCGTATTGATATCAACCGCCCCCTCATTGACTATTTTCTACCACCTGGTCAGTTGAAGAATTCAGCAGAGAGAAATCGACCAGCAACGAAGAAACATCTCCTGCCTTTCCCCTGCATCGTTCCAGCAGCAGCCATCTCCACTGGGAATATATTTGCTGACGACCCGGCAGCCTCTTTTCTTCACTGGGACACAGTTCCAACCCTCTGTTAAATAAACCCTTTTTTGTTGCCTGTTACTCGGCTGTTGTTCGTTCAATTCATTTCGTGCGATAAATGTAAGGAAGGGACCAACACCCCCCCCTTCAATTACAGTTTAACTTCTCACACCGACCAATATCCTATATCTCTATAAAGCCACCATTCGCTCATGCATGGAGTATTGTTGCCAAATCTGGGCTGGTGCACCAACCACTAGTCTCTCCCTCTTGGACAGGGTACAAAAATGAGTCTCTAACCTCATAGGTCCCGCACTGTCTGCCAAGTTCCAGCTCCTGTCTCATCGCCGTAATGTTGGATCTCTGTACTTGTTTTACAAGTACTTCAACGGAATGTGCTCCGATGAACTTACTGCACTCGTACCCCCTAACCCTAACCCTAACCCCCTCAACGTAAATACCCCAACAAACCTGACTAGCAGCAAAATTCACTGTAGAGGTCCCCAGATGCCAGAAAACTTTCCACTCTAATAGCTTTTGTCCTCGGGACACTTGCCTTTGGAATTGCTTCCCTGTTTCTCCAACATGTAGAAATTCAAATGTGATGTCATCTTTCCGCACAACTCCCTACTCAGGATGCCCCTATAAACCTGGCCTCTAATCAAAGTAGCCACTTACGTCTCGGTGGTAATATACTTTGTTCAGAGTGAATAAAAGTTTAGAAAAAAAGAAAAGAAATATCAATAATAATTTGACACCGTGTAACGTGGTATTGTTTGAAGATGAAACAGTAAGTAACAAATTTATTTTTAGGGAAAAGAGCGACCGCAAATATTTCCTTGGTAATGAAATGATGTAAATAATTAAGATAGATAGATAGATGCAGGGCCGGCGGGACAGTTATAAAAGTGGGGGGTTCTCCTTAAACGTGGGGGGGGCACATTGCGCCCAGAATGCCAAATATGGAAATAAATTCAATATATTGACTAAAAATTATCGTCCAATAGTGGTTGAGCTCGTTAGAAGCGGAATGGAATTCTCTTGGTGATAGATAAAGAAACATTTTAAAAATTCATTTTTTTGGCATCTGGGCCAAAACTACCATATTAGGGCATTTTGGACCAAAAATACCTTTTTTGACATAATTTAGACATGAAATGATCTTCTGATAGTGGTTGAGGTCTTGTTGGAAGCATATTAGCAAGTTGCTTCTGGTGAAAAAAGAACAAACAGAAATTTCAATTTTGGGGGGCCTGGGACCAAATTACCATATTTGGTCATTTTGGGCCAAATACACCTTTTTGAACTTAATCTAGACATAAAATGATTTTCTGACACTGCTTGATGGCTCATTTGAAACATATCAGCAAGTCGCTTCTAGTAAAAATGACAAAATTCAAGAATCAATTGGTTTATCAAATATAGAGAATACATAAAGTTAAAAGTATTAACTGACAAGGTGCATATAAAAGTACAAAAGTAAAAAGTATAAACATTTAAATGTATTAAGTATAAAAGTTTAAATGTATGTATTGGAATTGGAATAGCTCGTTGGAAGCGTATTAACAATGCAGACTTGCATTGTTTCCCTGTTCTTCACTTCAAATTGCGTTCATTGGACTTTGCTCAAAAGATACTGTATCGGTTGTTCTGTGGACAGACGAACTGGAGGGAGGATGGAATGAATAACTTTGGATATTATGCGGATCCTCAACAATGCGAAAATGTATCGATGCAATCCGAAAAATCACCGGTATGTTAATGGATGCACCATGTGCGAGTGGAGGAAATACAAATAATGGCCCGCTTTGCAACAGATTTTTCAGTCCTCAAAATCGCTTTTACGGATGTTCTCTCATCCGTAACAGCGTCGATCGCGAAAATTTTGAAACGTTCAGGAGTAACACTAACATCATCCTGCCAATCACCCAGTCTGTCACAAACAAATGTGTGCATGTGGAATCATTGAAAACCTTGGGCATCGAGATAATGCTTCATCTCAGAATTGCCTTCGTCAATGAGAAGGTTAAACCATGGATTATGATAATCCCGAGCTACCATCAAATGTGTGCCCATAGTTCAAGTGGAATAATGGTAACTGGATAGCAAAATGGAGTGAGAGTCCAGTAGAGTCTTGGAACAAGCACGTTCGGTCTTTCCTAAGTGGTCCAGCTGCATTGTCTCGACAACTGTCCATCAAGGACAATATTCATGATATACTTCGACGAATGTTAATGTCTCAGCCTGAAATCGCTTCACGACGCCCTCGACCTCACTGTAATATTTGTGATGAAACTGGACACACAACAAGGTCAATCAGACATACCAAGTCGACTGCTTCAACTATGGAACAAGCTCAAATAGATTCATTGTATTATTGACAAGTTTACTTTTGTTTGTTCATTCATTGAACATTTTCAGCAAAATTTTACTTAAATACCAGAAAATTTCAATTTTCCTTGAAAAATAAAGAATTTTCGAGAAAATACTGTGTTTGACTCCTTAATACCTTTTGATTGGTCTCTTTTTAATGATAATGTGTATAAAATCTATTTTGTAGTACACTAGGTCCCCACAGTAATAAATTATGAGAACGTTTTCAAAAATTATGATTTTTCTGAAAAATTCAGGGAAAATTGCCGGAATTATGTGTTCTGAATAATTCACTCCTACCCGAGTTCAAGTTAAATTTTTCAAAATTGAATGCAATCAAAGGCTTTTTCTTTCTACATATTCAGAAAAGGGATTTTAAAAAATGCTTTCAGATAGATGGAAACAGAATTTTTCCATCTTGTTTCTGAACAAAATGGTGAAGGTTTGAAAATTGACCATTTTCGGCGAAATTTTACTTAAATACCGGAAAAAAACGATTAACTGATCGGTTTACAAAAAAGGCCGACTTTAAGTTGCTCTCAAATTTCAACAGTTTAATATTTTAACTTCTGTTTTTTTGCATTGTACTCCCTGGACTGTATTTTATTGAACATTCCCAAACACTGTGCGGCCTATATGATGAACATATAATACGTTTTTTACATACATATGTAATTTAATTTATTTAAGTACATAAATCTTACAAACCAAATATCCAGACATTGTGTATTATACAAGTATGTAATAGCGGTAACAAAGTATCATATTTATATATATAGTATACAATCTTTTATTTATAAAACGATACTAATAACATGAAACAATTTATATTCTCAAATGTAATTGCACATATTCATATCAATGAATATATTTTAAAACAATCCAAACGTATTAAAACGTGTATCATTAAGCTGTACAAAAGTGTTTGCAATAGAATGCAAGTTCAAAGAAGACGCCTTATCTTTGTGGATATTCAGAATTGCTACACTGTTTAAACTTGTAGATGTCATTGTGGACCGTAAGAATGTTTTTAGGCGTCTCATAGCAGAAAAAGATCGCTCTGAAACAACAATCAATTAATAGATAAGCTGATTAGATAAAAATTAAACACATGCATATCAACTTAATTATTGATGACCGTAAAGTGTGTGGGGGGGGGGGGCGGTCAAAAAGTGAGGGGCCTAGAGCCTCCCCTCCCCTCCCCGGTGCCGCCGTCCATAAGATAGATAGATAGATAGATAGATAGATAGATAGATAGATAGATAGATAGATAGATAGATAGATAGATAGAGTACACATAACAGATAGCTAGATAGATAGATACAAAAACTATATATAGATGAATCTCACTTAGGAAAATTCGAGAATTATTTGAGTTTATCAACTAGAATGTTTCCTAAAATGTAGATAGAAATATAGACCGACATATATAAAGGCAGTTATATAAACACATGCATATGAGTATTAATATATATATATAAATAATATATAAATGATATATATATATAATATATGAAATTAAAAATGGAACAGTGGAAGACACATAAGCTCAACGTTTCGCCCGATGTGATGTGGGCTTTTTCAAGAGCGGATGAAAGGTGTGCTAAAAATGCTAATTTATCATTTTTAGCACACCTTTCATCCACTCTTGAAAAAGCCCACATCACATCGGGCGAAACATTGAGCTTATGAGTCTTCTACTGTTCCATTTTTAATTTCATCCCGTCAGATTGTTTTATTCTTTTATCTACCAATATATATATATATATATATATATATATATATATATATATATATATATATATATATATATATATATATATAAAGAGAGAGAGGGGGGAGAATTTAGGATGAGATAAAAAAAAATTAAGAGAGTGCAAGCAATCAAGCAGAAAGATGTATAATCTACAATCCAGTTTGAAATCACTAAATCCTGCCCCAAATGATCCAAGTTGTTTTCAAAAGATGTTTTTATCAGAAAATCGGAACGCGCGTCATACGTCATAAAATGAAGTTTGTTTTGTTTGTATGTTGATCGAAAAAGCAAACTGCTGCAGTGTGTTTACGCAGGAGCTCCGTTTGTTGTTGTTGTTTATTATTATTATTATTATTATTATTATTATTATTATTATTATTATTATTATTATTATTATTATTATTATTATTGTTGTTGTTGTTGTTGTCATCATCATCATCATTATTATTATTATTAGTAGTAGTAGTAGTAGTAGTAGTATTATTTCATAGTAGTCTCAACTTTTGGATGTTTTTAGTTGGAGTTTTCTTTTTTGAACATCAAGTTAATTCCCTTGACCTTAGACATTCAAGCTGTACCTTAACACTTTCGCTGTTCATAACAGGAAAGCCTTTTGCAAAAGTGGAAAAGAAATTGTCTCGTCAATCTGTGTAAGCCATTTATGGTAACTTTTCGTTATGGTTCCAAGCGTTCCAATTACAACAGGAATCACCTTTACTTCTTTACATTTCCATAGTCTAACTAATTCTCATTGTAGATCTTGATTTTTTTTTTTTTTTCGTGCTTTTTCTCCCGCACTCTGGTATCGAAGGGGCAGGCTATATCAATGATTAAGCAAGTTCTCTTGTTTTTGTTTAGAAAGATTAAGTCGGGTTTTGAATCTTCAAGAACCTTCTCAGTGTGTATGCGCATGTCCCAAAGAAGTTTGACATCGTCGTTCTCCTGTACCACTCTTGGCCTATGCTCATACCACTTCTCATTGTGGTCCAATTCATAAAGTTTGCATATATTCCAGTGTAGTATCTGAGCGACTTTGTCGTGTCTCCATTTTTTATACTGGTGTTGTGCTAGCATTGGGCATTCAGATACAATATGCGCTAAGGTTTCTTCCCTTTCATTACACAATCGGCATATCGGTGATTCTGCAGTTTTATCAATGTAATGGACAATGATGGACCTAGCGCGGGTGGCAATGCTTGCTATGACATATGGTAGCGAAATAATGCAGTGATAGAAAAGCTAATGCAACATTTTCGGAATTTATTTTGAAAATGGCCATATCTCATATTAAAAATGCTCAGTGAAAATAAATGTTTGTTAGATTCGTTTTTTAACGGATTCGAATTGTTTTAAAGCGCGGTTAAAATGTTTTGGGCAGACGACAGTTTTTAAAAAGTAAACAAACGCAGACGACAAATTTGACGACAAAATCTTTCGTCAGATGAAATCTGGGTGTTGAATTGTTAACACCTTTTTTTTTTTTTATCTCCGTTGATATAACTTTCTTCCTTTAGGAAAATTGTGCCCACGTTTAATTAATTTACTGCATACTAAGTAAACTAAGATGAAATCTGGATGTTGAATCGTCAACACCTTGGTTTTTCATTTCGGTGAATACACGCTGTGCCCACGTTAAAATTGCTCTTGTAAAATCGAGATTATGATGTCGAATATTAAATTTAAATAATGAATATATAATGTACTAGACAATGAGAAGTTGTTCTCTTGGTTTGCAATGAGAATGTACTGAACGAAAATGTTGGACTGCAAACTTTTATTGTGTGGAATTCATGGAAATTTAAAGTTATTTTTCTTGGAAAATTCGAGAATTAAAATATATGTATAATTGGGAATCATTGTTTAAAGTTGTGTTTGGAAATCCCAATATCAACTATTATTTGGTGAAATTTATGACAAAATGTCAATATTTAAAAGGTTATATTTGGAAAACAGAATCCATATGTTAGCCGAAATTTGTTTTAAAATGTATGGGCACAAGGGCCCATGATATTTTCTGTTTAGTCAAAAAAGACCAATTGTTTTGAAGGATTTGTTAAAAATATCGGACACAAGGATCCAGAATATTTTCTATTTAGTCAAGACGACTAAATAATTTAAAAGAGTTATTGAATTTAATATTTGTTTATACGAAGGATAAACAAATAGAGAAGAATTGAAGTCATCGTATTTTTTATTTGATTTGAGGTCTGCAGTCCAGAAATTCGCATTTTAATATAGAAAAAAAAGGAGTAATAATTATTTTTTAAATTAGTGTTGGAATTAATTGAGTTAGAAAATAATAAATATTTAATCTTCAGCGACACAAGTAATATTTGATCATTTATTACTTTGAAAAAAAAAACCCAGAAAAGTAGAAGGCCGGTTTCTAGATATTTGCTCATATTCAAGAACTTTTTTTCAATGAAAAGGTGTCGTCTGCCTAGAATGTTTTTCCTGATGAAAAAGTAAAAGAAACTTTTTTCAAGTGAAATTTTATCGCCCACTGATAAGCGAACTTTAAAAAAGTACACAAGAAAATTTCCACATCTTTAAAAATATATATTGTAAACGTGTGTTAAACTTTAATTTGTTAATATTTTTCTTTTTATATGACATATGAACAAATATGCATAGTGAAATAAATTGTATTGCGTAAGACGTGTTCATCTATACCCCATTTTTTATTGTTAACAAAGAAAAAAGCGTGTAGATGAAAACGTCCTACGCAATAAATTTCTTTTAAAATAGAATGCATTATGCTCGCCGTAAGTTTAAAAAACGAAACACCTGGATCAGACAGCAAACTGGAGTAAATGACATCATCACCACCATACGAACGGCAAAACATAGATGGACAGGTCGCCTTTCGAGATGTACAAATAACAGGTGGGCATATAGAGCGACAGAATAGACCTAGAGTAAGGCCAAAAAATGGTGGAGAGACGACCTCGATAGTCAACTAGGTCCTAGTTTGCCACGCCTAGGAAGAGGTAAAACAAAGTGGAAAGAAACCAGAGAGGGGTTACTCTTCCAAGAGCGATAAAAACTGATGATGATGATGATGATGATGATGATGATGATGATGATGATGATGATGATGATGATGATGATGATGATGATGATGATGATCATCATCATCATCATCATCATCATCATCATCATCATCATCATCATCATCATCATCATCATGAATATTTAGATGCGGGTGTGTAAAAATATGGTTAGAATTGGAAATTTCCACGTAAGATTAAAATTAAGTAGAGTGAAATTTTCCGTTAGAAGTCAAGTCAGAGCTACGTGTCCAAACAGTTATGTTACAGGCAGGAAGTCGCTAGTATGAACTTGCGAATGAGCAGATCAGATCTTTTTTTTTAACTGAATAGACAGAGTAAGCGGTTGGGTTTTTAGATAGTTACTCCCTCCTTCCGCGTGTGTGTGTATATACATGTATACTTCAAGGAATAAAAATAACATCTCAAATCAAGTGTTAAAACCAGAGTGAACATGTGCTGTTCTTTATAAATAACGTTTACGAGAGAAGAAGAAGAAGAAGAAGAAGAAGAAGAAGAAGAAGAAGAAGAAGAAGAAGAAGACAACGAGAGAGAAGAGGAGAGGAAACGAATTCCTGCTGTCAGTTGTCTACCAAAAAAGACCCAAGCTGTCTACGTGGTGAGCTTCCGGATGGATAATCTGCGTGGATCTCCATTGATCTCCATAGTGCTACAAAAATACAGACATTTCCTATTTTTTATTGGTTTGTGTGCATTAAAATAAACGTTAGTCTATTTATTCTAAAGTCACACGATCCGAAATATAATTATTCATACATAGAATTTTTCACACACGCAACGTCCTACCTACTACCAACGTCTTCCATCCCACCCTAACACATCTCTTTACTTTACCAACCCACCTCATGGACATAGAGACATGCCTCTTTCCCACCACCACTTCAACTTTCTTGTATATTTAATCTGACTCTGTTCAATAAATGCTATTCTTGACAAAGTTTCGTAACTAAAAAGAGATATCAAATCAAAAGAAGCATGGCTCTATGTCGATTTTTTCCTATTCTATTTAGGTTGTTCTTTGCTCGTTGCCCTATTACTATCCATAGCTACATATAAAATTTAGAGTTTATGCAACGTGACCCCCGAAAACGGGACCCAAATTTGGATGGGCCTTATTTCTTAATTTACTGCAAGAATTAAATGAAACTTTGGGAACAGCTAATTTATTGTGTTTAAAACATTATATCAAAACAGGAGACTGTCTTTGGACTCTTTCTCTTTATACTGTAACATGGTTGTGTATTTCTTGATCTACAGCAGAAATGTGTTCAGACAATTCACGAGAAACTCATTTTTCAAGCTTAGAAACCTTTCAGGGTTGTTGAAAATGACGAGTCGCCCAGCATAACGATGCCTTTAAGAGAAAAGAAATAAAAAGATCTTGGCTCTGAGGTGGCCACACAAAATCAGACTTTAGAAGCCGCATGATAATAGATAAATAAAAAAAGAGAAAAAAATTAGTGAATCGAAGTTATTTACTGTAATATCGGCATCTTCAAAACCTGTTTCTGAAGAAATATACAAATAAATCAAATGAAACAGCAAAGATTCTGAATTTGGTGCGTAAATCTCAGTTTAACAAACAAACAAACAAACAAAACAAAACAAATCTGCAACAACTACAAATGATCCTTTGCCGTTCTTTGTGATCTGTGTTGATCAGACACTTGTCGGCGATCAAATATCGATTTCAGATTCAGATTTAACTGAATCATAATTATCACAACTTTCTCTTTGTATTGGCTTTTCCGGTCAGTTGTTATACCAGCAGAGGTTCGTCTTGACATCATTCGGGCAACCTAGGGTCTGTCATAAACCATCAGATTATTCTTTGTCAGGGCGGGGTATGGTCTAGATCTGTGCTGGGAGGTTCACTCTCCGAGGCATTACCACTTTCTTCTTCTGTGGAAGGTATATTGCCGTTTGCCTGAGGCGTTCCTACCGATGAATACCGATGAGCCCCGTTTTCGGCTATTTTTGTACCAGTCAGAGTGCTTCTTCGAGGGAACTACCCACTCCTACACACGCACATTTAACTGACGTCATGTATAACTTTGTAGCATTGGAAAACCGGTAAAAAGCGGTTCTGCAATTTTCTTCTTTTTTTTTCTCTCTTTTTTTCTCCTTCTTTTTCCTTCGTTCATTCTTATCTTTTTTCAGTGATTTTATTCTTTATTTATTTATTTAGGGTTTTTTTCTACCTCTCTCTTTCCAACATCAAAGGAGGCGATCGTTCACTTTTGTTGGTCGCTTTTAAATAAACCTAATTGAGATTTATAAAGACACGCGGCAAGATGAAAGGCCAAATCAAAACGTCAACTTTAGAGATTTGCCGCGCGAACAAACGACACGACAAGAAAAAGACTGAAAAAAAAAGATGTTCATTTCTTTACAAGCTCTACTGACTCGGCGTTGCCCGGGGTCTTATTACATTCAAAATTTTCCGATCAAATGGATTTGAAACACATCAACCAAAAAAAGACGCATTTTCTTCTTTACCCCTTTTTTTTACTTCCGGGTGTATTAAGAATAATACGTCGTATAAACAATCATGTAATATAGTTAAGAGCCAATAAATCGATATATATATATATATATATATATATATATATATATATATATATATATATATATAATTAACGATAAGTGAAGTATCGTTAAAGTGATCTATCGTGATAAAGTAAAGCTCAATACGTTGAGTAGAGCAATTAATTTAAAGAAGGAAAGATGAAGATAGGAAATTGCATAAAATTACATAAAATTGATACAAATTTTATTACATCGAAAGTTCAGATGCAAGGAGCTACACTAATATATATATATATATATATATATATATATATATATATATATATATATATATATATATAATAATAATAATAATAATAATAATAATAATCCAGGTAAAACATCCACAGGGTAGTAATCCAAAGTATTTCAACCGGGTTTATAAAAAAGTGCTCAATATCAAATAGAGCTTTTATATATGATTATTTTTATTTACACAGACATGTACAAAATCTGCGACACTGGCATGTCGATGTTATCGATCAACAGCTATTATAACTGAGATATCATCAGGCAGAGTTAGAATCCGATCTTAACCTTAGATCATATTTGGAAAGAATGAAATGAAGAAAAAAGAAATTTAAAATTTAAATTTTAGGAAAGTCACGTGGTTGGAACCGTTAAGAAACAAAATAAAAATTAAAAAAAAATAAAGAAATAAAGAAATAAATACATAAATAATTTTTTTTAAATAAAAATATATATATATATATATTAAATATAAAATATATTTTCATAGCTTACTATATATATATATATATATATATATATATATATATATATATATATATATATATATATATATATATATATATTAAATATAAAATATATTTACATAGCTTACTATATAAATATATATATATATATATATATATATATATATATATATATATATATATAGGTTGACGACAACGGGGAGATGGACAACAAAGGAGGACGAGGGAGAGAAGGAGGAACTAAAGGTATATATATATATATATATATATATATATATATATATATATATATATATATATATATATACATATTTATTTATTTATTTATTTTTATTTTTTGATGTGTTGATGTTTTTCATATTTATAATATAAAACTAAAAATAATACATTAATCACTTAAATAATAGTGTCATGGATTCGTCCAAACACTTTAAAATGCAGCAACATTTTTGTAAGTAACGGATAAATTTTATTAGACAGACGAACAGCACAGGTAAAGAAAAAAATTTTTTTCTTCTTTAAATAACTAATATAAGTTAGCAAAACATTTATATGGAACAAAACGTAGATTTAGTATAAGGAACGTTTATGTTTTTGTCTTTTAAGGGAAGTGGGGTCTGATCAACTCTGTTGGGAATCCATGAAATTAAATACTGTCTTGTTTTTTAATTCCCGGAACAGTTTTTCATGGTAAACAACTGATGATCCCTTAAAATAGTGTTAGAAACAAACTAACTGTAAAAAATAAATTGACTTACCTGAGTGATTTTCCACTGGAAGACTTGGGACTATAAGTTTGTTTTTTTAAATATAGTTTTAATGGTTGAGAAACTTCCGAGACTATATATATATATATATATATATATATATATATATATATATATATATATATATATATATATAGTAAGCTATGAAAATATATTTATGGCAATTGAGCTACACAGAGGCTCCCGAGTTTCATCCCCGGGGTGAATCTTCAGGCTAAAATGCATGGAGTTATTTTTGCCGCGTGTTTTTATATACACGGCTAGCTAGTTAACCAATCGGATTCTTTGTTGTACTCTCAGCCAATCGTTGGGCTTCCCACGAACAAAGCTCTACTTACGTATCGAGCACTGTTGAAGTAAATACTGAAAATTGATACATAAAAATTATATCTCCTTATAAAATTTTATGTGGATATATATATATATATATATATATATATATATATATATATATATATATATATATATATATATATATATATATATATATATATATAAGTATGGCTGGTAATACATTTAAAGAAAGATATATCGGCCATAAATGCTCTTTTCATAACTCTACTTACCAAAAACGAACCTCACTTTCTATATATTACTGGGAATTAACCCTCAATAATCAATCACCAACAGTGTTTTTGAAACACCATTAGAAGAACCAGCACCTTCAGTTCCCTGAACTCACCATGTTATCTTTGCCTAACTGAAAAACTTGAAATAATTAAATTTAGTGATAGAGGCAAACTTCTAAACAAAAAACAATAAACGTCAATTAACTGTAGGCATAATAGATTACACGTTCTCAGTAATTCACTTATAACCCCTCAAGCTAATACTATCTCGTAAAAAAAAATTTAAAAACACTTTACCTATCCACTAACGGAAATTTGTCAACATAACTATCATTTTATACCATTCTAATTAATTATTATTGCTGTTGTTAGTATTATCTTTTACAGTCTTTACTACAATTACTACTTATAGCCACCATTATATCTATTATTAGAATAACCACCTCTACTATTATTATTAGTTTTATAAATTAATATTATTATTATTTTTATTACTACTATTAATACTACTATTATTCTTATTATTATCATTATCATTTTTATTACAATTATTAAGATTATTGTGGTTACCATTGTTATCATTATTATAGCTATCACTATTATTTTTACTATTATTAATATTATTAATATTATTACAACAGATAATTTCTCTATTATCAAATAATTTATTTTTATTATCATATTTACAACTACTATGATTAATATTAATTGCCATCTTCGTTATTTTTCTTTATCTTCTAATATTCCCTTATATTTTTTATCCAACTATTGCTTACTATTATAGATTATTATTATTGATTACTATTACTATGGTTAATATTGTTAAATATTATTATTTGCCATTTCCGCACTATTATCGAGATTATTACTATTATTATTATTAATATTAATGTTCTTTTTACTATTATTATCATAATTATTATTGTTTGTAGCAGTAACAATGACAATATAACCACTTTTATTGTTATTATTGTCAATAATATTAATATTATCATAGTTACCGTCATCTGTCTTTTACTACTATTGTTATTATTAGTTTTAGTAGAAATGGTGGTATTACAATTAACGATAATGCCATTATTTATAATTTTATTATTTTTATTATTTTATTATTACTGTTATTATTATCATTTTATTACTATTACTATCACTATTTGCATTATTTTTATTATTATTTTTTTATTTATCATTATAACTATTGTTATGATTATTGTGGTTACCACTGTGATCATTATTATTAATATGGCTATTATTATTATTACCATTTTAATATGATCAGTATTATTGCAACTACCAATTCTACTATTATTAATAAAATTATTACTATTACCATATTTACAACCATTATGATTAATACTACTGCTACATACTTCTATTTTATTAATTTTATTATTTACTATTACCTTCTAATATTCCCTGATTATTTTATTTTTTACCTGACTATTACTTTTTTATTAATTATTATTGATTATTATTGATGGCTATTATTGTTGTTGTTGTTGTTATTATTATTATTATTATTATTATTATTATTATTATTATTATTATTATTATTACTTAACAATAGCGGCATTTAGTACTTTTAAATTATTACCGATATTATTATCATTATTATTATTATTATTATTATTATTATTATTTTAATTATTATTATTATTACCACTACTTATGTAAACTTAATTAATCTGCTAGTAAATTTGTTAGATTTATTAATTAATTAATGATAATTTGATAGACTTTAAAGGAAAATAAAACAGTGTAAATATAGAATTAGTGACACAATAGATTAACAACCCCTGCCTTCCCCCATCTCACACACACGCCTGCACGCTCTTACACATATACCAATTACAACTGATTTGAGAACACATACACGTCTGAACACATAGCCTGCTACGAATTACAGCTGATTCGAGAATATGGGGTTCGCCCAAGTTGAAGAAACTGTTCAACGCTGTTTTGACACATTACGTTGCATGTATGTTTCCTTTCCACTTTCTGTCTGAATCAACAGACGATTTCATTTTTTCTATCTATCTACCTATCAATCTTTCTATTTATCTATCTATTTATCTATCTATCTATCTATCTATCTATCTATCTATCTTTATTCTACCCTTTTTATTATATATCTCTCTTTTTACTTTACTTTATAATATTTTATGTTTTATATTTTATAATTTTTATATTTTATATTTTGATTTTAACTTTTTGATTCTTAACGGTCCCAAACCACGTGACTTCCTAAATTTTGAAATTTTAAATTCCTTTTCTTCTTCTGCTTCCCTTTTTTTTCTCCATTTCATTCTTTCCAAAATATGATCTACGGTTAAGATCTGATTCTAACTCTGCCTGATGAGATCTCAGTTTATAATAACTGTTGATCGATAACATCGACATGCCAGTGTCGCAAATTTTGTACATGTCTGTGTATATAAAAATAATCATATATATATATATATATATATATATATATATATATATATAGAGAGAGAGAGAGAGAGAGAGAGAGAGAGATAGAGAGAGAGAGAAAGAGAGAGAGAGAGAGGGAAGGGGGAGAGGGAGATGGAAATGAAAAGAGAAAAACCAAAATTATGTATATATTTATCAACGTTTCGTCTTTCTTTCAAGATTCTAAAGATGATTTGAAGAAATAACAAAGAAGCACAATATTTGAAAATATTCGGTGCGATTATGACGTGAAAAACATGAGTTTGTTCTTTTTATGAACGAACCATAGCCGTTAGAATTCAAAATGTTGTCGTCAGCAGAATGGTTAGGGTTAGGATTAGGGGTTAGGGTTAGGTTTAGGGTTAGGGTTAAGGGTTATGGTTAGGGTTAGAGTTACGTGTGATCCTGCATTGACTTCACGCATTTGAAACATATCATTGAACGGTGATAAAACAAAGACTGTTGGACATCCATGACTGAAACTTGATGAGCAAGTCAGGGTTAGGGTTGAAGATTATCTATCTAAATATTGTTGTATTGCAGGAAAGATTGTGAATTGTGTTACCTATTTCTATGGGTGGTATTTATTTGGAATTAATCATTGACAATAATAATTATATTTCGAGGTTAAATCTCCTTTAAGGGGTTGATATACTGTAAAAAAAGACAAATCAAACCAAATATGAGAGATGCACATACCACATCCAACCTAAAATCGTTAATGGTTTGCATTTTTTCAGAACTGAACTACAGTATTACTTTATGAGATTGATTCAACAAACAATCACCGGCCGGTCAGTTGCTTCAAACATTCATATTACGAGCATTCACTTTCCATTCTCTTTTACAGGTGATTGTGTGGAACAGGCCACCCGCATACAACCACCCGTGATGTAGTTTCGTACCTCGCCAGCCACTTAAACTCAACTTA
Source organism: Sepiola atlantica (assembly GCA_963556195.1). Taxonomy (NCBI): domain Eukaryota; kingdom Metazoa; phylum Mollusca; class Cephalopoda; order Sepiida; family Sepiolidae; genus Sepiola; species Sepiola atlantica. Next base: position 840,275 of record OY744531.1, on the reverse strand, counting down.
CTCACTATTTCGAAATCTCTTTTCTTTAAACTATTGAAGAATTTGAATATTCGATATTCTATTTCTGCGTTTTCGTAGCGACTACGTGTTTGGATTTCTTTCCAAACAGGCGTGAGAATCCAACTCTAGCCACCAAGATGATCACACGAAATAAATATACAATATTTTTGATTGGCGACAAATTTTAAAAAAAAAATTTCTTGTTAAGGATTATGAAATTATACTATTAGTAGTGCTACTACTACTGCTACTGCTGCTACTGCTAATGGCCAGCCCCTGCAACACTACTACTACTACTACTACTACTACTAAATTATTATTGCTATTGAATGCCAGAAATAAGAGAGATCTTTTCCATATTTATTTGTGTGTAATTTCAACAAACCATTTTCTTTTAATCCAATTCTGCGCGTACAACGTGAAAGGAGGAAAAATGGAGATAACACGCAAACAATGGTTGTTTACAAGATTAGTCAGGGACGAGGAAGTTTCCCGGAGGAGGAAGAAAGACGGAAAGAAACTTAAAAAAGAAATAAAGAAAGGATTATCTCTTGTTCGATTAAAAACTAAATACACAAACATGAACATGAACATATTCAAACACAAACATGAACATAAAACTAAACATCGCATACAAAAAATCCAAGCAGTACATATGTACTAACATTTAAATAGAGACAATATACAATTTAGGAACGTGAATATATATATATATATATATATATATATATATATATATATATATATATATATATATATATATATATACTACTTTTCCTTTATCACTCCATCATGTCAACCCAAAATTTCGATGTACTTGCATGACATTTTTCTTCAAATTATCATCCTGAGGAAGTCTTACAATAAAGACGAAACATTGATGAATATATAAAAAAATATATCTCTTCGTTTTTTCCTTTTTCATTTCCCATATATATATATATATATATATATATATATATATATATATATATATATATATATGGGAAAATGAAAAAGGAAAAACCAAAAAATGGATGTTTTTTATGTGTACATCAACGTTTCGTCTTTATTTATAAGACTTCATCAGGATGATAAAATAGAGAAAAAATGTCATGCAAGTACAGATACATGTAGGGTAGACATATTGGGAGGAAAAATAGAATGAAATAATGGCCACTGCTGGGTGGACGTCTGTATTTGTTGGAGAAATAGAAATGAATGTTGAAGAAAATGAGTGGGGAAAAAATGGAAGGATGGGGTGAGCAAGGACTACTGTGGCTGGTAGTCCTTGCTCACCCCATCCTTCCATTTTTAGTATGGATATATATATATATATATATATATATATATATATATATATATATATATATGCAATTTTCTTGGATAATGAGCAATTTTCGTGAATAATGGGCAATCAACAATTACCCCACTATCCAACAACCATGATATCGCTTGCACAGCAACCGAGAAGGCTGAACTGTTTGTCCGGCGGTTTGCTTCGAACTCCACCTTAGACTCTACAAACCACTCCTTCCTAAATTTCCGTTCACAGATAGAAGCCACACTCAATGATCTGATAATCACTCCTTCCCATGTTCATGATATCATAAAAAAACTAAACACCTCCAAGACATGTGGTCTTGATCTCATCCCTGCTATAATAATAAAGAAATGCTCTGCTGAGCTAGCCTCTGTTCTTTCCAAACTCTACAACAAATGCCTTGCTGAATCTTGCTTCCCTGATAGCTGGAAAACTGCCTCTGTTGTACCAGTATTCAAGAATTCTGGTGAAAAAACTGACTCGATCAATTATAGCCCCATCAGTTTTTCCCTCTTTTAGCTAAAATCTTTGAGTTATTAATCAGTCAAGCACTAGTCCCCCACCTCGTAAATGCTAATTTTTTTTCTGACCGACAGTATAGATTTAGACAAGCCCATTCTACTGCGGATATCCTAACGATCATCTGTGAATGCATATACCACGCACTGGACAAGGCAGGTGAAGCTAGGGCTGTAGCCCTTGATATATACAAAGCATTTGACAATGTCTGGCATGAAGGTCTTCTCATGAAAATTAAATCATATGGTATTACTGGACGAATACTTAATATAATCAGATCTTTCTTAGACAAGAGAAAATTCCAGGTTGTCCTCGATGGGCGTACACCCAAACATGATATTAATGCGGGTGTGCCCCAGGGGTCGATCCTTGAACTTTTATTATCCCTGATGAAATTGTGTCCGAGATGGGTATATTTTCTGATTACACCACGCTCTATACCAGACATGTGGGAAAAACGAATGCACACATATTCAAGGTAATGTCTGAAACTTTAGAAAATGACTTCCAGTCTGTAGTGGAATGGGGACGTAAATGGATGGTGACATTTAATGCTACTAAGACAAAGCGTATTTCCTTTAACAATTACAAGAAACTTTCTCACCCGCCGATTGCCATGGCTAATAACACTCTGCCTGAAAGTTCATCATTCAAACTCCTCGACCTCACATTCACAGGCAACATGAATTGGAAAAAATACATAGAAGACATTGCCAAGGCTGCTGAAAAGAATGTAGGCTCCCTCTACCATGCTAGAAAACTATTCATACCTTCCAGTATCCTGTATCTCTACAAAGCCACCATTTGCCCATGCATGGAATATATTACCTATTAGACAGGGTCAAAACAGAGTCTCCAATCTAAAAAGTCGCGCACTGTCTACCAAGCTGCAACCCATGTCCGATCGCTACAATGTTGCGTTCCTGTGTTTGTTTTGCAAGTACTTCAATGAAATGTGTTCCAATCTCTACAAAGCCACCATTCGCCTTGCATGAAGTATTGTTGCCACATCTGGGTTGGTGCATCTACTACTAGTTTCTCTCTGTTAGACAAGGTCCAAAACAGAGTCTCCAACCTAAGAAGTTGCGCACTGTCTTCCAAGCTCCAACCCCTGTCCCATCGTCACAGTGTTGCATCCCTGTGATTGTTTTACAAGTATTTTATTGGAATGTGCTCTGACGAACTCGTGGCACTTATGCCCCCTTGACGTAAATACTCCTGACTAACCTGACAATCAGCAAAATTCCACCCCTTCACTGTAGAGGTCCCCAGATGCCGGAAAGCTTTTTGCTCTAATAGTTTGTCGGGGGTTTGTTTGTCTGTCTTGACTACATGAATTAGAGAGTCTAGCATTATCAGTTCTATCAGTAATTCTAATTAAATTGTACTTGTTTCTGTTGTTATTATTAGCAGCTATTCTATTCTTTGCTCTTTTTGTTCTTATTGCCATGTTATGCGTGATAATAATATTTGGGGTTTGGTGGGGGTAGAGTTAGAGTTAGGGTTAGGGTATGAGTTTTACTTTTATATGCTATTCTTTCAGGGTATCCAGAGTTAAATAATGAATTATTGAAAAATGAAGAATTTTGATCGAAAATAGTCTTATTAGCTGAATAGTTTAGAGATTGGAAACAGATTTGATTATTGATTTCGGGTGGTTTGCTTTTTTATGAACATAAAATAATGTCAAATTAGGTTTATGATAGAGTCTATAAGATTCAGTGCTCAAGTCAAGGTTTGTATCTCAGGATCGATTGTGATTGAGATGCCAAATTTATTTTTAAATATTTAGATCTTTGATGGTTTCATTATATACCCTAGGTTTGAAACAAAAAGGGCATCATCTCTGTATAACCCTACTTGAATATTTTTTAATTTATTATTTAGTTAATTTAATAAGTATAGTCCTACTAACTCAGTAACTTAGGCAGAGTCCGATGCTCCCATAATAATGTCATAATTGTTAAGGGTGTCCTTCCTCATCCAGAATTTGTTGTCAAAATGTGTAAAAAGGGAACTCAATTTAATTTCTAAGTCAGAATTATTTTCTTCCAAAATTATTGGCTTAGGAGCCAGATTTATACGGGTATCCTAAGTGGGGAGTTGTGCAGCGAGATGTTCGTTTGCATTACATTTAAATTTCACATGTTGATACAGTCGGGGAAACGGAATTCCAATAATATTTTTTATATTGTGGATAAACGCTTAGCATTTTGGGTGAGAAAAGTTTTTTCCAGTCAATTTACTTCTGAGGGGGGCAACGTCGGGACACGGGTCTGCTAGTATATATGCATGATATATATTGGTTCACTCTGTATAAATCATGTGAATGCCTATGTAATCATATCTGTTCTACTTGAACATTTGCATGATTGTCTAATTAATTTAATGTCTGTAAATCACGTGTGTGTGTGTGTGTGTGTGTGTGTGTGTGTGTGTGTGTGTGTGTGTGTGTGTGTGTGTGTGTGTGTGTGTGTGTGTGTGTGTGTGTGTGTATATACACCCGTTGTGGTCCTCTCTTCCCTCCTTCATCGACCCCCGTTCCGTTAGCCCTCCCGGGACGAACCCCCTACAACAAACACGCCAAAGATTTCCTGTTGTTGGCATGAAATGGGGTTTCTGACTCACACGGCAAATGACTACAACACCAATACGAAGACGTTGACGACAATAACAGATTATGACGACAGCGACGGCGGCGACGACGGTGAGGGTGGAGATAATGAGGAGGGGGTGTAAACGGGTGGGGGAGGGCGAGTGCAATTGTGGGTGTGGGTGGAGGAATGTGTGGGGAGAGGACCGATGCTAGTTCGAAGAATGGTAGGTACAAAAGAACGCGATAACGACAGAAGGAATTGACGGGTAGACATGTAAACAAGCCCTGGAATGGATAGGTGAGATGGAGGGTGGAGAAAGAGAAGGGGGGGGAGAAAGAGTGAGGGAGGACGAGAGGGTACAAAGAGAACTTAGAGAGATAGACTTGAGGAAATATATATATATATATATATATATATATATATATATATAGTTATTAAAAAAAAAGAGAGAGCGAGAGGGATAAAAGGTGGATAGATATGTAGATCGATAGGGGATTAGAGAGATAGAGAGATTAAAGAGAGGGGGGTGGGGAGAAAAAGATTAGAGGAAGAGCCCGCTTCTTCAGATCTTTAGAAAAATACTTTTTTTCTAAAGGTCTGAAGAAGCTGGCTCGAGAGAGAGGTCGCAGCTGAAACATGTATGCACATATGTAATCAATTATACTAAAAAAAAAAACAGCTCTACTTATTATTGAGCACTTTTTAAAATAAATATTGGAGTTTCATCTAGGAAAGAACATAATATATGCACTTTATATATATATATATATATATATATATATATATATATATATATATATATATATATATATAAATGTGAGATGATATATATGATTATTTTCACAATCAGACAACGCCGCAGAAAGAAACAAACCGGAAGTCCTTCTCTTAATCTGTGTAAATTAATAGACTTTCTTGTATGTGGTGAGATAGCTCACTCGCATGCAAGTGACTCGGGTTTCGAATCCTGAGTTCGGATGTGTTCTACTGATGAGCCCAAAGCAGGTCGAAACTCGAGTCTAGGACTTCCAGTTTGTTTCTTTCATGGGTTGTGAGCCGAGGCTTTGTCTTTTTGTGGAAATAATTATATATATATATATATATATATATATATATATATATATATATATATATATATATATATATATATATATATATATATATATATATATATAAAATGGGTCGTTCATTTAAAGCATTGCTGGGTCAGTATTATAAAATTGAAAATAGAAGCCTTTATCAATGCAAGATTCATTTTTTTTTTTTTACTTTAATCTTATTAATGAGTGACCCATTTTATTAAATTCCTAGCACGCCAATGCTTTCTTCGTTCGACAACCAGAATTTGAATTCATAACCGCCAACGACATCGGCGTAGATACATCATAACAAGGACATTTATCAAGGAAACAAAAGAAAAAAAAGTTTGTTTATTTTGTTTTTGTGTTTTTTTATGAAAAAAAATTGACACAATACTGGTCAACTCTGATGATGGAATTTTATTCCGAAATTAATAAAATTAAAGTAAAAAAATAAATAAAAATAAAAATAAATAAATCTTGCATTGATAAAGGCTTCTATTTTCAATTTTATGATATGTATGTATATATATATATATATATATATATATATATATATATATATATATATATATAGTCAGACAACCTTCAATCTATTTCTATAATGAAACGTTTTCTTTCCTTTGTTTCTTTCTTCTTTCTATACTGATTTATACGTTTTTTGTTTCTTTCTTCTTTCTATACTGATTTATACGTTTTTGTTTCTTTCTTCTCTCTATACTGATTTATACGTTTTTGTTTTTTGTTTCTTTCTTCCTTCTATACTGATTTATACGTTTTTTGTTTCTTTCTTCTTTCTATACTGATTTATACGTTTTTTGTTTCTTTCTTATTTCTATACTGATTTATACGTTTTTTGTTTTTGTTTCTTTCTTCTTTCTATACTGATTTATACGTTTTTTGTTTTTGTTTCTTTCTTCTTTCTATACTGATTTATACGTTTTTGTTTTTGTTTCTTTCTTCTTTCTATACTTATTTATACGTTTTTTGTTTTTGTTTCTTTCTTCTTTCTATACTGATTTATACGTTTTTGTTTTTGTTTCTTTCTTCTTTCTATACTGATTTATACGTTTTTTGTTTTTGTTTCTTTCTTCTTTCTATACTGATTTATACGTTTTTGTTTTTGTTTCTTTCTTCTTTCTATACTGATTTATACGTTTTTTGTTTTTGTTTCTTTCTTCTTTCTATACTGATTTATACGTTTTTGTTTTTGTTTCTTTCTTCTTTCTATACTTATTTATACGTTTTTTGTGTTTTGTTTCTTTATTCTTTCTATACTGATTTATACGTTTTTTGTTTTTTGTTTCTTTCTTCTTTCTATACAGATTTATACGTTTTTTGTTTTTTGTTTCTTTCTTTATTCTATACTGATTTATATGTTTTTTTTTGTTTTTTGTTTCTTTCTTCTTTCTATACTGATTAATAAGTTTTTTGTTTTTTGTTTTTTCTTCTTTCTATACTGATTTATACGTTTTTGTTTTTTGGTTTCTTTCTTCTTTCTATACTGATTTATACGTTTTTTTGTTTTTTGTTTCTTTTTTCTTTCTATACTGATTTATACGTTTTTTGTTTCTTTCTTCTTTCTATACTGATTCATACGTTTTTGTTTTTTGTTTCTTTCTTCTTTCTATACTGATTTATACGTTTTTTTGTTTTTGTTTCTTTCTTATTTCTATACTGATTTATACGTTTTTTGTTGTTTGTTTCTTTCTACTTTCTATACTGATTTATACGTTTTGGGTTTTTTTTTTTAACTTTTCACTTTGAGACTTTTTTTTTTCTTTCTCGTTTTTGTTTAACTTCATCGTTATTCTATATAAATATATAAACAAAAACAAAAGTAAAATGACTCCTGGGCAATACCGGGTAAGGTACAAGTAGTTTTTAATAAGACTAATGTTATACTGAGTTTTTGTTGTGTTGCCAATTCATACTTCATGTTTTAGTGAATAGCAAGTAGTTTGTTTTTTTATTTAAGATTTTGAAATTTTCTTAATTTTCGGAAGCGAGTTTGTAAATGTAATCATTTTGACTTTCTCACAGAACAGACGTTGCTAGTCTTTCTTTACTCTATCGTTATTACCATGGAAAGTGCTCGATTGAGCTTCTCATTGTAAGACATTCACAGTGTGTGAAGACTGGAAGAAGTTCAGGGAGATGCTACCAGTTCTCACATCACGCATCTGTCGTACAGGACCCGTGGTCAAGGTAATGTTTTTTTAAATTAAAAAATATGAAGAAAATAAATAGAATAACCAGAAAAACTGTAAAATAGTGTTATGTTTCGGAACTTTTGAGATGAGGATTGATAATTTGGATTACTGTGACTACTATTCTCATCTAGGGTTAGGGCTAACAACATTCCACATGGACCAGTGGCGCAACAAATAAAGTGTTAAGTAATAATCAGTACTAAAGAAGGGTCTTCAGGAGGTTAAAGGTTCAATCTTCACGACAGGTAATACTAAGTTAAGACTGCTACCTGATCATGGCTGTTGGAACGAGAACAATATACCCCTGTCAATTAAATAAAAGGTTCAGTTCAAAATTATGTATGTATTCCTGAGTTCTCGATAAACATTCCAGAGTTCACAACACGATACACCTGAAGGAGGTCAGAGGTTACATCGGCTGAAACGTTGTGAGAATAACCCCTAAATACTCCAAATAAGTAGTGTGTGTTGGCATTGTGAAGTGAAACTAAACTTCAGGTTGTGTCCTTGATCCCATTATTCTCCATCGCCATCCTACACTGAAGGGAATGTTTTCGTCCTCATCACTGTGACAGTGATGAAGACGAAAACATTCCCTTTCAGACAATCATCAATGATGATTCGTTGTATCATGAGTTATTATCTTCTCTTGTCAAATAAGTATTAAAATCACTACTAAACAAATTTTGAAATAACAAAACTGACAGTTTCACAAGTTTTAAACTATGCAGGTCGATAGAAAATTAAATTTTAATGCGTTTGGTAAAAGTTATTTATTGTATATTTTGCTTATTTTCCATTTTTCCACTATTAACTATCCTACATCATTCCCAAGTAAACATTTACTTTGTTGTCATAAAATTGGAATCTAATTTACATTTTTAGCAGGTCCAAAAAATCCCTTTTTTCTTTTTGCATAAAGTTCTACTGAGATGCTAATAAGTAAATAAATAAATTGTTCGGTAAATCTCAGCATCTTCATCCCACATTTTCATATTAACGGAGGGGGGGGGGGGCTCACAACTAACAAATATATTTTAAAAGAAAAAGTGCTAGAAATTCTGCTTTTATCTGGTTAAAGGGAGATAATCATTATCATTCAATATTTTTATTAATTTTTAACGCCACTACATTTCTGTGTGTGTGTAGGTGAATAAATATATATATATATATATATATATATATATATATATATATATATATATATATATAGAGAGAGAGAGAGAGAGAGAGAGAGAGAGAGAGAGAGAGAGAGAGAGAGAGAAAAGAGGGTAGTGCAGTATTAGTGCAGTTCGAACGAGAGAAAAGTATATATGTAAAGGGTAAAACTACCAACATTTGTAAAAAGTTTTTTTCAACATTTATTTATTTTGTTATTTTATCATTTTATAATTTTATATAACGCGTTTCAAGCGATGATCCGCTATCATTAGATATGTAAATCCATTTGAAGAAATGTCTTTCGATGTGAAAGAGTGTTGTTTCATTTGAGGAAATGTGTTATTGTTTTTTGCGCATGTGTGGGTTTGCGTGTACATGTTTTGATATTTTTATATCTTTTATTTTTATTTATATATATACAGGGTGGGCAAAAATAAGGGTCCTATTTTTAAAAATTCATAACTTTTTTATTCATTGATTTTTTTAAATTTTTTTTTTTAGAATAAGTAAAGGACCCCTTCCGAAGCAAGCATGAGCCGTATTAGCCCTAAGGAACGTACCCTCATTTAGAAAACATTATTTTTGCTTAAAAAACTCAAAACAGTGTAAAAAACAATACTTTAGTTTTTGTAAGTTTTAAGAAGTGTTTTTCGGCTAAAATTTGTTTTGTTTATTTCAAAAAATCTCGGAAGGGTCAGTCTACACACACATAAAGTTTGGTGAGTTTAACTTTTATTTTGTGGAAGTTATTCAAATTCAAGTTATTCAAATTTAAAGATAGGACCCTTATTTTGGCCCACCCTGTATATATATATATATATATATATATATATATATATTGTGTATGTATTTAGGCAGCATTTTCTCATTTATGCAAACATTGTTTAAAAATAACAGAATTCGTCTGTTTAATTATATCCCTTTCATTTTTTTTTCAATTTGAAATTTTTTTTGCTTTTGACACCTAAGGATGATTCGACGAAGAATCGAAAACGTTTGTGAAACCTGTGAAACCTATGGAACATTTATTAATTTTTTTTTTTTTTTTAATACAAAAAAGACCATCAGAAAATTTTTTTAAATAAAAAAAGGTATAATTAAACAGACGAATTCTGTTATTTTTAACAATGTTTGCATATATATATAAATTTTAAGTGGTACAAAATTTTATAGACGTTTGTGACATTTTTTGGTGGGAATGAAATTTAAAAGTGTTCAAAACGAGAGAAAAGGTATAATTACATAAATCTACTAAGCCGGTTTTTGCCCACACTCATCAGAGTAAATACGTGGAAGTGAAATTCAAAATATCGAGTGAAATGAAGACCAGTGACATTTTGGGGTGCAAAAAAATTGGTGGGGGGGGGTCACAAGTGGATCACATTAAGTCCTAGAAGCCACTCCTTTTGTTTAAATAGGGAGGGTTTTAATGACTTAATATAGATTGTTTCCAGGACTTTAAGATGGAATAGCGAATGTGATGTACTTATGATAGAGAAACTGTCACTAGTGTAAGCCGGCGCACATTGGTGCTATTAATAAGATGGTGAGCCGGATGTGTTGACTTAATTATTTAAATTATTTAGTCGGTCCTTGCGTATTGTAGGAAGGATGTGTTGTTTTATTCTGGATTCAAACTTTTTTGCACCATCCTTCCTATGTATACAGCATTTAAATTGATAAATAATATTACTAATATGGTGGGGTGGGAGAACATTCCAGGATTTGAAGCCTGATAACAGCGACGTACAGCTGCAGAAATTTGGTTAGCAAATTTTATGCTAACATTACCTAACCAAGATAATCTGAGGTAAGTCGGACATTTTGGAGGACGAAAAAGTTGAGACTTATTAAAGTAGTAGGTGATCTTGGCAGCGATATTTGAATTAACAATATCGATGGGGTAACCATTATCGATGAGAACCTGTTTGATAAATTGAATCTCCGAATCAATCAGGGATTCAGAGCAAATCATTAAGGCACGATGAACCAAACATTTTATCAGATTTATTTGGTTATGGTTACACTCTCGATATTGTTAATTCAAATATCGCTCAAAGTTTGACTCAGGAAAGCCAGTCTCTCGGCATGTCGATAATGCGCCAAGTCGGGCATCCACAAGCCTTCCTTACACGGACGTAGAATACAGACTTGTCTGTGGACCCAGTACCTACCCCTGTCTCAGAGAAGCAAGGACAGAAGGCACTGGAGGACTTTTAGGCGGTTTGCAGGCAGGGGAAGTACGGCCAATCAGTAAAGGATGAAAGGAAAGACGTAAGTAGTGCACACTCTGCGTGTAAGGAGAGTTTCCTTCAAAGCCAAGTCTTAACTGACGTTTTGACCTTTGACTGTACCTCTGACCAATTCCTCTCCAGCTGGAGGCCCGGTCCGTACCACGTGCAAAGGATTTGAACCGGGCTGTCTGTCCAGTAGAAAGGAGCTGGAAGTGTAGTGTTACCACTCCAAGCACCCAACCACAGGCCAATCGATTTGCTGCGATTGATTTTGACCCGTGATACTTTCGTAACGTTTGAGTCGATGTCTCGCAAGCATGACACAAAGACAGTATGTCATCGGCGAATGCAGAAACCATGGCTCATGCCCCACTAGGCAAAGCAATTCCACATAGGATAGAACTTGCCGCCCCATTCCTGAACTTACGGAAAAGCGGCTCCAACACAAGGATATAGAGCAGGGACGATAGAAGACAGACCTGACGCACTGACCGGGAGACAGCAAAAGATTTTGAATGCTTTCTGTTTACCTGCACCACTGCAGTCAGCAAGCGATACAGAACAGAGATCCATTTGCGGGAGCCAGGTTTCTAAAACAGATGCCAAGAAGCAATTGTCCACCCTGTCGAAAGCTTTGGACTGATTCAAGTTGATCAGCGCGGCCTCTGTCTCGTCTTCTATCCCCTCTAGGATCATATGGACCAGATGCAAGTTGTTTTGAATCGATCAACCCTTCACAGCGTAGTTCTACTCGAGTTCGATCAACTCTCTGGTAACACCCTGCAACCGGTTGATAAAATCTTGGCCAAGATCTTTAACTGTGTTTAGCAAAGTTATGGGCCTGTAGTTGTCTAGTTCCTCCCCACCATACCTGTCTCTCTTTTTCAGCAATGTGATCACTCCCTTGATGACTTGACCAAAGATAGAACCCTTGTCAAACCAATGGTTGAACACATCCGTCAGAATTAGTATAAATTTGTGCGACAACCTCAAATACAATTTGTAGGGCAGACAATCAAGTATGTTGCAACCGACCTGCTTCAAAGCAGCGAAGACCTCAAGCTTTGTAACGCTGCCTTTGCAACCAACTGCTCTAGCCGCATCGAGGCGGGGAGAGTCAGCCAAAAATTGTTGCCAAACTCTTGGACTGGGAAGTTGAGTAGTTGAGTGAAGCACTCCTCAAAATGTTCACGAAATCTATTGCAAATCTTCCGAGTCGATTCTAAGGTACGTCCATCCGGGTGCTTGACTTTTCCAATGTACCTATCCGAGCCACACCGGGGAAGCTTTCTTGCTCTCATCCGCGTCAGAGTTCACAGTTGTATTGGATACTTTCCTTAGCCTAAATATTTGACCCTTGTAATGCTCACTAGCCTCGCGTCATAGGTCCTGCTTAGCTGGCTCTATGCTTACAGTATCTCTCAGCCATCACCCAGTTTAGTTACTCTTCTAGGTGCTTCTTCGACTTGACCTTGTTTAGTGCTGAGCGTATTTGATCGAGAAGCTTCTGACCTTAGTTTTCAAGCTGACCCACCACTTACTCCCGATAACTGCCCCCACGGAAGCCCACTAGATAAATAGTTGTAGCTTTTCCTGGAAGTCTCTTATCTCCAGCAAGGAGGTATTTAACTTCCAGACTGGAGATTAGTAGAGGATGTCATTGGGGACTGAAGAGACTGGAAGAGCAGGAAGACGTCACTTGAATCTGGATAGCAGGAAAAAACATACTGACGTGCCTCAGATAAGTTTGGTCCGTATAAATGAGGCCAAGAGCTGGATCAGCAGGAGATCATCGCCGAACAGAAACTGAAAAAGACAGTACAGCGACAGGAACTAGAAAAGATAGAACACTAATGTGAACTGGAAAGGGCACAACTCTGCCAGATGTAGGAGGAGGAGGACGTCAGCAGGAACCGGAGATGCAGGTGGACATTAGCAGGAGCCGAAGATGCAGGAACAGGAAGACGTCGCCAGGTGCAAGCTAGAGAAGCAGGAATTAGGACATCTCAGGAAGCAGGCAGCAGCAAAGGTTTCAACTTATTGTAGTTTGTTTAAAAGGTTGCCCTGAAAAGGGCAGTTTGTTCGCATTTATGTAGTTGTAATAAGTTAAAAAGTTGTCCTAAAAACGAGTTTGATTGCTACTGTGCTCGACAACTGGTCACAGTCGGACTGGGGTTTGGGGTTGGGGGGGGGGGCTCCTGACACCCTGGTTGAATTATTTTTTTTTAGGCAGAAATGGGGTGAGATGTCACATTAAAAAATCTTATTCATGAGTCCTTTGCGATCGGCAGAAAAAATATCCGCCATTTTGAAAGAACAAGCAGCAGAGGTTGCTTGTTTCAGAGGGCGTGGCAAACAGGACACTGCGACAAGTTTGTGAAACTGTGTATAAGCTGTTGCTATATTTTTATTAGTCAATGACTGTTTTCTGTTGTTTGCCAAAATGCCTGTAGCCAAGGCTAGATTTAGTTCACCTGCAAGGGGTCTGTGTCACAGTTAACAACACTGTGTTATGACTAACATAAGTTCGTGTGACAAGTTGAGTGTTTCACTGTTTACTGTGTTTCGGTTCTCACTTATGTAGCCAATGCTAGCAGGTGCTCGGCTCTTGGGACAACTCTTTCCAATTAGTTGAAGTCCTATATCATTAACCAATCGAGACTAAGTATTTGATAGAATTAATCAATCAGTATTAAGTATTTCAACCATTAAACATCAATGGCATTGGTAAAAATGGCACAAGTGAATAAACAGGAAAAAAATGGCACATGGAAAATTAGTTTATCAAAATCTAGGATACAATACATAAAGGGAAAAGATAAAAAGTTTGTCAATTAAAAAGAAAATTATATCTACATTTAAATAAAGTAAATATTTAGATGAGGACCCTCCCCAATGAGATTCTATCTTTTGGGGGCGATTACGTGTGAATTCTCGGAAAAGTTTTGGAAAAAAATTACTTTAGAATTTAGAGGGAGATCAGTTTCGCATATAAATTTAACATAAAATGATCACTCATTTCCGGACCATTGTCTAATCGGATAGCGTTTTAAAGGGTATATAACCAGAATTATTTTATTTTATTGCTAAGAAAGAAAAATTGTGTGTGTTTGTTTCTGGGAAGGGGGTAAAAAAACTCCCTTGACCCTACCACTAACCCTAAATCAGGGTGACAACCACCCCTTTCCCCAAAAAACTCCCTTAACTCTACCACTAACCCAAAGTCCGGGCGGCAACAGCACCTCCATAAAACCTCCAACTAACAATAAGTCCAGGTGGCAACAGCCCCCCCCCCCCCAAAAAAAAACCCTCCCTTAACCATAAGTCTGATAAACGAATGACGGGAAAATACGCCCCATTACAACATATTCAACGAATATTCAAGGGAGATAATCCTAACTATTGCATAAGGGGTTGATTTGGGCGTCGTTTCTGGTGGTGTGGGGGAAAAGGCATGGCCAGAGCACGTACATTCATTCGTTTATCGGTAAAATTTATTTTTTATTTATAAAACTACTTGATTAATTTACGTGATTTTTGGTATATTCAGCCCATGACAGGTACGTGCATCAAACAGATATTTCTCAGTTTGTTTTTTTCGAATGTCTCCCTTAATCTGGATAAGCACCCATTTCCCCTATTTATTCACATGTGCCATTATTCATCGGTAGGGGCGTCTCAGGCGACCGAAAATAACTCCATCTCCTGGATGAGGAGGTAATGCTTGGGATGGTGCACTCCACTTCTTTCAAGCAAAAGGGCTGGTATGAAATAATAGCCGAAATCTCTCTCAAAGGAGAAAGTAATGCCTGGGAGGACAGCCTCTATGACCGAAGAAAACAATATTTTCCTCAGACATAAACAGTGTGTCAGGTTGGAAAAAAAAATGAATCAAAAGGAAACGTTTCCAAATTATGACAAGAAATATAAACTATTTTTAAAAATGTTTTTTTTTTTTTTTACTTCCGCCTGCCATGTGGCCGGAAGTTCAAATCTCGTTCGACGAGAATTGAACGTGAGTCGAAGCAGAAATCTCGCGTGTGTGACGTGTTTTTTGATTTTGACAAGACAACACACGATTCTCTTTCTTCAGGGGCGTCGTCACTAATTTTTGTTTTGTCTTTTATTTATTCATATCTATATTGTTAAACAGGATTAATTGATTTACTATAATCATGGGGCTTTGTAAATGTCCCAAGAAGAAGGTGACAAACCTTTTTTGTTTTGAACACAGAGTCAATGTTTGTGAACACTGCCTTGTTGCCAATCACCCTCGGGTAAGGATCCTTTTTTTAATTGGTATTTACATATGATATTTACTATTCAATAGTCATTTATTTATTTGTTTGTATATATATAAAAATAGGCAAACCAGAAGAATCCCCGACTCAAAGTCTGCAGCAAACGATGTCCGGTCGGATTCAGTTCCTGATATTAAACTTCATCCGTAATATAACTTCCGGCGAGTTTCAATTTCTCAAATTTATTAAATTATTAGGTTAAAGTACAGAATAGTAAACAAAGCCTGTCGATCTTAAGAATGGCTTTCTAAATAATAACGTTATTATTTCAGCAGAAGATTATTTAGAAAGCCATTCTTAACATGGGGGGACTTTGTTAACTATTCTGTACTTTCACTTAACAATTAAATAAATAATAAGTAAAAATTAGTACAACACTTTGCAAACCACAATAGTAAGTGACCCAAAATAGGAAGTCTTTAATATCAAGAACTGAATCTGACCGGATACCGTTTGCTGCAGACTTTGAGTCGGGGGGTTCTTCTGGTTTACCATATAATAAAATATACGGTGCTTCTACGAAGACGCGTGAGTATTAAACTATCAATACCATAAAAAAAACAAAAACATTATTATATATTTCCGCAACAGATTTGTTTTTGTTTTTTTCGAAAGTATCCGCTAAACTGGATAATCACCTAATTTTAATTAAAGATAAACATCAGTTTCGTCGTATTTTGATGACTGCCATTAATTTATTACTTGTTAATATGACAGACTGAGTTATCTCCCCTTGAATTTTGTGTTTTTTGCTCGAATCAATGATGGATCCCCCCAAAAAAACGATATAACGGATTTTTATTTTTTTATTAAAATTTTACTCGATAATTTTTGGTGTAGAGATACCTATTTTTGCTTGATACATAAGTATTTCAAAGAGTTTTCCGGTTAATTTAATTGTAACTGCGTTTTTCATATGTAGAAAGCACCAAATGCCAGGCCGGGACTAACCAACAACACAATGAGTTACAGATGTTTGTATCCTATTGTTTGGGATTTTGTTTGTACATATTTATAGATACTACACGAAGCATACATGGATATATTACGATAAAAATGAATTAAAGGTAAACACGCAGAATAAAGGCCAGCTAACTGGCTAGTGGGCTGTGCGCAAAACCAGATTGGCCTTTTTATGGCCAAATTTCACGAATTTGGCGTGTTTTGGTCTTTTTTTTGTGAATATTCTGGAGTTCACTTATGCGCGGCCAGGCGTATCGCAAAATTGAAAACAAACACTTCGCTAAAAATGAAGAACAAACAAATAATTTTTTAAAAATAAAAACAAAAATGAAAAAGTGCCCTTTTCTCGCCAAACAAACAGGGGAAAAACAATTTATTTGGGTTTACTGACTCATTTGTGAGGTCGAAAAACTGCAGACGATTTATTGTCCACCATTTTGGTTGGGAATCGACAATTTTACCAAATATCTTTTACGCACACACTGGAAACACCTGGGGAGAAAAAAGTTATTTAGACTTTAGAGTGGGGGCTCACTTTATTATATAACTTTAAAAGTTTTTGACCACGTAGCGAAGGACAGAACGAATAACCATTTTCAAAATGGCGGCCTATTTTGGAAATACAAAAACAACTGTTACTTATGTTCTAAACTAAATATTACAAAATTGGTTGCTCGTCTTACGTTATATTTATATAGTAAAGTGAACCACTGAACAGTTTAAATCTTTTTTTTTTTTTAATCCAGATATTTGCATTAACGTATAATCATACGAAAAAGATAACAGTACCCGCATTTCTATTTTCCCGTTGACAGCGTAGGGGCAAATGGTCAAAATTAACCAACCCAAAAAAGATTGACTCGTGGCTTAAGTAAAGTATGTAAGCCTTTTAAATCAGCTGATTTGCCAGTCTTTAAACGATTAGAACTGCCGACATGAAATATGTACTGACACTTACATAAGTATTGCTATTTGAAAAAAATAAAAAGGATATAAATTCTCGAATCGATACGTAATTTATTTTATGATACAAACTTAAATCGCATTAACTGGCAATCATATAGATCGACGTCCCCCAACATAATGCGATAAAAAAAAAAATGGTACTGTTTCGTAATCGTCAACCATAAATTTTACGTGTGGAGTTTTAGAATCAATTCTTAACATGATGAGGTGGAGCTTCGGTAACATTCGGAACGGCGTACTTGCTATATTTTTCTCGATTTCGTAGCATTCGTTGTACATACATCACACTAGTAAAATCTATGGTTGACGTTTCCGAAACAGAACCAAAAATTTTTTGTAGGTGATACACTGATAAAAATGTTTTTTTTTGTTTTTTTTTAATATTATTAAATGAGGAACGTTTTGGAGTTAAAAATCAATGTATTATTACGTAGTAATAGGAAAAAGACGTTTGAATACTTTTTCGTAAAAAAAAAATGGAGGAATCAGGCATACGAAAACCTGGATTGTAAACCATGATTACTGAAACGAAGTTATTATTAAAATTGCTTTCTGGGATAATGAAAGTGCTGGTTTCGTTTCAGTTTAAGTACACTCCGTTTTTACATAGGCAGTACTTCCGGTCTGTTCGACTCTATTTTGTAGCTCTTCAGATTCCATTCTTGTAGCATATTTTACACATTTTTCCGATTACATGAGTAATGATAGATTTTTACTCGAAATGGTTCCTCATTAAATATTATTTTAAAAAAAAAAAAAAACATTTTTATCGCCTATACACAATTTTTTCCTGCATTATGTTGGGGGACGTCGATCTATATGCTTGCCACTATTATTACTTTAGTCTCTTTCGTTTCTTCTTTATTTACGTCATTCTTTTACTCTCATTCTCTTACACTGCTACTACTACTCCATTTTTTTCTTTTGTTTATGTCATCATCTCACTCTCGTTCGTTTATGCTACTTCACTTTATTTGCGTCATTTATTTAAATCATACTCTTTCTCTTACTTTGCTGTTACCCCCTTTATTCCATTCCTCGCTCACTTCCCGGTTTTTAATGTTGGGAAAAATCCAGCTCCCCAAAAAGGGGAACTCTGGATAAGGAGCAAAAATTAGAATTGTTCTTGTCGAGAAGGATTCTTCCTCTCTTTACTGAGGACAGAACAGATACTACACTTCGAGAAAATTATGTGCAAAAAAAAGAGACTACAAATTAGGCACAAGGCCATCAAAAGTGTAGGGAGTGTTAAAAACACTTTGATTCTAGCCCGAAGACCAGAGGAAATATTATTTATTTGCTTAATGTTTAAATTTCTAAACAATTTGTTTCGGTTTAATAAATCCTCCAAGAAAATATGTCCACGTCAATTTTGATGACTTTGTTTTTTTAAGTGGTGCTTCAAGAAAATCTCCAATTACATAAATCTCAGTTTTCTAGGTTTTTTTTTTCACAACCTCATTAATAATATATATACATTTGATTGGTGCTTCTACAGAATTTTGAACCGAATCAAATCTGAAACTTACGGTTAGGTTAGAGTTGTTTTTTATTATTTTATAGTCACGTTGTGTTTACTGTATACTTTAGTCTGTCATTTTTTTTTCAGTACTTAAGTGATGTTAGACATGTACCAAATTTTCTCAGCATTTTAATTGGATATAATTTTTATTGATGTTTTCTCTAGTCTTAAAAAAGACATTACACTGTTGGATAATGTAATTGAGAGGTAGGGCGAGTTGTCTGTCTCTCCTTGACCGAGTCTGGGTGTGACATCAGAGCCGGAACCGCAGAGATGACTTTCTCTTGTTTCGTTTTTTTTCTCTTGTTTAATAATGAGGAACATGTAAAAATATTGTAAATACAAATATTTCAAATCTAATACATCTTGCATAGACTACCAATAAATAAATGTACTTTTAAAAAATATCTATTTACTTGCCCAGTCAGTTCAGGGCAGTAATGAATGTACAATGTACCAACGTTGACCCAACTGGTCGTCTAGTAATAAAAGTGGTTCCAATTTTAGTAAATTGTCTCCGAAAATCTTTCAAGTGACATTCATCAATTAAACATTCGATGAAATCCGTACAATGTTCGCAAATGATTCACCGAATAAAAAGGAAATGTAAATTGCCTCTAATCAGAAAATACATTTTATTGGTGCCCCAAGGGTGGTTTTCGGTGATGTACATGCTAAGGATTGTCATTTTTACAAACTAAACAGTTCAACGTGCGGATGAAAAAAAAAATAGATCAACGTGACAACGTAAAAGAAAAATCAATGTAAAACTTTTAAATGGAAAGAAGATTTTAAGAGTCCTTCATGTGACTATCGAGTAGATGTCAGCTAACCTTTGAATCCAAAATGTTCTGTTGAGAATTAAAATGACTGCCTTGTTTACGCACATATCTGCGAAAATGCTGTTTGACTATCCATTATAATAGTAAAGGCATCTACATAATAACAAAAATAAGATTTAAATATAAAAAATAACAAATTAAAAGAAGGAAGCTGAAAACAATCGACTTACTTGTCTTTACTTATGTGCACACTTCAGAGAGCTTCGCTATGTGCTTGAGAACCAAATTCCAGCACTTATTATGGCATTGGGCCAGGTTTTCAGGAGCAGCATGCCAGTCTCAATCCTTATCTGCTCGGCTCATTCTTTTGATGGTCGTCCTTTTGATCTTGAATTAAATCTTGTTTCTAAATTTTTTAGATGAGGATTGATAATTTGGATTATTAGGACTACTGTTCTTATCTTGGATGTTATTCCCACAACGTTTCGGCCGATATAACCTCCGACCTTTTTCAGATGCATCTTGTTGACCTCGGGAATTTTTTATGTTAAACTCTGGTATCTGAACAAAATTTTGAATGAAACACTTTGTTTAGTCCATGGAGGTAGTTTGCTCTCGTTCCGTCAACCATGACCGTGTAGAAGTCTTTAATAATTCGTAATTTGTATTCTTAGTATCGCCCGTACTGAGGATTGAACCTTCAACCTCTGGAAGACTGATTATTACTTAATACCACGTACAGATTCCCGAGTTCGACAAGACATACTTGAAGACGGTTGAAGGTTAAATTGTCTGAAGCATTGTGAAAATAACAACCCAAGATGAAAACGGTAATCGAAGTAATCCAAATAAAACAAATTAAATCTTCTTGATATGATTTCTTTACATAGCTGGAGACTGGTAGCCGGGTAACTTGTCCAAACCCCTGTACAAAATACAATCAGAATTTAAGGATTTATCAATTTTGCTTATAATTTTAACTTCCATCCTGATGCTGAACCCCGTTTTCTGCAATACTAGCATTTCTTTGCACAACTGTGAACACGTTTCACAGGCACTTTTGATAAGGCGTGATACCAGGAAATATTAGAACTGCACGGATCTACACTGTAAATTGAGGAAAAGAAATAGTAAATAAGAAAAAATTATTACCCTCAAGTGCAAAACCCCATATATTGTCTTACTATCGTATTTTTTTAAATTTAATTTTTTTATTTTGTTCATTTTTTCCTGCGCCCACACTTCCCTGCATTGTCACAGCCTTCTAAAATATAAAAATCTCTTAAATATTGTTTATTCTCTGAATAACAAGACACATGTAATATTTTGTCGAATGTATAATGTTGATGTTAGATTTAATTTCAATGAAATTGTAATGTTACTCTTCAGATGAAATGTTAGTTGAAAGATGATCTGACAATTTTCTAAAAGGTAACACAGCTTGTATCAAGTATTTTCAGATTCTGTACCCATTCCAATTAATAAACTAGATTTATGAACATCTGCAACTCGACACCTCACTCACCAACGGTGCATCGTATGACAGCAAAAACCTGATTTATTTTTTCTTGAATTAAATTAAATGGAATTACTGCGAGTTTGAGAGAGGATAAGCAGTTCATGTGCAAGAAGTATAAGACAATGAAGATAGATGAGAACTCAGATGTGGACAAAGTATATCTGGATGGCGAAGCTGCTGAAAAGTTTTGTTACCTTGATGATTGGCGTACAGGGTGGAGAAAGTGCTAGTGTGATTGCAAAGGTTAGGAGTAGATGGAGTAAGTTCAGGCAACTTCTGCCATTACTAACCAGCAGAGCGTTACCACTATCGATCAAGGAAAGAGTCTATCAGACATGTGTACGCAGCGTGATGATGTATGGAAATGAAACCTGACCAGTGAGGGTTGAGGACATTTGTTGCATCGAGAGAAATGAGATGAGAATGATACAATGGCTGTGTAATGTGGGTCTTAAAGACAGGCGTAGTTCTGATGACCTCAGAGGAAGATGAGATCTGAACAGTATAAGTAGATGACTTCGATGTTATGGCCACATTGGATGAGAGTTCTTAGGTTCAGTAGATGTAGAACAGTAAAGGTAGCAGGTCCAGTTCACAGGGTATGGCCAAGGGAAACGTGGGAGAAAGTAATAAAAATGGACTTGAGAGAAAAAGGTATAAAAAAAACCTGACCCGAGGCAGGTCAGTTTGGAAGTCAATTTCTTAAAGCCGTCCAATGCATGCCAGCATGTAAAATGAACGTTGAACCAAATATGATGATGATGATGATGAATAATCTTTGTCTTTAAAAGATAAAATGACATTGAAATAGCATATTTATGTACGGATCTATCAAAGTATAACTTGTCTTTTTTTACATTGAGCTTATGGTTGATGCTTAACTTGTCTGATAAACAAGTTTTCTTAGCTAGGGTAAAAAAAACAACTAAGAAAAAAGTCTTTGCATATCTTCTAATATATAAACTAAAGTTAGTCTCTTTTGTTTCTTTGTTACTGATAGCTTTCTTCCTACGAAATCAATATTTGATTCTGATTTGTCAATTCATTCGGTGGATCGTGGCAGCATGTTGTTAAAAACAATAAAATGTAATTCGATTTAATGCCTTCCAAAAAATACTTTGTCCAGGTTAGAATTATTTTCTGATGGCCACTATCATAAAACATATGGAGTTACTTCCCTTTGATAGGAACAAAAGATTCTTTAAGAAAAAACTTGCATAGTTTAAAATAAGAAAAGTAAAACAAATGTACCACTGGGCAACACTGACTAAGTATTGCTAGTATATTTGTATGAGTATATATATATATATATATTTATATAAACTCCACACATGTTTGATGGGCCACACATCTACACAAAATATACGAACAAAAACACACCTATATTCTCCTATACACAGGCATGGATGCATCCACACACTAACATTACAAGAAGCACAAATATACATCCATGAATACTGAGCAAGACAAGCAAAAGGCACACCTATAAATGCACATTGAAAAAAAGCACAAATATACAAACACACTCACACACACAAAAGGTAATAAATACTCACACAAAAGAAATGAATAGTTATAAAACGAATGACTTCATAAAAACTGCTAATCTTGCTATCACTAGCAGAACAACCATATGCCTAATGAAGGTACTACACATGGCGCAAATAATATAGAAAATAAATAGTTAAAAATTTGACATGTTCGGGGCTTTCTATTTTCAAATATCTACTTTTCTTTTGTTGGACACACAATAATTTCTACTATATCTTTATTTATATAAAGTTAGGTATGTGTATATGTTTATATATTGGTCTGTACAGGATTCACTTTTAAACTAATTAACCGATCATTATGAATTAAGGAACACAGTTGCTAGGCGTAAGGGGTCGTAATGTGTGCTATATTTAGTTTAATTTTGTAAAAAGGTGGTGAAAGCTCTTTGTGAAAATTTAGATACCTCAGATTTCTATGAAATTTTAACAATAGGTATTACACATCAATTAATTAACTAGAACCGAGCAGCAGGCTAGTCGCTAGACTAACCGGATTGGCGAAATACGCCTGTTTATATATCGAGCCTAAAATCTAAAAGATTGGACAACAAAATGAATCGTTTGCATAATCGGATGCAGTTCACTTTGCTGTCCCAAATGTCTGGCTACTCCCACTTGTTTGGGATAGCCACTGTCCCCTTTCCACCGCAGACACAGCACACAAGTCGTGGGTGGCTCATTGACTAGCATGGTCGGCCATTATAACCGGGGAAGGGGGGGGGGTGAGAAAATTCATTGTTCATATCAGCTTCATTATATAATAATGATACCCCATCTAAAAAATATTGCTCTTCTTTGCGTGTCATGTGGTCATACGACTGTTTCCCATTTTTTACACTTTATTCATCATTATTATACTCTGACAGATCTTTTAAGTTGCAACGGTTGGGCAGTAGAGGGCAGACAAGGCAGTGTTGCATCGTCTGGTCCTCTTCTCTACATTCACAGATAATTGGATCGGTTTTGTAGCCTCTATCTGGCCATAGCAACTTTTGATTGCTCCATTCCCGTTCTCAGGCAGTTAAATGTTTTTCACTGGCCCCAGTGTGCTTTTGAGCCAAGAGAAACGGTCTCGGGGGGGGGGGGGGCATTTCAGTAGGAGGAGTGTCATTTTCTAGCCCTCTGGTCCACATCTGTAGTCTGGTCTCTTCCTGAGATGTTGTTAGGGGCTCAACATGACTGAGGAAACTTTTACTTCAGTTGTTGGGCCGTTGAAGAAGATGGTGTTCAGCCTGCAACTTTCCGTCTCACATTTGTAGGGGCAATGCCAGTGAAGAGATGCAGGTTGTTCAGCTTCAGCCAACCAGTGATCAAGCGGCAGGTATTGCTGAATATTATTGAATATTTGTTACTTTGCTTTGAAATAGATTTTTTCTCGGGGATTAATGGTTTTGTGTCAATGAAGATTATCTGAATAAATTCCTCCCAAAAAGGTCAAAGTACAAAATGCCATGAATAAAATAACTTAAAGCAGAAGAGACATTCTTATGTGTAAGTAGAATTGCCGTAACCTTTGCCCTAAACAAGACACTTTCATTGAGTCATGTCTGCCGATGTAATCAACATTGTTGACATTATTATTTTATATTAACCTTTTACGTGGCACTAGTAAATCCCATTTCAGTTAGAAATTATTGTTTAGAATAGAAATAGTACAAATTCACTGCTTCTACCATAAGCCGTTCTTGAGGTAAGGGCATGTTCCCATGTGGAAACATTGCTGACTTATTAACAAAAATATTGCATTCTTGTTTGCATATTGGACGGTTTTAAGTCCAATATTATCAAATTCTTGTCGAACCAGCCACTTAAATAATAAAATTCTGACTATTTCACCATTCATTTCCAAATCTTATCAAAGTGCTGTTCATTGTCAACTGACAAGCTCATTGGCCCTTATCCTCGAGTGACCTTTTAGGCCTTGATAAGTGATGACGCATTAGTATTAGTATTTATATATGTATATATATATATATATATATATATATATATATGTCTAAAGAAGCTTTAAGTCATTTTAACACAAAAAAAAAAGAAAAAAAAAGGTAAAATGCAGTTTAAATTCCCAGAGCAACTAACTAAATCGAAGATATTGCAGACTTAACATTCGTTGGAAAATTCATAGATAGATAAAAAAAAAGTAAATAAAATCAAAATTAAAATAAAAAAATAAAAAGGGGGGGGTTAAGTATCTAACAGTGAAACAAAAACAGGAGACCTTAAGCGTCTAATATTAACACGGGGATCATCAGCTGTTTACCATGTAACTGTTTCGGAGATTTAAAAACAGGACAGTTATAATATTCATGGCTCTCCAATGGTACTGATAATACTACCATTTCCCCTATAATCAAGTGTCGAAATAATCCAGCTTAAAATTTCACTAATATATACATAAATAAATAATAATAATAATAAAATAATAATAATATTAAGACTACCGTATGATATGTTAATTTGCATATCAAATAACATTAAAAAATAATTAATTAAATAAATAAATAAAAATATATATATATATAAATAAATAAATAAAATATATATATATATATATATATAAATAAATAAATAAAAATAATAATACTATCTAAACACTAAACCCAAGAACCATTCTGCAATATGGTAGCTAGCAATAAAATTATATAGGAATCAAAATTGCATTAAAAAATAAATAAATAAAAATAAAAAAATAAAGCCTTAGTACCTGATATATATATATATATCAATAATTCATGCAAGATCCAAATACAGTTTGTTGATCACTTTAACTGCTTGTGTAAATTAGCCGCCAACTCGCTATTTACAAAGTTAAATTCCTCTTTAATTATTAGCTGATTCGCTATGGCCGACGGGTTAACGCTCTTGACTGCGAATCAGTGGCGATTTGTGATCGGAGTTCGCGCTCGCCGACTGTTGAAGATTGCGTTAGCATGAAACATCGATGTCTGTAGGTAATAAATAATTAATATTTATTTATAAATATTATATATATATATATATATATATATATGGGAAATTAAAAGGGAAAAACTAAAAGATAGTTGTTTATGTATTCATCAAAGTAAGACTTCCTCAGGATGATAGTTTGAAGAAAAATGTCATGCAAGTACATAGAAGTTTGGGGTTGGCATGGTGGTGATATGAAGGGATATAGCAGCTGTAGCTACTATGAAACCTAGAGAGTCCATGATGTGAGAGTCAATGGTCGAGAAAGATTCAAATGAATATGAAAAACTTAAGTGGATAAGATTGAGACAGCTATGAAATGGGGAGGGGTGAGAATATAGCTGTCTCAATCTTGTCCACGTAAAGTTTTTCACATCATTTGAATCTTAATATTAAGACAGTAAATTGAGGGACTTACTGATAAATATTAATGGTTCGAAATGGTAAAAAAAAATGATTTCTGTTGTAGTTTTAAAACTGCTTCACAAAAACAAAATGCACTCTAAAGCGGGTTTTAAAATTATTGATCGAGTTTTTATCAACTGGTAATAAACAGTGTTTTCTTTATTGTAAATATGTGTCTTAAAAACTCTGCCGTCGTAGTAGTCGTGCCAGACTTGTTTGCCAACCTCCATGTTTGTTGCTCTTGAATAGAGACACACGTATCCATTGTGTCGTTTGTATTCCTGATAGAAAGCGACACTTGTTTACACGAACTTGAACATAAATAGAATCTTGTCCTCATTATATTTCTGCTGTTTTTTTTTGCTTTTTTGTGTGTTTTTTTTTCATAATCAACATTCACAAATCCGTTTCTTTTTTTCTTTCTTTTTTTGCACTGGAAATGTATTGGCAAAAAATATGTCAAAATTCAATTTGTTGGCAAGAAAGATTTCAAAATTCAATTTGTTGGCAAGAAAGATTTCAAAATTCAATTTGTTGGCAAGAAAGATGTCAAAATTCAATTTGTTGGCAAGAAAGATTTCAAAATTCAATTTGTTGGCAAGAAAGATTTCAAAATTCAATTTGTTGGCAAGAAAGATTTCAAAATTCAATTTGTTGGCAAGAAAGATGTCAAAATTCAATTTGTTGGCAAGAAAGATTTCAAAATTCAATTTGTTGGCAAGAAAGATTTCAAAATTCAATTTGTTGGCAAGAAAGATGCCAAAATTCAATTTGTTGGCAAGAAAGATTTCAAAATTCAATTTGTTGGCAAGAAAGATTTCAAAATTCAATTTGTTGGCAAGAAAGATTTCAAAATTCAATTTGTTGGCAAGAAAGATTTCAAAATTCAATTTGTTGGCAAGAAAGATGTCAAAATTCAATTTGTTGGCAAGAAAGATGCCAAAATTCAATTTGTTGGCAAGAAAGATGCCAAAATTAAAATTATACAGCAAAGGAAATAAAATTTTAGTTGTAAGTGAAACAACTCTTTTTATATTCTTCAATTTAACTATGAGTTATTCCCCTTACTGATCCCCCCCCCCCATGTTTTCATATTATGAGTTGTCCTGGCAAGATTACATCATTTTTTTAAAATAAACCGTAGCGAAGTATGTGTTAATAAAATGGCCCAACAATAAAAGTCGAAAATTCACTAGTCAGAATCTAAGTTTGATGTCAACTTAAATGTTATTTAGGTCCAAATTTTAAAATCTAACAACATAACTTTATATGTTAGATACATGGAAGAGTTTAAATAATAAGAAAAAAAACTCAAAGTATTTGTGTGATTTGTTCATCTACAGACAGCTGTTTCACTGTATCACGGTCCAACACATGCCAGCATGTAAAACAGACGTTAAACTGAATATGGTGATGATGATGTTGGCTCTTCAATATGATTAGAAATGGTTGGGTGCTTCAAACTGATTTGAAACCTGATCTCTTTATCATCAATCAAGAACCATTACCACTGTGCTATCAGCCATCGTCTTGTGTTAGGGAAATCTATAAATGCTTGTATCGGCTACTTAGGATGTATTATGCTTTTACGAAGAGCTATGGATTTGCACTAAGCGAGAGCTCATGATCTCCTTTACCAGAAAGCTCGACCCACAAGGGGTGGGGAACAAATTTTGCTCTGTTTTTCCAAATTAAAAATATTTATATTTGTTTATTAAAAACGGCATTTGAATCGATTAACAAAAGCTTTTGTTTGAAAATTACCCTTTTGTTTGCTATCGTTGCAATACCTTTTACTACTGTTTATACCTTTACCACTGTTTATACCTTTTACCACTGTTTATACCTTTTATCACTTTCCCCCAAACTCTGTCGCCCTCTTTTAAGTCCACACTGTTATGCAACCTGAGTCTTTCATGTCTCCACCAGCTGATGATTATGCGAACTTTGAACCCTACCCAACCTATGATAGAAATTTTAATAATTCCTTCTATTTTTATAAACGCAGGGCTTGAATCAATGAACAAATGATCTACTTACCTGTTTCCTAGAATCTCTTCAGGGTCTCTCCCCAAAAAGCTCTTCTCTGTGTTTCATCTGTCCGAACATAGTTAAATACGCTTGACTCCTCCTCCTGCCTCTCATCAGGAGGTACCCCCCCCCCCCGAGCATTGCTGTCGGCATGTTTCTACCAAACTTTGCATGCAAGCCTCTTCTCTTGTCGCAGCATTCACTGTTTACACGTTGAGCTGACCTTCTCCTTTGCCTTCACATCATCTCTGACCATAACATCCCACACACTACGGCCTTGTGCAAGCTCTGTTGAGATGGCAAGCTACTCTCCATTCCATCGACAAAGACTATCAACTTGAGGGAGATTTTGTCGAGGTCCTCCTTGATGTTAGTAACCCAGGTCTTTCTTCAGCTACCCACTAACGCATCTGCGCCAGTTGGGTTAGGGTTTGGGTGGTGGAGCCAAGAAGAGAATAGCTCTGATCGATTCTCCTTGACGTCACTGAAACAGCGTGTCGACAAGCCCCTCATATATGGTATACAAACTGTAGTGAGTTCTCGGGTGGTGTTCTTTGGTGTTGCGTCTAGATTTGTTGGAGCTGATGTCGTGCTCTCTGCATAGTTGTTTCAGTGGAGGTTTTCTCTTAAACTATCCATTTTGAAGGTTCAATCCTCAGTGCGAGTGATACGAAGAATTGTGAATTACTGAAGACTTCTTCCCAGTCATGGCAGATGGAACGAGAGCATGCTACCCCCGTGAATTTAATAAAGGGTTCTGTTCGAAATTCCGTCCAGATTCCCGAGTTCAACAAAGTACACCTGAAGGTCGGAGGTTACATCGGCTGAAACGTTGTGATAAAATCACCCAAGATGAGAACAGTAGTCCGAATATACCAAATTCTATAAATAAAGGTAGTATTTTATATCCGATGAAAGGTATGCATGTTATTTGCCCCTGAGAGCCAAGTTTGACGATGCTTTCCGGATGACTTTCTCTCGGAGAGATAGCTAGAACCCAGAAGAAAGAGACAAAGGCAATTCAATGTTAACTTAAAATATATATTTTATTTTCTTATCTATGGATCCATTCTCCTTAATTCTGAGTTGTTTCTGAATAAATTATCAGACGTGACACGATGGGTATAAATGCCCTATCTATCCGGATTTTACAGAAAAAAAATCTAAGTTTGAAACGACCGCTAATTCAGTATTTCTCTATTACTAATCACATGACTAAACCAGATATTGACCCTTGTATATGGGACCATAACCGATCCTGAGGTCAAACGTGGGCAATCATACCTAAGTAACCAGAGTCATAGAAAACTGTCCACATACACATATAACCCTAACCTGTGGTTTATTGGTTAAAGGCATTGATTAACAATCAGTTCTATGCGACAGTCTTCCAAAGGTTGAGGGTTCAATCCTTACTACAGATGATAATAACTAAGAATAATGTAATAATTAACACTTCTAGCTGGGTATGGCTGATGGAACGAGAACAATCTACCCATGTAGATTAAACTACAAGAAACCTCTTCAACCACTGATTACCATGGCAAATAACACCCTACCTGAGAGTTCAATATTCAAACTATTCGGCCTAAGATTCACACATAACATAAATTGGAACAGATACATTGAAGACATTGCCAAGGCTGCTGCAAAGAAGGTGGGCTCCCTCTACCGTGCTAGAAAACTTACACCTGACATTATCCTATATCTCTACAAAGCCACCATCCGCTCATGTATGGAGTATTGTTGTCACATCTAGGTTGGTGCATCATCCACTAGTCTCTCCCTCTTAAACAAGGTCCAAAAAAGAATCGCTAACTTAATAGGTCCTTCACTATCAACCAAGCTCCAGCCCCTGTCCCATCGCCGCAATGTTGCATCCGTGTGCTTGTTTTACAAATACTTCAATGGATTGTGCTCCGATGAACTAGCTGCTCTAGTGCCCCCTCGACGCAAATACACTAGAACAACCCGACAATCAGCTAGGTCTCATCCATTCATTGTGGAGGTCCCCAGATGCTAGAGAGCCTACTACTCCAGCAACTTCTTTCCTTGTACTGCCGGCCTCTGGAACTCCCTCCCTGGTCCCTATTTCCCCGACTGTATTGACATGCAGAGGTTTAAAACTAATGTAACCGACATCTCGCTGCACAGCTCCCAACTTAGGATGACACTCTAAACCTACTCCCTAATTCTCAGTAGCGCCTTATGTCTACAGTGGTGTCCTGCCTTGTTTGGTGTGAAATATCTTTAAAAAAATTTAAAAGAATTAATGAACTTTTTATTTAATCGAAATTCTGTATAGGTTCGTAGGCTTGAAAGATGCACCTAATGATTTTTCTTTGCCGATAGTTTAGATTTAGTCTGAATATGATGAAAGCCTAATTGGATTTGGATGAGACCCAAATCTAAATAGTTTCGCAGTCAGAAATGGATTGTTTGAGGAATTGATTGAATTTCGAGAATCAATAACGCTGGAAACGCTGTTCAGAATTTGATGGTATGATTTTTCTCTCCTCTTCAGTTTTTGGAACTTGGGCAAATGTAATTTTGTATGAATGCAGGGGTGAAATAATTTAATAAGCTTAGCCGAATCTGGCACAAGGCCATGGTAATGAGGTGCTCGGTGATGATGAATTTTGCAACTCTAGGAAACTACTCGCTTGTGTTCAAAGTGTTAAACAATTTATATTGAATAACTCAAAATTGAAAATCAGCTCCCTAAACAACCTCTTACGTGAACTGACCAAGTTCAAATGGGGAGCCACCATACACACACTAAGATGTACTGATTTGGCCCTGTACCATTCCTCTGTGGAGTATGTATGTCTTGTTTGGGAGAGATCGACCCATGCCAATAAATTAAACCCAGCGTTAAACAATACCTGCCGCTTGATCACTGGTTTACCAACCTGAACAACCTGCATCTCCTCATTGGCATTGCCCGTGCAGCTGCGAGACTAGAAGTTGCCAGCTGAGTAGAGATCATAAAGGCTAGCAGTGATGAATGCCATCTCCTTCTTGGACGTGAACCCCCGGCCCAACGACTGAAGTTAATGAGAAGCTTCCTTAACCATGTCCAGCCTCTATCAACTTCTCAGGAAGAAATCCAACTACAGCTATGAACCAGAAAGCCAAAGAAAGCCGCCTGTTCTTGGTTTATGACGATGTGCAGTTTCTTCTTCGCCCTAGATGCGTTGCTTTCATTAGTAATCACATTAGTCAATGTGTTTATAAAATCACCTGAAGTCGAGGATCTGAGTGTTCAATCACGTGTATGCAAACTGCATCACTCTTCCAACATCCTGGCACCTTAAATCTTTGTTCACAATAATCGCTTATACGGTGAAATCACCGTTGGTTGTTAATTCGAGGCTCGGGATCAAATCCAAAAAGATGATGAAAAAAGTTCAGCTGTTTACAACCACTGTTCAACTAAAAGCAGTTGGGTGGAAATCTTGTGGAAATCTCTTCCTGCTGACTGTTTTCATCCTACCTAAGTAGTATGGTTTGAAGAAAAAGAAAGTTTTAAACACTATTTTAACACACCTACTCCCAATCTTGCTATATTTGGTCATGGTCGAGTGACCTGGCGACTAAATAGTTGGGTACCCTCCTCAGCATGCTTGCAAGCCAACAGGCAACTCGGGTAGACAACATGGGAGAGCCAAAAACTCTGTTAACAATGACTTCTAACTCGTCAGAAAGCGTCAATTATTCTTGTTTGGGATTCTTTACTGCAGTTGGATAAGTTCTTGTGTTCTGCGTAATACGACTGTTTCATCTAGAGGTAAATACCAGTTGATGATGTGGGCCTTCAGGTCTGGATTTACGCCGGTCTATCGGTTGTCCATCCTGTGCAGTTCTAGGAGGTGCACCCTCCCAGGCTTTGCCTTCTCACCCTTTGAGAAGGGGTTAGTTTATTGCTAATCACCTGAGGCGCCCCTACCGAGGAATGCCGACGGGGCTGCCCAGGCAATTTTTAAATAGCCAGATTGCTCAAATTCTCGAGCGCTGTTTTTTTCCCACTTTCCCGACCTTGTGTCACATCTTACCTTGTGGGAGGAAGATAAATAAAACCAGTTAATGATGTGGTGTAGGTATCTGCATAGGTAGTGATGCAGGTATTAAAACATAAAATTGTAATTACAAATGCATCTTTTAACTTTTGTACACATGATCCCTTATAAAGATTCAGTTCAGTGTTATCTTATACAATTGTGTTCTCGGTATTGAGTTTTTCTAGTCTCTCGCCCTCTATCTTTTCCCCCTATCTCCATCTTTTCTCTCTCTCTCTCCATCTTCCCCCCCCCCCCCCCCGCTCTATCTTTCTCCGCTCTATCTTTTCCCGCTCTTTCTTTCTCTCCGTATCTTTTTATTTCTCTCTCTCTCTCTCTCTCTCTCTCTCTCTCTGTCTGTCTGTCTGTCTGTCTCTCTCTCTCTCTCTCTCTCTCTCTCTCTGACAATATCTATTCCTCATAAAAATAACTTGTATAATCATGCGGTAGATATTTATCTTAAGTCAATTAAGTTTTCTTTTTACTCCAAGCCTCAAATATGTTCCTAATTGGGATTCTTCCCCAAAGAATATATATATATATATATATATATATATATATATATATATATATAATGTGTGTGTGTGTGTTTCTCTTCTTCTCCCTTGACCATTTGTGTCTGATCACAAATAACTTTCGTTGCCAACTCTTATCTCCCCTTTTAATTTGGTCTTCAGCCAGCTTTTCTGTCCCATCAAAACTTTCCAACCCTCATTTAATTTGCCGGGGCTTCAACCGGATCCGTAAGGGGAAGTGGATTTAATCTTCCGCAATGATTAATTACACAGTAATGAGGTTACTGATCATGTTTGCAGTCCATTAGAAATGAAAATATCTAAATTGGCTACAGAATAAATCAATGAATTCTTTTTTGAATTACATAGAGTAATGGTTATTTTAAACTCAAATCTTAACCATTTTTATCAACTCCACAAGTTGGTGGTCCTAATCGCACCCGCTCGCTGGAGGAAGTGCAACTGAAGACTTGCATTAAAACGTTAAAGACAGACATGGAGCTGGTAGCTGATCCGCATGTTTTTGGTATTTGTCGCTGGAGCAAGGAATGGTTGAAGTATGCTGAGGACTCAGCTGCTGATTGGCGTGGGTGGACTGACTTGATGCGGGATGCAGTGAATTCATTTGGAACCACTCCAGATAAATGTCGTTACAAGGTTTAACACGTTACACCGAGTGCATGTTTTAAATTTTAAAGCAAATTTCAATTCAACCAAATTTGTTTTAAAGAAAAAAAAATGATCCAAAAGTTCCTTGACAAATTCTGTTTTGAGGTCAAAGTTGTAATATATATATATATATATATATAAAGCCTTTCTATAAAAGAAGGTTAACTTGAAAAATGGGACTTCACAAATCCAAAAAGCTATGAATCCCATAATTTTTTTTTTAGTGGCAGGGATGTGAGTTTTCCGTTTTTTTTGTAATTCCACTCTTTTTTTTTATATAGAAAAAGGCCAAATCGCTAAAGCTTTAAGTCCTTATTTTTCCCCATTTG
Source organism: Sepiola atlantica (assembly GCA_963556195.1). Classification (NCBI taxonomy): domain Eukaryota; kingdom Metazoa; phylum Mollusca; class Cephalopoda; order Sepiida; family Sepiolidae; genus Sepiola; species Sepiola atlantica. The sequence goes on along the minus strand of OY744531.1, from coordinate 806,610 downwards.
GCTCAATTTTATTTCTCTTTCTTCCTTTCTCTCTCGCTTTTATCTTTCTTTTTTCCTGTTTTTTCTTTCTTCCGCTTCCTTCTCCGTTACGTTTTGTCTTGCCTTACTTCACCTCTCTTTCTCCTCTCTCTGAAAATGTTAATTTTGCCATATTTCAAACGATTCATGGATAGGGGAGGTAGAAGACTTTTGTCTCATCAATGAATGTCTTCCCGTTTTTTTTTTTAAACATATCAGTCGATACTTTCAGTATAAAAAAAAGACCCTTTGCTCTTAAAAAAAAAAGAAGGGAGATTCTACTTTTTTAGGTGGTTATATGAGTGAACACCCTGGCCCCCTAGATTAGGAAACTGGTGAGGGTCGTGGTCCCCAGGTTGAGAACCACATCTCGATTTTAGATTTTTGGGCCTTTGGCCACCTACATCCCTAAAATGGGGTGTTGATTTTTGAAGGCGTTAAAATCTGATTTTGTAAAACTGAGTCAAAGGTCAGATTTTGTTCGACCAAGATTTAACAGGGAATGACACTTATAATAAAAGACTAACCCTAACCGGCGTTACCCGGTTGTGTATTTACTTGCAATTTGTTTTGTTTTTTCGTTCTTTAAACTATGCCGGGGTTTTTTCTCTTAAATATTAATTTTTTGTCCAATCAAAGGAAGTAACTCTGTAAGGTCGAATACAGAATTATGTCCTTTTTTTAAGATGGCAGCGATTTGAGAATAATTTTGACCCGAGAAAAGTATTTTCTGGAAGAAATTAAATCAAATTACATTTTTTTGTTGTTGTTTATAACAATATATTTTAACGATCAACAAGAAGAATTGACATACCAGAATCAAATATTGATTTTGTAGGAAGAAAGCTATTGATGACAAAGAAACGATAGACTGACTTTATTTTATATAGTAGAAGATTATATACATTTTGGCAGGGTCAGGTGTCAAATTGTTACCCTCTTCTGGAATGTTCTGTTGTAAAAAAAAAATGTTTTTAATTGAACACCACTCCAAACGGAAACATTTGTTAGAATTTCACTGTAGGTATTTCCAGGCAATTTCTTCTTGGCCATTTTCCATTGGCCTTTTGAGGGTTGTCACATTGCCGAGGTCGATTCTCATTGGTGATTTTTTTCTTTTTCAAGTTGCTTGCTAGAAAAGTAGACTTTAATGAACTGTCCTGTCTGTTCTTGGTAATTTATTCTGTCATTTCCTTACAGCCGAGTTAATTCTGAAAATACTCAACACCAGCTGTCTGCAGCAGGAAATGTCAAAGGGGGCTCGCTTTTTAAACATTTCTCTCTTTCATTCTCTCTCTCTCTTTTATAGACTCTTGCTCAGCTCTCACTCATTCTTTCTCTATCTCTCTCTCTCTCTCAAGACTCTCTCTTTCTCTCGCCCCCCTCTCTCCTATCTCTCTATCGCTCTCAAGGCTCTCTCTTTCTCTCAAGGCTCTCTCTCTCTCTCTTTTCTCTCTCGCCCCTCTCTCTCTCAAGGCTCTCTCTTTCTCTCTCGGCTCTCTCACAGCTCTTCCTCTCTCTCTCTTTTCTCTCTCGCTCTTTCTCTCTCGACCCTCTCTCTCACAGCTGTCTATCTTTCTCGCCCCTCTTTCACGCCCCTCTTTCACTCTCTATCTCTATCTCTCTCATATTTTTATTCCGATCCAGAACATCTCTTTTTGGGGAAGCTAATTTTTTCCCACATTTAAAACTGACTTGTGTAAGCTTTGCCCTCGTAGGGAGGCAAGTGAATAGGACATTAAACTGAAAAAGATCCCTGCAGTATTGCCCCCCCCCTCGCCTTGTTTATCTTTCCATTCTCACCAGATGCAAAGATTGATTTCAAGCAGCTGACTTATGTTCTATTTGATATTTGATGGAATAAATAAAAAATCTGTGACAATTTATTGATTTTATAAAGAGGAAAACAAAGGTGGGGAGTTGGTTGAAAAAAAAACAACTTAGCCTCTTGACTCCAGTGTTGGGTTAAAAATTCTTGACTCTCACTCTGCCAAAATCAATGACTCTTGACTTCCGATTCTGACTTTCCACCTCTTCCCGTATTTGATGTTCGACCCCCACCCCCCAAGAAAAAAAATGGTTGACAGGTTAATAAAAAAAAAAAGTCTTTTTAAAAACCCTCTATTAGAAGCAGCTTTCTTTTTAATGTCTTCCCTATCTAAAAACTTGAATTTCAGTAACAGAACGTTTTTAATATTGATAGATTTCTCGAAATCACATGAAAAATATTAAAACTGATTTGAATTATATTTTGAAATTCTTCAATATAACTGTTTGATTCTGCGGAGAAAACAACAAATACACAAACTTTCAATTTTCTAAATATTTTCTTTCTTTTTATATAAATTATGTGTGGCTCACATTTTGACCATTGGTTTCACACCGTGAGAGCAGTTCTTCAGATGACTTTAACACGTTTCTGAATGTTATGAAAGCAAAAGTCATCTGAAGAATTGTTCTCACAGCCAGAAACCAATGGTCATGAGTAATTCAAAAAACACGTTCAGTCTGAGATAGCATCGAGTACTGTAAAGTGTAAATCTCCAAATTTGAGCTGGTTTTGAAAGCAGGTACTCATCAACTATCAGTGTGTGTGTGTGTGTGTGTGTGTATATATATATATATATATATATATATATATATATATATACACACACACTTATAATACATACATACAAATCCTTAATTCAGATGATGTATAAAAATTCTCATCTTTATCTTTATAGATAAATTAACAATTTGCAATTATCAGCAGCTCAATATTTAGTGGAATAGAGCTATATATATATATGAGAGAGAGAGAGAGAGAGATTTTGATGATTCAAAACATTTTTCAAATCAATTACTCTATGCTGATGACTTGGTTTTCGTTGCCGATTCCTTGGAACAGTTAAAGAACAAACTGGAAATATGGAAAAACGGTCTGGAGATCAAAGGCTTGACGATGAACTTGCTTCAAGCCAAAGTGATGGTGCGTGACTTTGGTCTACAATCCCTAAGGGGTTCTGGTTAGTATCCATGTTCTGAGTGCTGGAAGAGTGTTAGAAGTAATGCAATACAGTGTAACCTATGCCTACTGTGGGTTCACAAAAAGTGCAGTGACCTGAAGGTTAAGTTAGCCCCGAACCCCAACTTTAAGTGTAGGAGATGCATGGGACAGGCACATTTTATTGACGGTCATCTCCATGAAGAGATGGCACTAGATGACAATACCCTGGAGGTAGCAGACTCTTTCTGCTATCTAGGAGATATGCTAAGTGCAGGTGGTGGATGTGAATTCAGTACAGCCACAAGAGTGAGGGCAGCTTGGTCAAAATTTTGTGAGATGTTGCCTCTGATGACATCACGTGCTGCCCCTCTCTACATCCTGTGTAAGTTGCATAGCAACTTTGTCAGGAGCGTCATCATATATGGCAGTAAATGCTGGACCATCGCCCAGTCCTCTCTTGCCTGTCTGCAGCGCAATGACAGATCCATGATCAGATGGATTTGCAATGTGAAATCTGACCAAACCCAACACATCAGGTCAGAAGATTTGCTGAAAGCACTACACTTGCCCAGCATGGAAGTTATCCTAAGAATAAATCGATTGCACTGGTATGGTCATGTGGAATGTTCATTCTCCTGGATAAACCATTGCAGAAGTACGAATGTCATTAATTGCAGGACGGTTGGACGGACAAGGAAAATTTGGAAGCAAGTGCTTGGGCAAGATTGCACAGAGTGGAATTTGGAGACTGTTGAACCGTGAATAGTGGAGAGTGAACTTGCGTAAAATCATTGAACGTCTGACTCCTGAACAAGAGAAAAGTGATGTTAAATGAATAGAAGGAGTTACCAATAAAGAACATGCACCAAAGTATTATGGTTGTTTACAGTTGTTTCAAGACAGTGTTTATTTTATAATGAGTCATAAAATTATAACACTGACTCTCATCAGAACAAATTTTTCAAATCAGAATTTTTGTAAGTGCCTTACAAAATAAACATAGTCAATATACATGTCTAAAAAAAAGTTCAATGTTCCTCTAAAAATAGAACCAAATCACAAGAAAAATCTTCTCAACAAATTATTTGTCTGCCAATTTCTGCTTCGGTTTTAGTTTAAAGTGTCTTAATTTTTGTGTTTCAGAATTTTTGAGTTGAGGATTTATAATTTGTATTATTTGGAATATTATTCTCATGTTGGTTGTTATTTTCACAACGTTTTCGCCGATGTAACCTCCGATCTTCTTCAACCTTTATGTTGAACTCTGGAACCAATACGGAATATATATCGTAATAAGTAGCAATACATCTGAACAGGATTAGCTTTACAGTTCCTAAACTTCATACTAGAATTGTCCACGTGGACCCATGGCACATCAGGTAAAAGCATTAATTAACAATCAGTCTTAAGTGACAGTCATCTGGGGGTTACAGGTTCAATCCTTACTAAAGGCTATAATAACTCAGAATAACGTAATAATTAACGCTGCTACCCGATCGTGACTGACGAAATGAAAATAATTTATCCCCTTGGATTAAATAAGGAATTCAGTTTGAAATTCCGTATAGGTTTCCGAGTTTGAAAGAAAGATTCCCAAGTTCAAAAAGATGCATCTGAAGAAAATTTGAGATTACATCGGCCAAAACGTTGTGAAAATAACAACGAAGATGAGAATAGTCGTTCGAATAATCCAAATAAAACATCTTAATTTTTATTTTATTTTGTTCCAATGTTAACTTTTATTCTTTTTTTTTTTTTTCATGTGTCCAGTGTATTGTCCAGTCATATCTGCAATGGCTGCAGGATAGTGACTACAATCCCCTGTGCAGTTTGTGCAATAAAGGTCTGACAGATGAAGATTGTGGGGAATGTGTCCGCTTAGTGTGTTATGGTAAGCAGCTTTTTATCTTTTATTCAAATTTATTTTGCAAAATATTTAATTGCCAGCCTCTGCTCATCCTAACCTCCGAATTTGACGCCTACCATACAACCCCCCCCCCCCTCCTCTTTTTACAAAATTAATGATTGCTTTCAAAATAATAAAATGTCATCTGCAGATTGAGTTCACATAAGAACAAAATCCATCAAGCAATGTCTTTAGTTTTTTTTTTTTTTTGTGGGGGGGGGGGGGGTAATAAATCTTATCAAGAGTGTGTGATTGGCCTAATGGATGCGGTACGGCTTATGGAATCGCTTATGTTCAATTAAAATCCTCGCTGATCATTTTGGGAAAGGTATGAACTCACTATCCTTTCTTCCAGCTGCAGTTTTTAATATCGTGACTTTTGTCCAATTAATTAAAGAGTCCATTGAATTTCACTTCTCGATACAAAAAAAAAACATCAGTAGAATTGAATAAAGTATTAATAGGCAAAAGTTGCTGATTTTGTTTAAGCAAACTTGTTTGAATAAGATGCTACTGCATATATATATATATATATATATATAAATATATATATATGTATATATATATATATATATATATATATATATATATAAAAGGAGATTGTAGTTTGCTTGAAGCATTGCTGGTAAATGTAAGTGTAAATTAGTCGTCCAAGGCTATAGCAATGCGATGTGGTTGCCGTGAGATGGAAAAGTGAAAAGAAATAAACGCAGGGAGAAGGTGAAACTCAAAACGATTTATTAATGATTTCACGAAAACTGATTAAATACCAAATAGTATTTTTTTTTCGGTAAGTAACAGATCGGCAAAGGGTAATCTTAAATTTTCGAAAGAAAAACTTTCATTATCAAAAGACAACAATAGAAGACCGAGAGGGTCGAAAAAGAACGGGAAAAAACCGGTGTCAGATCATCGTAATACAGGGGAAAACAATTGGCAGTAGGAACGCAGAAAATGTCAAAATTCCATTAAGCAATCATATAACTAAGGTTAAAACACTATAAACATTTGTTTAGTAATATACCAATTTTTATAATTTTATTATGTTTCATTTTACATGATTCATCAATTAATCTTCTTTTTTTTTTTTTTTTTTCATTTATTCTCTTCAAATCTAAATTTAAATTTACGTGTGGTCTGTTACTGTCAAAGGGAGATAACTTATTCTAAATAATATATTCAGACTTTAGAAATGAGATTAGAAACTTGAGAAGGAATTTGAGTTGTGAAGTGGATAAAAGCCAAGGATGGGACCTTTTTAGCAGGGGAAGAGGGGGAATAAGAAGAGATTATAGGAAGGGGGAGGACTATGGAAAAAAAAAAAAAAAAGGAGCAAGTAAGTTGGGGGTGGGAGTGTGAGGAGGTTGGAGTGTGAGGATGTAAGAATCAGAGGATGAAGGGAGATGACAACTCGAATCTGTTATTCAAGGTAGGACGAAATTTAGAGATTAGGATAGCTTCCGAAATTCGAACAGTAACAGACCACACGTAAATTTAAATTTAGATTTGAAGAGAATAAATGAAAAAAAAAAAAAAAAAGATTAATTGATGAATCATGTAAAATGAAACATAATAAAATTATAAAAATTGGTATATTACTAAACAAATGTTTATAGTGTTTTAACCTTAGTTATATGATTGCTTAATGGAATTTTGACATTTTCTGCGTTCCTACTGCCAATTGTTTTCCCCTGTATTACGATGATCTGACACCGGTTTTTTCCCGTTCTTTTTCGACCCTCTCGGTCTTCTATTGTTGTCTTTTGATAATGAAAGTTTTTCTTTCGAAAATTTAAGATTACCCTTTGCCGATCTGTTACTTACCGAAAAAAAAATACTATTTGGTATTTAATCAGTTTTCGTGAAATCATTAATAAATCGTTTTGAGTTTCACCTTCTCCCTGCGTTTATTTCTTTTCACTTTTCCATCTCACGGCAACCACATCGCATTGCTATAGCCTTGGACGACTAATTTACACTTACATTTACCAGCAATGCTTCAAGCAAACTACAATCTCCTTTTATATATATATATATATATACATATATATATATTTATATATATATATATATATATATGCAGTAGCATCTTATTCAAAAGCAAAAAACTTAATGAATGTTCCATAAGTATCACGAGCACTTTCGATTCATCGTTGAATCATCCTCAGGTTACAAAAAATAAATTAACAAAAAGCTGGAAAAAAGAGTATTTAAAAAAACAGTCAGAAACGGCATATGTTAAGTCGTTAAACGACAAACCGATGTAGTTCCAGAAGAACGTTTACAATTTAAATTCCGGGATGTCAGAATTAACTTCGCAGGATAAATTGTATTTACGTTAAACATTTTAAGGTTTTTAACTTCAAAGCTTATGTAGATAAACATTAGATAATATACCCCCGGCTCCTTAGTGCAGATATTTCTTTAAAAAAAAAAAATTTAATTTAGATAAGTAATAGATAAATATGCAAATGAAATAGTTACGGCGAAGTTGAACCGTATCAAACCAGACGTAAAATTAAATAAAACACCATCACAAAAATAGATTTGACTATTTTTGATTTCTTTTTTTTTTATACAAAGAGAATTTTCTGTTCTTTATTTTTTAGATGTCTTCCACTGGGATTGCCTAAATCAGTTTTCCAGCCAAATGCCATCCAACACGGCCCCCGCTGGTTACAGCTGCCCCACCTGTAAACATGGACTCTTCCCTCCTGCTAACTTGATGTCACCAGTAGCGGAAGCATTGAGACAGATGCTCACTCAGGTCAATTGGGCCAGAGCAGGATTAGGATTACCATTGGTGAGATCCTCTTGGACACCTTATTTATTATCATGTTGACCCCCCCCCCCCCCCTTCCCCCATCCACACCCCTTCGTCTCACTAAGCATTAGATGTCAATCTGCTTTTTTATGGGTTTCGAGTTAAAAAATAAAATAAAATTGCCTTTCTTTAAAAATGTTTCAGATTACCAGTCGTCTGGTCATTTTGAAAGTCAGACCCAAATAGCATTTAAGCTGAAAAGTCAAACTTTGTTTCTGACTAACGAATTTTCATTTGATATTGTTGTATGGTGTTATTGACAATATAATAGCGTTCTTCACTACAATTTATTTTTTTAATTACATAGTCCACCCTAGATGATTGCTAATATGAAACATTTTTAAATAATCACAATAAAAATCAACAAGGAGAATAGCTCATTCTAAATTGAAGAATATAATAGGAATTGTCTACCTTAAGTTTAAAAATGTGCAAACAAATAAAAATTAAAATACTAAAACGACTTCAATGCATCCCGGGCAATACCGACTAGATACAGCTAGTGTGTGTGTGTGTATATATAAGTCAGGTTCATTTTATATTCCAATAACCATGTTTTTATTTTATTTTTTATTTTTTTTCACATTTTCAAAAAACAACATTCCTGTGAAAATATGAAAAAATAAAAAATTGAAAGTAAAAGCTCTGATTATTGGAATATAAAATGAACCTGTCTTATTTATGCTCTGTTGTTACTGGTTGACAATCATCGAGCTGAATCTTTTTTGAAGAGAATAATAAGTTAAAGGTACTGATAGTATATGCTAATACATACATATATATATATATATATATATATATATATAATGTATGAATTAATCCTAAATACATCATACTACTATCTAATAAAATGACATAACAGAAGTTGACATCCCGTAGAACCAAGTTTGACAAATATATTTTAAACCTTTTTAAAAACAATTAAAAATATATATTTTAAACCCTTTTTTAAAAAAATTGACAAATATATTTTAAAACTTTTTAATAACAATTTGACATATATTTTAAATCTTTTTAAAAACAATTTGACAAATATATTTTAAATCTTTTTAAAAACAATTTGACAAATATATTTTAAACCTTTTTTTTTTAATTGACAAATACATTTTAAACCTTTTTAAAAACAAATTTGTATAAATATATTTTAAACCTTTTAATAAAAAAAATAGTTTGGAGACAAAACATGAATTAATTTCTTGGGTGGCTGGCTGGGTGCTGGTCACATGACGTCTCTTGTTTTTAAATATGGTTTTCTTTGATTTAGCACTCATTTTCGATTGACCTGACGAGATTTCAGTCTAAACATGTATGCACATATGTAGCCATAAATGTTTGTATAAATTAAAACTTACACTAAATACATATACGGCTCTATTTGCTATTGCTATTATTATATAAACAAAGTAAGATTCATGGGATTGTTTATCCAACCTCAATGAACAAAACTCCACTTGAAGTATTTTAACCTTACTCACTTTAATTTTTCTCTAAACTTATTAAAAAAAATGTCTTCAACCAAACTAGAATTATTGGAATTTGTCACAAGTAAAAATCCATATTCATTCATCGTCCAAAATTTCAATCAATTAAAATATTTTAATTTAATCATTATTTTTTTTTTTCCTATGTTCATGTCTTATAATTATATTTTTTAAATCTTTTTTATTTCTCAGATCCCTTCTGAGGGTCACATTATTGCATTTATGTGTATGTGGAAGTTTGTTTCACGGAAAAAGATAAAGATACAATTTCCAACAGAATGTGTTGGTGTATATAGAAGCAAAGAACAACAGGAAGAAACACAAAAACACGCTTATTTGATTCGATACTTTGTTTCTAATACAAAACTTCTTCTCTGGATGAAATATTTATTTTGATGAAGACAGTTTAATGCACTTCTCTCCAACAATATCCATATTTGTCTTTGCCATCTGTTTAGCTATCCTGAATACTTAATTCTCCTGGTCATCACTTTGTATTTTATCCGGAAACCTGCGTTGCTCAGCCTCCATCTAGATTGCTCTTATTATTATTATTATCATTTGTTTGTTATGCCTCCTTGGGCATCTCCACTTTAACTATCTTCTCAATTCAACTGTTAAAAAAAAAAAAAAAATTAAACTCTTAGTACAGTATCGATATCCAGATCAAATTCTGTTAAATATTTCATTTGATAACTCCCAAAAGTGCCCTCTCAATTTCTCCCTCCTACCACTTTCTCTGAATTCATCTAACCTCATCTTAAACTGAGCCACGTTATTGCTGTTTTTAATCCGATTTGGCAACTTATTCCAAAAACATATTACTCTGTGAACAAAAAAACTTAACTGGTTAACAGATCTAGTTTTTGAAAACTGCCTTGACAATAACCTTCCAGATTTAGAAATACTAAAAGAAATGCCTACCATAGTTAGAAATGCCATTAATTATCTTAAAAGTCTCAAATTGCTGTCATCTTTGCAACGAGATATTCACTAACCCGTTTCTCCACCCACACCATCATTTTTGCTTTTCTTTCTCAACATCCTCAATCCACCACCATGTCGTCCTATGTCTTGGAGGCCCTTTCGTCCACCCACAAGTCTGTTAGCTCCAACAGTGTATCCTTCAATGTCTCCACTGTTCTTCCACACTTCCTGAAGTTAATCGGATAACCGAACACTTGACCTCTAAACTCGCGTTTCATGTGTTCTTCATTCGACCCTAACCCTAACCTAATATTCTTTCTTTATTACTTTGTTCTTATATACACCAGCACGTATGTATATATATATATATATGGTATTTTTGTTGTTCCTAGATAAAGGAAGAGATTTCAGCTGTGAGCAAGCAATCGAGCAGTGCGCTATCTAGTACGGCATCGTCTTTCACGTTACCCCCATTGGCTGTACACAGCAGCACCTCTTCACAATCATTAACCTCAGTCCATTCTCAAGTCGAACTGAAGAAATCTCTCGCTCCAAGTATCGGCAGTAATAATATGCCTCAGTATACGCGGCCAAGTGCCCAGGTGAGCCCTTATACCAGCACTCCAATCATGGCCTCTTCGTCAGCTCTCTCGCAGCACAGTGTGATCAATGTAGATGCAGGGACCACATCCCGTGGGGACAAAGGAATGCTTACCAGTAAGTTGACACAGCGTTTTTTTTGTTTTTGTTTAATATTTATTTATTTTTTGTTATGTATTTGTTATATAATAGGTGCAGCTGGGACGATCAAAATGTTATATACTCATCTTGTTCATAATGGCTGATCGCTCTGATCGTCCCGTGTGATAGGTGGGGCTGAACTGCTGTAGAAGCTGAAATATCAAAATTGTTTTTAAAAAGATTTTTTTCTTTGCCGAATAAAACTCGGGCGTAATTTGAAATGAATAAAGCTAACTTCAAGATGATTCGTCACTGGACAGTTGGTTCTTTTATTTGGGTCTCATACAGCAGACAGTGCGAGGGGGGGGGGGGACAAAAGACTCTTATTCTGGTTTAAGAGCCCATCTTGTTTTCTGACTCTCTCCCAATATGCAAATCATTATCCAGGCAAGTTTATTCAAAACTACAGAGTTTTCTTTTTTTATTATTTTTCGAGCAATCTTCCGAGTATCGGAGGGTAGTTGGTATAGTAAGGATTGTTATATGGTCCATCTCGAGTGTTTTCAATCTTCTCGATCATCATCAGAAGGTATTTTTTGTCATTGTTTCTTTTGGAATATTAAATTATTGTTTTAGTCTCTTGTTTTGGTGAGACAAAGTTCCAATTTAATCTGACGAATGATTTAGTTAACGTGTTCTTGAACGAATCTAAGTACACCCAAACGGAAAATAACCATTATTTAAAACTAATTGAAATATTCGACATCCAGTATATAACATATAAAGAACGGAAAACCAACGTCCTATTTCCAATTATGGTTAAGTCACGTTGCCATCCTGATTCCCATCAGATCACTGAGGTTGAGTCTCGTCAGTACTTAGACGGGTCACTGATCGTCTATGTTCTCTATTTTAATGAATGACATCATCCTTTTGTTCATTGTTTGATGATACCATGAAGGATCTTTTCCCCGATGTATTCAACATGTTTGATGAGATAATCTCTTTGTGAAGTCATAAAGGGTTTTCCCAGTGTCTTTCAGCTGTTTTAGTTGATTATGCCATCCCTTTGCGACATCATCCAGTGTGTGCACAGACACAAACAATTCACAAACAAGACCCACAAAGTTTTAGTAGTATACTAGACTATCCATGAATTTTTTAGTTCAGGTCGCTGCAACAGGGAACAGGCTGCCAGAAACTGTGGTCAACCTGCAGACAACCAAACAGTTCAGGGCAGCGCGGGATGTATCATGGTCGCTGATCTTTTGATAATTACCTCCTATCTGAGCAGTGAAGGATGTATGAAAGACGCGATTCTGGTGTAAAACATTATCAACCAGAATTTAAATATACCTTTCCAGGAGTTTTTCACCCCAGCGTCAAGCCGTGGTCCCCAGCAAAAGATGTACCATAGTTACTTTTGTCTCATTGAAAGAAAGACGATGTCTGCCATATACAAGATTAAAGTCACCTTGGACAAACATTCAGACGATATGTAGACATACATATCTTCGAACTGTCCATTTACATGGCTTGTTGCACTTTGCTAATTTTTGCCAATAAATTTGATTTGCTCCACTTTCGTTCCATTTGAAAATTCATAAATTGTGATATATCAGTCACAAAATTCTTCCTGCATAATTAAAACAAATTAACTGTCTTTATTTCTATATTATCCTTATTATAATTATTATTAAATTTGATGGCGACGCTGGAAAGAGAGTCACTCTTTCTTTAAATGCTCACAGAGACATTAAGAAATATTAGAAAGTGGTTGAATCAATATAGAGTGAGAGGTGGACGAGAGAAATACGTAGATAGCTAACAGAAAGATCGGTTATCTTTTCAGTTAATTAAAACAGTTAAAAACAGAACCTTTTTTTCAAACATAACTCAGTCCCAAAACTAAGATATATTGCATTTTGTGTTATTAAAGTATATAGGGAAAAAAGGCCTCTGAGAAACGAACGTTAATTAACTCCCATTTAATATCATAAGTTTGTATAAAGGGAGATAATTCTGAAAAAATGATTTGACAATTTATTATTCTAAGTTAATTGGTAAGAAAAGGTTGATATTCCTGGCATTTGTAGCTACAGTTTGCAGGTGACACATGTGACCCATTTCCAGTTAAGACAGATGTGTTCTGGCATCTGTGACCTTTGAACATTTTGTTAACAGCAATAAAAAAAAAGTTGCCACTTGCACTTACGACCTCTTTACGAATAAAAAGCGCTTGAAAGCAACAGCTGATACATTAAGCATTGCTGTACGCTGACGACGAATGTCTTCAACGTTTTCTGGATATATGAGTCCATGTTTTTTTTACACCAATACGGGGCTTGTAATAAACACCTTAAAGACGAAGATACTCAAATTGTTTAACCCCAGAATGCAGATAAGCTGACTGAGAGTGAGTGTGTTGAATCTGTTTTGCAATAAAATCGATTGAACGTCGTCTCGTTAAAATTTGGATTATTAGAATTACTTGTGAGTTATACTCGCAACGTTTCGGCAGATGTAACCTCTGACCTTCTTCAGATGTGTCTTGTCGAACTCTAGTATTCGTACGGAATTTCGAACAGAACCCTTTATTTTATTTACCGGGTTAGCTTTCTCTCGTTCCATCATCCATGACCGGGTAGAAGTCTTCAGTAATTCGTAATTGTATTCTTAGTATCGCCCGCACTGAGGATTGAACCTTCAACCTCTAGAAGACTGTCACTTAGAACTGATTATTACTTAGCACTTATATATCCAAGAGTCGTTGGATTAAATGAAGGGTTCCATTCGAAATTCTGTACAGATTCTTGAGTTAGACAAGTCGGAAGTTATATCGGTTGAAACGTTGTGAGAATAATATCCAAGATGAAAACAGTAGTCTGAATAATCCAAATTATCAATCCTCATCTCAAAAATTCTGAAACATAATATCTTGTTGAAAATTAAATTGCAAAAATGCTTTTGCGTTTGTTTTTTGTTTTTAAAATTTATAAATAAATAAGCTACGAACCAAAAATGCAGTGCATACTGGTCTTTTTTGTTTCTTTTATTTTTTTTACCAAATAATTTTTTTTTAAATAGGATTTTGAAACTTAAATTTATTCATTACATTTTTCTTTTTAATTGTCTGTTAAATAAGTTATTAATTATTTTTATTTTTTAAATTTTACAAATCATGCTTATCCATATTTACACGCACAATATTTGATCAAATATTTATTCAGAGAGATTTCAAAAGATATCAAATTTTTTAAGTTTTTAATTAAAAAAATCATAGAAAAATCACTAATTTATAAAAGGTTTTTATTTCAAAATTGAAAAATTTCAAATTTTTAAAATGAAAGTTTTTTTTTTCAAATTATCTTTTGCAAATTGTTTTAAATTTAAAAAAATTAAATTTAAAACAATTTGCAAAAGATAATTTGATTCTGTAAATTGTTTGAATTAAAGATGGATTTTGACATTTTGCCTCGTCATCACATTTTTATTTTTTTATTTATTTTAAACAAATCATGGAGAAATTACTAATTTATAAAAAAGGTTTTTATTTCAAAATTGAAAATTTCAAATTTCTAAAACGAAATCTTTTTTAAAAATTTAAAACAATTTACAAAAAATAATTGAATTCTGTATATTGTTTGAATTAAAAAGATAAAATGTTGCCTTGTCATCACATTTTTATTTATTTAAAAAAATTCAGGTCCAAGAAAACTCTTTGATTCAACTAAAGATGACATACTGAACATGTCACATGACCATGACGAGGACAAATACAGACGACGTCCTGCTCTGAATTGGCTCGGAAGGTTGTTTAAGTACGTATAAAGAATCATTTAGAATTTACCATAGAGAAATAATACAAACTAATTTCAGAAATAATATTTAATTCTTCCTTATATTTTTTCTAAATTTTATTTTACATTTTATTATTCCACCACCACCACCCCCGGGTCCCTAGTTTGAGATTTCGACCAAAAAGTTAAATCGCACAAATTTAGTTAAGATCTTTGTTGGCTCTCTGACCAATGTTTTAGTCAACAGTTAATATAACGTTTTTGGACACCCACGCACCCATTCCGGTATTTTATCTATACACTCAATATAGCCACTGCCCGTAGGTTGCATTGTTGTTTAGCGAATGGATGTATTTCGTCCAGTGCATCTGCAGATGTGTCTGCCTAAATCAGTCGAATGCTATTCTTCCGGCTGGGTTGTATCTCTGATACCCCAGATACGGATATTCAAATTTTTTTTGTTTCGTTATTATTCAGCTGTGGTTTTCACACTGAGCACTTTTGATTATCATACGACCTCGGAATTTAACCCAACCTTTTTAGGTTTGCTATCCTCAATTTCTTGATCATATTTCACACATTATTAACTTGTTTGGGAGTTTGTTTTTTTTACTTTCAGTTTTGTTTCCCTTATTCCCCCCCCCCTTTCCATTGTACCTTAAATATAAGTGTTTTACATGTGAAATCCACCTATAAACATGATTGAAATAATCCTGTGTCTATAGTTGCCTTAAGGGAGCTAAAGGCCCTTCTCCCACATTTTGCACATTGAAATTCATCAATTGATAAGCATTTGTTTAAGAGTATTAACATATATATAGCTCGGTGGTTAAGGTAGTGGGCTGACAACATCATAAACTGTTGCAAATGATGCTATCCCATATTCAAACCCGGGTAACCCTGCTAGTTCATAAATAAATCTAATATATAAAGTAAAGTCAATCTCTTTCTCGAATTTTGTCAATTTTTTTACAATATCAATATTTAATTCTGGTTTGTCAGTTCTTTTGGGGGATTGTTGAGGCATGTTTTTAAGAATAATAAAATATAATTCGATTTAATCCCTTCTATAAAATACTTTGACTGGGTTGGAATTATTTTCACATGAATGTCATTGTTAAAAGGGGGCATAACTCTGTAGTCGACAATACCGAGTTACTTTCCTTTGTTTGGAAAAAAAAGTATAGTTTAAAAAACCAAACCAAACCAAACCACAAACTGTAAATAAAAAACACTACCAGGCAAAGCTGGGTAGGAACAGCTAGTATTATATATAAATATTAAAAAACTTACAACTACTACATTTAAATATTTCAATTGCCCAGTTGGGAAAGACTCAGATTTACAACCTCGAGTGCGCTGTTTCAATCCTGTTTCGGATTGCCTTTTATTTATGATTAGCAGGGCTACCTGGTGTTGCCTGGCCGAAAAGTGTAACATATTTCTATTAAAACTTCTCCCTCTTTCTTCTCCACCCAGCCTATTACTCTCTCTGGACATGCACTTTTTTATAGATTACTTGAGTCTGCATAAGGGAAATAATTCCTTGAAAAAAAGCAGTTATTTTCAGTTAGTACTGGAAAACCGACACCCCCTTACGAAATCGCCAACAGTTTAGGGTCAAAGAATGGATATTATTTTCTAAATTTTAGATATTATTCATTCCAAGCAACGCTGATCAAGAAAATATCAACTTTGATGGTGTTTGTTCTGTTGTTTTTAAGTTTTAGTCGGACATATTCACACACGCACATACAGACAACTTCCCTTTATATAATAAGTTAAAGAATATCTTTTTTTATGTAATAAAATGAAAGTGAAAAACATCTTAGATTTTGGTATATAATACCCTCTTTCTATATAGGTACTACATATACCAAAATCTAAGATGTTTTTCACTTTGATAGAGTTGCCCCCCCCCCCCCCAACTCTATCAAAGTGCTTTTTAAAATTGAATGTTTTCTCTCTGTCTTCCAAGTTAAATCTAAAACTCTTACGTTGCCCTTTTTTTATTTTTTATCGTCTTTGTTTTCTCTGCAGAACAACGGAAGGCAAAAGGATGAGGGATCCAAATGCCACGCTGAAGAAGATCCTGATGATGCTGATCATTGGATTAATCACCTTCATAACGGTTGTGATGATCTTCTCCCGACTGGGTCACATGGCAACGCAAGATGATCCAGCTTTCAACCCTCTGGCTAATCCAAACATCCACGTCAATGAACGACAGGTTCCGATACTAAACCAACCTGCTGTTCCTCTTGGTCAAAATAAATTGTCTCCTTAAATAATAATAATAATAATAATAATAATAAATACTGTGAGAGAGAAAATGCAAAGTCTGAATTAAAGAACAAAGAACTTGGGTACATATTGGAGGGAGGGAGGTATTGCCCGTTGCCGCATATATTTATACTGATCCGAGTTTCCTAACCCCCAAAATAATAAAAATAAAAATAAAATAATAAAAATAAAAAAAATGTCCTTGTACAGAAATTCAGTTTATGTTACCATATTGTAAAAAGTTTGTTTTTTGTTTTTTTTAAATTTTATTTATGTTTTTTAAGGTTTTGCTATTTGTAATTTTGGTAACGACAAAAATAGAATAAAGTTATCAAAATCTGGTTGATCGGCATCGGTTTAAGCCCACTTGTTTAAAAATAAATTATTTTGACCTGATGTAGTGAAAAACACAAATATTTAAAATTGCTATAATATGTGGATATGTCATACGGTTAAAACAAATGTCTTACAATTCAATTTTTTTTTTAATTAAAAATAATTTTTAAAAAATATTCTTTAATAGCAAATTTCTTTTGACAATTTTTCAAAGAAATAATTTCAGATTTCAGGATTTTTTTCATGTTTTAAGTGGTGTAATATTTTTCCCCATGGATTGCATCATCCTACAAACTTCACATCCAGGGAGATTTTTGAAAGCTCCATGCTTAACAATAGGAATACCAAGATGACCTTCGGAGGTCTTGTGCTTACTCATGTTCTAGAGTATATCTGTTTGACTTCACTATTATGACAACAAAAGTGTGGGGGGGGGGGGGGGTATAAACATTCAAGTCATTATTAATTGCCTGTCACGTGGCCACTGATCGTTTCTTCTTCTTTAACTGTAAGTTTCTCACTTTCTTGTGTCATCCACTTTTGTCATGACAAACTGTTTCCAAGTCTTGTATCATAAATTCATTGTTTTTTATAATTCATGTCTGCTTGTCAGAGTCCGTTAAATATGACAACCAAATTTACCTGGGTCTTCCACGTGTTTTTTTTTTTCCCCGGTCTTAAGAATCCCTTCAATGCTCTCTTGCTGGTGTTTCTTTGTCAAGACATAGAACGTGTCCAGCCCATCTCAACGATCTGCGTTTGGGCTTCTCATATAGCCGGGTGTCATTTATTAAAGTTGAATTTCTAATTTATTGACTAGGTCTTTTCATTTTTGTTTTGCTTGCCTACAAAAATAGAATTTTGAAAATTTAATTATTACAGTAGCGTTTAGTCATCAAATTATTAATTGAACCAAATATTTATAGAACTATAATTTATTTTGTTACGGTAATTAATTTGATTAAGAACTAATTAATTTGGTTAAAGTGTTTTATTCACTATTTACAAATTGATTGGATGCAAATTACTTCCAAAACTTTCAATCTTTTAATTAAATGCGGATTTGATAATTTTAAAGCCCGTTTAAATGCTTCCAAATTTCTTTAAACTTTTGAACGGTCACAAAATAATTCATTTAAAAAAATTTTTTATCAACTATTAGCCGAAAAAAAAGGGGCTAACTTTTTTAGAAGAAACCAAAATGCATTTTGTCAGATTTAATTTTATAATCTATTTTTTTTCAATAGAATTTTTAAAATTTCGTTTTATTTTCCACTACTGCATTTTTTTATTTCAATAAATATTTAATGAATTGTAAATAAATAAAATAATAATTCAATGTAATTATCAAAGCTATGTTGAATCGAGAAACACACATGCATACGTAAAGTTGTCTCATAATTTTATTGGTAAAGATGAGTTAAAATGATTTTGTCTATTCAATGTCGAGGATTTTCTATATTTCTTCTGCGTTTTGTAAATTTTTCAATCAGTCCAAAGCTGTTTCACTCTCTTGCAGAAGATCTTTGTTACGTGCCCAGATTTCATATGGGGGCCAATAGTTGCGGCCAAGATTCTATGTATCTGCATTTTTACAGCAATTTAAAAATTTTGTACCATTAAAATTTTCAACATTTTTTAACTACTCATTTTACCTGTTATCCTGTGTAAATTAAGTTGTTAGGTCATCCCATAAATTCTGTCCGGATTTTAATTCTCTCGGATTTAATAGTAAGTGGGAATGTTAAGAGACTGAAGTGCAATGAAAAAGCCATGATTAGATGGATCTGTCATGTCAGGCCAATGTCTCGTACCTAACATACTGGGTCTGGTCTGATTTAACGTGGCAAGTCCATCTGATCATGGCCCCATCGTTCTTGCAAGTGAGGACTGGGTGAGTGCCCAACATTCACTACCATACAACATGACACTTCTGACGCAGCTGTCATAAACTTTCCTCCTGGTGGTAATAGGGATGGCTCTAGATGTTAAGATGAGCAGAAATTATTCAAATTTGCCCCACGCTGTCCTTACCGTGATAGTAAAGCTGAGTTCACAACCTCCACCTGCATATCAGTAACAATGCCTGAGAGCGGTATTTATCTACTTCCCACATAGTAAAATGTGACACAAGGTCGGAAAGTGGGATTTGATAAGTCAGCACTCTAGAGGAAGAAGTTGAAAAGAAATCAATGAAGTGTTCGATCGTAAAAATATACAAAATTTTTATTTAAAAACTATATGTTACATACTTCAGAGATGTACCATGGTTTCATTGAGATAGGCTGAACTTTTTTTTTTGTTAAAAAGGTCGTTAGAGCCTATTCAAATCATCAGCGACTCACAAAATGAAAACAAATCGAAGAATGGAGTTCAAAGATCACCGTAACATCTTCCAGATAGTTCACCCAAGCGTCCCTTTTAGAGAAAGTACCGAGTCAATAGGGGCGGACTGTATGTTTATATGGGTCTTAATCATAACTATGTATCATTTAGAATAAATTAATTGTATGTTGTATGTTTCTCTGCTTCAATGATGCTTCGTATTTAGGGGTGATAGTGTGTGTTGTAATTTATTTGTCAGAGAGTGGGTTAGATATATATAGATATCATATATATATGAGAAAGGAAGGATGAGAGTAATCCGACGTAATGAAAAAGGAAAAACCAAGAGATATTTTTTTTATATATTCATCAACGTTTCGTCTTTATTGTAAGACTTCCTCAGGATGATAATTTTAAGAAAAATGTCATGCAAGTAAATCGAAATATTGGGTTGACATGATGGGTTGATGAGAAAAAGTAGTAGCCGTGGCTACTAAGAGCACTGGACCAAGGTCATTTCACTCTCTGCCACTGACTGACTCAGCCCGGACCTTGGTCCAGCACTTTTAGTAGCCACGGCTACTACTTTTTTCATCAACCCAGCATGTCAACCCAGTATTTCGATGTACTTGCATGACATTTTTCTTAAAATTATCATCCTGAGGAAGTCTTACAATAAAGACGAAACGTTGATGAATATATACAAAAAAATATCTCTTGGTTTTCCATTTCCCATATATATATACATATTAATTTTTAATAAATAATATTAAATTATTTTTACCTACGTACGTCAGCGTTTCAAGCTTTCGCTCTCATTAGTGTAGGGATGATAATATATATATATAATAAATGTACATTACTCTTTTTATATAGCGGAGGATTCCAACATTTTTTTTTCTAATTTATTATCAAAACTTGATTAAATTTTACAGACAACTGTAGGTTTGAGCTGGATAACAGTTAAAAGGTGCCAAAAATCCTTTTTTTTTTCCCCCTATTTGCTGGGTATATTTTTTTTATTCTTCTATGAAGTTAAAACTTAAATGACTTATTAATGACTTTTAATACCTTTTCAAGATGGTAACACTGTCAGATTTTTTTTTCCTTACCATATAAACGTATTATTTATTTTCGGGGGGTGATGGTGGCTAAGTGGTTAGCGACACGGACTGAAAACCTGGGTGTGCCAAGTTCGAACCCAGTTCGTTTCACTGAAGCACTTTCATCAAACCTACACCTGACCTTGTGTCTAACCTCCTAGAAAGGAGGTAAATAAAAAAAATAAATAAATAAACGTATTATTTTCTGGACCATAAATTTTTAAAAAATGAGGTTCTTTTGTAGAAGAGCCCCCCCCCCCTCTCTCTGCAACCCCCCAAAAAACAGACAAAATGTGTTTCGTAGTAAAAAAAAGTTGTATTACTTAAGAGGTTGGAATCCATTTATGTCAATATTTACATAGAAAGATTGTTTCCCTTGTATTTCTGCCACCGCATAAACTCACGCAGCTTTTCAAGGTTCTGCGATGCGCTCCAGAGCTGCGTTTATTCTGCATTTTGTACAGTGAGAAATAATACAACTTTAGTCCTCACATTCCATGAGCGATGTTTCTGACAAAGGGGAAGAATTGCTGTTTTCTGGGTCGGAATCTATCCATCTAACACTTATCGTTGGTTGGTTTTTGACCTTGAAGTAGTATATATTTTTTTTTTTTTTTAGCTCTTTATATCAAGTGGCTTCATGCCTTGTCTGGAGCGATTTCTATAAAAAAAAAAAACTGAAAAAAATACTAACTCTAAACATGTGTAGACAGGACTAACAAAAGTATGTCACGGGTGTGTGTGCCAACTGCACCTTTTTCTTTTTTTTTTTTTTTTTTTTTTTTTTTTAAATTCCTTTTTTGCATTCATGAGATAAAAAGAAAAATTTTAAACAAAAATTTTTTTTAAGTTTTGGGTACGTTTTGTTATTTCCATGTTTAGGAGTCTCATCCCCATCTTGGTCGTCATGTTTGTTCACAACGTTTCGACCATTGTAGTCTGATTTTCTTCAGATGCCCAGTTCACCTGGAACCTAAGAAAAATAAACTGATACAAAATATCTAAAAATGCACTCAACGTAGAATAAGAGCCGTCTATCCCCAGACGGATTAAATAAAGGGATCAGCTCAAAATCCCCGGAAGGTTACCTACGACAAAAAAGACGACAGTTTGAAACGTGTAAATAAGAAAATCTCATCTCGGAAATGACGTCATGAAATACAATTTTAGTTGCTTAACATTTATAAGTCTTTCCTCTACATTCGTCAGATTAGGTAAAAAAATAGATGTTCGTTTTTAGAGGGGGGGGGTCAGATTTTAACAAAAAAAATATGTGGAAACAATCACTGAATTTGACATCTCAAAACAAAACAAAAAACAAAGTCAAGTAAACTCCTTTACATACAAATTAGAAAGTCAGTGATTGTTTCAGTTGTATATTTATTTATAGCCCCCATCACCCCACCTCAAGAAAAAACATTAACTATTATTTTAAATGTGAAATTTTTTCTAAGATTTAAGTCTTATTAAAGTTAAAGCAACAAAAGTTAGTCAAATATTATTTTTAACTGGATTTGTGCAAAAAGGAAAAAATATTGAATCTTATAAATTGATTATTTTTTTCTTTTAGTTACAAAAAAACTTTAATAAATGCAATATCAGGTGAAAATAACCACTAAAACCTTATTTTTATTAAAAAAAATAACTAATAAAATAACTTTTTATTAAAAAAATCAACCTCTGAATTGAGACAGAATATCGAGCCGTTTGTTCGTACAAGATTTGCTATCAGACAGCTATATCAATAAAATATATCATTTATTATTAATATAGATGTCTTATTTCGGTTCGGTACTGATTGAGAGGTTGGTTTTATTATTATATACAGACCTTTCTCATTTTAATATCTGATCTGCACCTCACATTAAACAACAATCATACCTCATTTCACGCACAGTAACTCAAATTAACAGCACTCACTGTTTCCTATTTTGAATGTATAACTCACGAATTTTAATGTCCGCTTGTTCTGTTGTTGTCAGATGAGGTATGAGCTATGCGCGTGATTGGCTTGTTGCAAATTGTGAAAAATATTTCACTTATTTTTGCTTGTCAACATGTGTGGAATTTATGTGCCAAACTACTTGTTGGATTGTAATGCATTTTATCTCATTAGATAACAGGTAATAGTAACGAATTAGACCCGTTTTCATTTACTTTTATTTCTATTTATTAGTTATCGTTCTGTGAGTATTTGCTACCAATAAACATTTAATGTTAGACATTTTTTTTTATAGCATTCTCTTCACTTGCAGTTACGTTTTCTATGAATCGGTGTACATTTATGCCTCACATTAACGGTAAAATAAGACACAAGGTGTGTACATTAAATAGAGAACAGCCTGAATATCTAAATAATAAATGGTAAAAAATTGTAGTTAGCTGAACATTTTACTGCAGGTTCACGGCATAACCGATCATCAAAAGTGTACGCAACTGACCTCTAATATCTGGCATCAATATAAGAAGAGCTAATCCGAAAAATGAACAGTATTTATACACATTATATCACATTTTTTATCCAGTCTGGTACAATTCTGGTGATCGGTGATGCCGTGAAACTGCAGTAAAGAGTTAAGCTAAAAACATTTTATTATCATTTATTATTGATATAGCTCTATCCAATAGGATGTCGAGCCTTTAATTTAGTCCATGATATACTGTCTTAAAAAAATTCGGTTCTGTTGCGATTAAGATATCAGTTTTCTTATTATTATTAATCTATATAATAACACGCTACGGCAATTTCATGTTCGTATGTACGTTATCACCCTCGGCCCTTTTTTGAAAGATGGGATCGCTGAAATGCAATGCCAAAAATGTCTTTTTTAATTCTATCTGATGTCACTGTTGTGTGAATACACTTTCTTGGCCGTTCAGGTTACGATAAAAGTGTAGTGTCTGTTCTATGGAAAGATGGTATAAATAATATTGTGGGATCTGCCGGACATGCATCGAATGTCACAAACTTCTACAAGGGTTTTGGAGATAGATCCCTATAACTTCGGAAACTACATAAACAAGAGTACTTAGATAAGTTTCAGTTTGAACAAAGGGGTACACTGATATCGTTGGGTCTGCATTTGTGTCGGATGTCTATAGAATGGAAATATTTTTAAGCACGTCAGCAACATACTACAGACGAAGGATGAAACTGTGGAATTTCCTGGGGTCTCTTAGTATTTTGATAATTTACAAGAACATTTTTTTATGGATATTTTCAGCTGACAAATTTTCAAAGAATTTATTCTGACATTAGTTTTTTGAAAAATTTTTTAAAAATAGCTTTTACGGAAAAAGGTTTTATTTATTTGTTTTTTCATTAAAAAAATTATTGTAAAAGGATATATTGTTTAACTCTTGTGGTTTATGTGACAGCAATTTTTATATGAAAAGAATGAATGCAAAGATGAGGGGGGGGGCATGTCTTTATTGTTTCCTTAGGTTTTTTGTTTTTGTTTTTTTACATACAATAAAACACCTAACAATAATTATTTATTTAACTTCTATGTAAAAGCAGACAATCACGTTTGCTAAAAAAAGGGGGTCAGCTCCCTTTCTGTTCTGTAAGGACGACTATTTATCATTAAACTTAACAAACTAATCCATATTTGTGAAAATGTCACAACACATAACCAACAAACAAACAAACAAACAAATAAATTTGTGAATAAAACCTGAACCTCGTTTTCATTTTATTTTATTTTTGTTTTTTATATAAACAATGATTTTCTTGTTTTTTTTGTTTTTTTATATAAACACTGATTTTTTTTGTTGTTTTTTGTTTTTTATATAAACAATGATTTTCTTGTTTGGTAACTGAAAATGATTACATTTACTGAACTGAATCTTTTAAAAGCTATTTTAAGAATTTGTACCTCTCAACATTTATTCAAATTAGTTGGGTTTTTTTAATACTTTTTACTGATGACTCACCGCTTATCAAGGCCTGGGTCCGCTTTAGGATAAGGGTTAAAAGGATTGCTGGTTGGACGATGAACGCTGTCACAAGAGGATTTGAAATGGTGGAATAGGAAGAGGATTACTTAAGAGAACTTTATTTTCCAAGAGGACGGCTCAACAAGTATTTGTTTACATTAGACTTGAAGACGACCATGTTGTAGTCGGTTGGAAAGCAGACTCTTATCTTGTTCGAGGAAAGAAACTTTGTTCATGGAAATTCCGTTTGCTTTTTTTGGTACAGAGAGAGAGAAAGGAATGTTCTTTGCCGTGGTTGTAACCAGACGAGTTCTTGCTGTGAATGTTTTATGGTGGGGGTGGGGGGGGCACGGATTGAAGCTCAATCGAGCATCTACCATGAACATAATGATGCAGCAGAGAGAGACTAGCGACATCTCTTCTGTGTGAAAGAGGTTGCAGGGACGAGAAGAGATCATCCCCCACCAGAGTGTGAAGTCAATTCTGTACTCTATCAAGATAAAAAAGAGTGCAGATATAACAGCAGTACCTCCCCAATCTTCGGACGAATCTGGCTCTTATACAGGTAGAGGATTGCATATGTATGTATGTATGTATGTATGTATGTGAGAGAGAGAGAGAGATAACATCTACAGAAACATCCAGGGGTGCTAAGGCCCTGTTAGCTATGGCACGCTTGACCCACCGAGGTGTGGTATATGCTCTGGTTCCCAGCAACCTAAGTCCCAACCATGGGTCAAATGGTAGTGTGGCGGAATTGATGATCTTGAGCCAAAATCGAGCGGTGGAGATGGCCCGGACTTACTTCATCCCCGCAGTAAGAAGGTACACCTTTGCCTGGCTTGCAGATGGAAAAGGAAATAAGTTTTGGCTTACTAGTTTTCTAGTGAGGATTGAACTCGCAACCTCGAAGTAACAAATCTACTGGTTGCTGCACAATAATACGTGGATTCACCTTTTTTTCTGATTGGTTAAGCGGAATTAACTGAGGGAAAATCTGCTAATAAAAAGAGAAGAAAATCAGGAGAAGGTGAAGTGAGTGTTGAGTGAGATTCTGCGGTGAGCCGAATTATTAAGAAAACTAAAGTCATGTACACTCCCGCTCCTGGTGATCTGTATGTTGTTTATGGGAAGCGCCTTGAAGTCATCAAGGATCTCGCCTGCGTTGGTAGTACTTTATCCAATGATGGATCTCTTGATGCGGAAATCAGATAAAGAATCAGCAAGGCATCAAGAAGCGTTTGACAGGTTGGAAAATAGAGTCTGGTCTGATGGTGATATAACTCTGGCAACTAAAATGTCAGAATATCAAGCGTGTGTGTTGCCAACCTCACTCTATGCCTCTGAAACATGGACTTATCTCAATCACACATAAAACAGCTCAAAAGATTTAATCAGCACTGCCTCAGACACATTCTTTGGCTGAGGTCGGACAGTTTTGTTCCTGACACAAGTGTCTTAGCCAAAGTGAAAACCACCAGTATTGCTACATTTGTGATCAGGAACAAGATGCATTGGGCTGGTCATCTTGTTCGGCTTGATGACTGCAGACTCTCAAAACAGTTGTTTTATGGTGAGCTTCTTTTGGGCAAAAGACTCAAGCACAAATCCAGAAAACGATTTTGAGATAGTGTTAAAGAGAGTTTGGCGTCCTTTGCTATTCCGGCAGACAACGCATTCAAATTTTATTTTCTACCAACCTGTGTACTGTTAAAGTTTTTTTTACTAAGAAATAAGTTACAAATTGAAAAAAAATGAGCAATCAAAGTATATCATTGAATTAGCTGAGAGAAGCCATAGTACTGACATAGTACAGGATCAAGACAACATTGAAATGTATCTTTTTTACACGGACTGATGACCTGGGTGTGCCAAGTTCGATAATATCACTTTCACTTAGGGATGTTGGTAACCATTATGTGGTCCCTCCTGCGAGAATGCCGACAACAGAATCAAACCGGTCAACAAAGTTGTACCATTCTGATTCATACGAATTTACTTTTACTACTTTTGCGTCACAACTTATCAAGGCCAATAACCACTCGAGGATAAGGATTAATGAGAGCAGAATTATTACCATGATGAGCATGTCGTGGCCTTCTCCAAATATAATGTGAACACGAGAAATAACTGAGTTTAAGATCACATCCTATCCTGGTCCAAATATTGCATCCATCAACATGGGAAGCGACTAAGCTGACGAGCACGTCGTGGCCTGGTCCAAATATAGCATCAACTACTTGAAAAGCAACTAAAATAGTCAACTCTTTCAATAAAAATGTGTGTTTAAAATCCGAAAAATAACGCTTGAGATTCGTATATTTATGAATACATGAAATTATTCTTAAATGCATTTATTTCTCTCAGAGCCAATACTATATATATATATATACCTGTGACCTCTTGAGTCTGTATTTAAATATTGGAAATTTAAAATGAAATATCAAGTTGCGGCTGCCGCTGCTGTGTTCCAAAAATATATGCCCATTTGCACTGTTAGTTATATATAGATCAGCAGCAGCCAGCAATTCTGAACAAAAATATACATTATGGCTGCTGCTGCTTTCAAACACACATACACAGCTTTTTGCAATTACCATTCATTTTTTATGATGTCATTCTGCTTTTGGAAACTACCATTCATTCGTTTATGACGTCATCCATTTTCAAGTAACATTCCCACAGAGATTTTGGTAGCATATAGATGCGATTTTTAGTTGGTGTCAGCATTTCTAGCTAAAAAGGAAAAGATGTTAACACGTTCACTGTCGCTCAGCTAAAAAGAGAGACACTCGGGGAGACCCCTGTCCCAAATACCAGAAGTCGACAAAGAAGAGTGACATCCGCAGAAGCCCCTGTTTTGAATACCAGTAATGATCAACAAGTAAAAAAGGAAATAAAATCCTCACACTTTCGTTTTAATTCGTATTTTTTTTACATATTTATTTTTACGTATTTATTTTTACACATTAATTTTTACACATAAATTTTTAGATATTAATTTTTACATATTTATTTTTACATATTAATTTTGCGTATTTATTTTTACGTATTTATTTTTACAAATTGATTTTTACAAATTAATTTTTACAAATTAATTTTTACATATTAATTTTTACATATTAATTTTGTGTATTTATTTTTACGTATTTATTTTTACATATTAATTTTTACATATTAATTTTTACAAATTAATTTTTACATATTTATTTTTAGTTATAGAAAAAGTTTTGGTAATTTTACAGTATAGTTAATAACCGAAAAATCGAAAATCAACAAAATATACAACAAATAACTTTTACCAAATGCATGAAAATTTAATTTTCTACCAACCTGTATATTTTTAATGTTCTAAAACTGTTGTCGATGTTTTTTTTATTAAGAAATAAGTTATAGTATCTCGAAGCTGAATCAAAAATAAACTCTGTTTCAAACCCAGTAAAAAATTAAATATGGCAGCCGACATTTTTTGATAATATTCGTGCATTTACTGCAAAATGAGATCTCTAACACCGGTCACATAAAATCTAAGTCCTATCAACATAACTGACCCTCTGTTCCTGAGGGCCAGCGAAAACCAACTGCTATCTCGAACGTCCAACTCCAACTGACTGTCCGCTCTCAGAAAGACCAACAACCCTCCATCAGGCCGAGAGAGCCAGGTCTCCCCCTCCCGACTCCGGGAGTCCTTTCCTCCTGACCGGAAATCTTAGATTCCAGTCTTTCTTACAGGTCACCATTCGACCACCAAGTGGCTGACCGCTGAGATATCCATTAGAGATAACTACCAGACGGTCTACTCAGGAGGGGGGGGGGGCTTATCATGGAGACAATCTAAGAACATTACTTTCTGATCTCAGCACGATTCTGTGTTTTTAAGATGCACCTATTCCATGTCAAAGAGAAATAAGATTTTTTTGTATGGCCCCAAAATACAAAACTAGAGATATTTTCAAATTCTTCTGTGCCACAGCTTTTTCCTTTGACCGAGCATCTAACATCTGCAATGTCTGCCATTCGCATGCACCACAAAAAAATAATACAGCCTGCTGACTTTTTACACTCTCAGACCTTTGCTTTAAATAGTATTCCTCCAGGTCTTTAACATATTTTCTATTGAATCATTAGCATACAGCAACTCTTCCAGAAAAATTCTTCAACAAAAATGAAATGCAACGGACTCAGTACAGAACCCTGATGTATGCACTCCTACTTTAACATTAAAGCTGTCACTAAATGTGCTATTAATTCTAACAGGACTTTGAGCATTTCTGTACATTGCTTGAAAAAACCTTCACCAACTATTCGTTTACACAAAACCCACCAGACAACATCTCTTGGCACTTTGTCAATAACAGCTTTCTCCAAATCTACCTGAGCAAAATACAAGAACCGTTTCTTTTCAACTGCTTTTCTTGCATTTGTTTCACGATAAATATAAAACCAGTGGTAATTTACCCAAGCAAAAACTAAACTGCATTTCATCTATGCTTATCTGACTTCTTATTTGCTGCTCAATTATTCTCTCAATAACTTTCAGGACCTGATTGGGAGGTGACGGTGGTTAAGTGGATATCGACACGGACTGAAGACCTGGGTGTTCCAAGTTCGAATCCAGTCGATTCCACAGTACTACTTTCACTTAGGGATGTTGGCAACCTTCTCTTGGTCCTTCTCGTAAGTACCTGATGTCTTTCCAGAAAGATTTCTAACTAGAAAAACATCGGGGGAAACTAATGCCAACACCAGAATCATCTGATTCACACGAAAGAAGAAGGACCTGATCCATCAATGTTAATTTTAATTACTTCTATCTAGGATTTCTCCTTTACCTTTGTAACAATCTACAATAGCACAAAGTTTCCAATCTTTTGAGATAACTTCCTTTATTAAGGACAAAAGGGACAAAACTTGATTACTTAAATAAGACGGTTCAATGAGTGTTTGTTGAAATTCGACTTGAAGGTAACCATGTTGTAGTCTGCATGGAAGCAGTCCTGCAGCAGTGTCTTCCACAAACAAGAAGTTCTGGTATACCTGGTCACCATCTTAATTTTCCCTTTCTATAGCTGGAATCTGACTTGGGATGAATGCATGAAAACAGAGAATTTTAAATATTCATATAAATTTATTTACATTTGAGAACCATCATTTCCGGCCGGGATTTTTAGTTGCATCACATAATTGCAAAAACTTCCCATTACCATTTTGTCTACTTAAACCAGCGTTTCTCAACTGAGATTCCTTGGAACACTAGGGTTCCACAAAAGTTCCCTAAAATTTTGTAAAAGGTCTCTAAGTTTCCACAAAGAACAAGTGAAATAAAATAATGCATTTTTGACCTTTTCATTTAATTTCATATACGGAATGTTACGAAATATGCACAATATATTTTTAGTTATCGATAAATAATAATAAACTGATGCAGCAATTAACAGTTTTATTCTCTTTACATTTATATTGAACGTCAGTTTTATATGATATTGTTTACCTATGTTTTTTTATACATTTATATTATACGTCAATTTTATATGATATTGTTTACTTATGTTTTTTATACATTTATATTATACGTCAGTTTTATATGATATTGTTTACTTATGTTTTTTATACATTTATATTATACATAAGTTTTATATGACATTGCTTACTTATGTTTCTTTTTGATGTTTGAGTTTAGATTTTTTTTTTGTGAACGAAGATTCCATGATGACGTATAAGTAAACAGTATTAGCATTTAGTATTAGCGAAAAATTTGACGAAAAATATTAATTTTTCCTTAATGATATTTACCACATGAACTACATGAAATGTGAAAGACATGGTATATAATTTTGTTTCTGCATAGGGGCATATACTTTATTTTTAAGAGTTACACAAGGGTTGAAAAATGCTGATCTAAACGACCAACTAATTTGCTTAGCTGCTACCTATTTCAAAATGCCACCTCTCTACTGCCACATTACCTTTCATGACCAATCAGAGATTCTGATTTCCAACAGATGCTCAAATAGGAAAATAATTAACAACGTTTTAGAATTAAACAAAAAGATTGAAGTGACATAGTTTCTGTTGCAGACACACAGTTTTCAGTATTTACTTCAACAGTGCTCGATACGTAAGTAGAGCTAGGTAGTAAGCAATGAAAATATATATGGCAATCAAGCTACACATAACAAATTATATCTCCTTATAATATTTTATGTGGATACATGAGGTACTAATATCTAGCTCCTCAAACAGTTGAGCACTCTCACAAGAATTTATTTCACCACTAAAAAAACAAAATATAGGATAGGCATATGAGCGTCACCAACAAAGCCTTTGTTCGCGGGAAGCCCAACGATTGGCTGAGGGAACAACAAAGAATCTGATTGGTTAACTAGCAAGCCATGTATATAAAAACACCTGACAAAAATAACTCCATGCATTTAGCCTGACGATTCCCCTCCGGGGATGAAACACGGGAGCCTCTGTGTAGCTTGATTGCCATATATATTTTCATTGCTTACTATATATATATATATATATAACCTCTGCATTCTTAAACAATCTTAGTCTTTCCACATCGGACAAGAAAAATACATAAAGAAAATACAAGACAAGGCTCTATCTGTATCAGCGGGGATATGGTAACAACAATCCACCAAAGTCTGGTAGTATCGTGAGATACTGCTGGGGCACCTTGGGTAATGATGCTTCGGCTCCGAAACCATGTCTGAACCCAGTCATCATCTGATGAAGGCTTTGTTGGAAGCAATGTTGCTGTACAAACTCCATGTTACAACAAAGTCAAACTTCTGGAAAATTTCGACAAAATTTTACGTTGCTCGGCCAGTGAAATTTGTAGTGTAAATTTTGACGACACC
This sequence comes from Sepiola atlantica, assembly GCA_963556195.1. Lineage (NCBI taxonomy): Eukaryota > Metazoa > Mollusca > Cephalopoda > Sepiida > Sepiolidae > Sepiola > Sepiola atlantica. The sequence goes on along the minus strand of OY744531.1, from coordinate 775,129 downwards.
GGTTGGCGCCAGGCCACTTTGCCGTTTCGGTTCGGTGGCCTTGGTTTGCACTCTGCAATCGATACTGCGCTGCCGGGATATGCTTCCTCGACTCACGCTTCGGCAGGTCTCGTTGACGAGATTCTCTCCTCATATCTTGAATTCCCGTCTTCAGATTTTTTGACAGTCGTTTTGTCAACATGAATGTCGACAAACCTTCAGCAACCATCCGATCTCATACATCAGTCGTCCTGGGACGACATTCAATGTCAATCCGTGTTTGTTGAACTCATCCGTAGCAGTAACCAGCATAGAGCTTCACCTTATAGCGGTGCTTGGCTTAGTGCCATCCCTCCAGCGACACTTGGAATCCTCTTGGACAATGACACTATCTGGATCACCGTCTCACAACGGTTGGGACTCCGTTTGTACCACCCACACCGGTGTCGCTGTGGTCAGGTCGTTGACGAGTTTGCCCTGCATCCTCTCTCTTGTCGATTTAGTGCCGGCCGCCTGTCTCGACACTCTGCCCTTAACGACGTAGTCAGGTGAGGTCCCGACTCGGCAGGTTTTGCATCAGTCCTTGAACCAGTTGGCCTGGACAGGGGCGACGGTCGCAGGCCTGACGGGATGACTGTGTTTGCTTTCCGAGCCGGAAAGACGCTGATCTGGGCCGCCACTTGTTCTGACTCCTTTTCACCAGCAAATAGCTTCACCATCCAAATATACTTTCTCCACATTTGAGTTCTCATCCATCTCCATTGTCTTACACTTCTTGCATATAAACTACCAGTAATTCCACTGCATTTCTCGTATACCCAGTGCTTACAAGTACCATACAAGATTGAATTACACCCGACTCCCTACCCAGAAACTGAGCAGGGGAACTTTCTTCTTTTTGGGAGCTTTCAAACACTACAACGACTGATCAATATTTTGGTCTTGGAAACATTCACACTCAGATCTTTATTTTCCATGGCATTCCTCCAAGTTTTTAACTTGACAAGTAGGTCTTCCACTGTTTCACAGGTAAGTAATAAATCAGCAGCATACAGCATCTCTTCTGGAAAACCTACACAAAACTCCCTGGACAATGCTTCTAAGACACACACACACACATGCATATTGTAACAAATTAAGATGATTTGAACTGTTATTTTTTTTTTAATAAATATAATATTATAAGCAGACGGTTACTATGTAAAAACTCTCCACAAAATAAGAAGCTTGGCTTTAAATAAAATGAAAAAGGTTGATATGCCATAAAACAAAACAAAAACAACAAAAAAAACACTTGGATAGGTAAAAAGTCAAACAACAAAAAAATAATCAGAGAAACTGAGTTATGAATAAATTAAAAAAAAAAAATTTATTTACATTGTTAAACAACTCCAACAATAATCAAAATTTTGTTCCTTATTTGACATATTTTTTTCTGATGAAGGTTCATGGAAGAAATTTATCAGAAATTTAAAAATAAATGTTACCATTTTCTGATGTTGATTTTAACAAAATGTGTTATTTTCTCCAAGCCGGAGGGAAGTCAGGGGTTCATACCTTTCACAATATGCAAAATAATAAAAATAAAAACATTTTGCCTATTAGGAAAGTTAAAATTATGAACACTTGACTTCAGGAAGGAATTTCGTTTTCATTTTCTGTTTTTCTTTTCTGCAAACTTTTCACTCTTCCAAAATTGATAATTTTATTTTTCCAAAATTGGTAATTTTATTTTTCCAAAATTGGTAATTTTATTTTTCCGTAAATTTATTCAGGAAAAAATATCAAATTAAAAGAATTTTTCTTTTTAATTCCTTCATGACCAGATTGCATCACTCAGCATAGAACAATCATCTTGAAAGTTCTATAATCAGCATGTTAACCAGTATAAACAAATAGAGCCATTTTGAAATTCACCGTCGCGTTAACGTAGAGAAACAGTTGTAGTAATTTAAAAAAATTAAGTTTGGATTATTCGGACAATTATTTTAATTGTCATTTTCACAACGTTTCGGATGATGTAATCTCTGCCCTTGTTCAGGGGCATCTTTACCAATTTGGGAATCTTTATGCCGAATTCGGAAACCTATATGGAATTGTAAACTGAATCCTCTATTTAATCAACGGAGGTAGATTGTTCTCATTCCATCAGCCATGAGCAGGTAAAAGTGTTAATTATTTTTATTCGAATAACTAATAATAGCATTAAAAAAATTACACTTCTTCTCAGTCATGGCTGACAGAACGAGAACAATCAACCCTTGTGAATTCAGTTGAAATTCTGTATAAGTTTCTAAGTTTTTTTTTTTTGTTTTTTTTAACATAGTTTACCCCAAACAAAGCAGGCCGCCACTGTAGATGTAAGGGGCTACTGAGAAAAAAGGAACGGGGAGAAGGTTTTTTTGGGGGGGTGGGGGGGGGCAGCCTAAATTGGGATCTGCGCAGCGAGATGTCTGTTCACATTAATTTTAAATTTCTGCATGTCAGTACTGTCGGGGAAACAGGGGGCAGGGAGGGAGTTCCAGAAGCCAGCAGCACAAAGAAAGAAGCTATTTGAGTAGAAGGCTCTCCGGCATCTGGGGACCTTCACAGTGAGATTTAGTTGATTGTCGAGTTAGTCTAGTGAATTTACGTCGAGGGGGCACCAGAGTAGTCAATTCATCGGAGCATAATCCATTGAAGTATTTGTAAAACAAACATAAGGATGCTACATTGCGGCGATGGGACAGGGACTGGAGCTTGGTTGACAGTGAGGGACCTATTAGGTTGGCGACTCTTTTTTGGACCTTGTCAAGGAGGGAGAGACTAGTAGATGATGCACCAGCAACAATACTCCATGGGCGGATGGTGGCTTTGTAGAGATAATGTCAGGTGTGAGGAGTTTGAAAAGATGCACCTAAACAAGGTTGGAGGTTACATTGGCTGAAACGTGAAAATAACAACCAAGATGAGAATAGTAGTCCGAATAATACAAATACAAATTATCAATCCTTATCTAAAAAATTCCAAAACATAAATTAAATTAAATGGTTTTATGCAAGAAGTTGTTCTAGAAAGAGTGCCGAGCAGCATTTCTTAGGATTTCCCTGAAGTTAATCTTAACTGTAAAAGGAATGAAGGAAGGAGATCTCTGGTGAGTCATCAAGACACAAAAAGTTGTCTCCTCTTGGAAAAACATGGTTGATATACTGAGATATTCACATGTGAATTAGCATGAATATCAATTGCCACACGTGAACATTTTTTTTCCCCCCTTTTAGCTGGTTCCACAAATCTCTTTCTGTTTGATGACGTTCAATCTCTTTCTCAAAATACGATGCCAAAGATAAAATCATCAGCAACTGAAAAAGAAAAAAAATGTAATCATTTAATTTTAATTTTTAATCTAATATATAAAGTAAAGTCAGTCTATTTCTCGATTTTTGTCGATAGCTTTTTTCCTACAAAATCATTTAATTTAATTTTTAATCTAATATATAAAGTAAAATCAGTCTATTTCTCGATTTTTGTCATCGATAGCTTTCTTCCTACAAAATCATTTAATTTAATTTTTAATCTAATATATAAAGTAAAGTCAGTCTATTTCTCGATTTTTGTCATCGATAGCTTTCTTCCTACAAAATCATTATCTGATTCGGGTAGTTTTTCTTGTGGATCGTTGCAGCATGTTGTTGTTACATGAACATTCGCAAGTTCTCATTTTGAGTTATAAAATTTCTAGAACCGCATTTAAAGCGAATAACAACAAAAGCAGCAGCAGCAGCAGCAAAAGAAAACAAGATTTCTGTAAAATACTATATTTTGATTGGTTAAATACTCAATTCTGATTGGTTACCGAAATCCAACTTCAACCATTCAGAAACAATCGTTCTGGGAGCCGAGCACATGTTGGGTATTTGCTCAAGAACACCCAAATAAAGAGAATCAACCTGCCATACAAACCCTTGTCAGTCACAACTATCATCAAAATATTTCTTTACCTCTGCAGACGATCATTTTCTTCGAATATTATAAGAAAAACAAATGAATAAAGACGATCGAGGCACCACTACTATTGCTACCATCAAAAAGCTGTTAAACGAAACAACACTATCATTAACAACATCCCTTTATACGAGCAGACAACCATTTCTTCCAATATTATCATCAAATCAAATAACTGATGATTTTTTTCTTAACTTAGTTCACCCCAAACAAGGCAGGTTACCACTGTAGACGTAAGGGGCTACTGAGAATTAGGGTGGAAGTTTTGGGTGTCATCCTAAGTTGGGAGCTGTGCAGCGAGATGTCTATTTACATTAGTTTTAAACTTCTGCATGTCGGTACAGTCGGGGACACAGGGAGCAGGGAGGGAGTTCCAGAGGCCGGCAGCATGAGGAAAGAAGCTATTGGAGTAGAAGGTTCTCCGACATCTGGGGACCTTCACAGTGAATGGATGGATTTAGCTGATTGTCGGGTTGGTCTCGTGTATTTAGACAAACCCGACAATCAGCTAAATCCTATCCATTCACTGCTTTATTCATCTGTACATGTTTTTTAGATGGTGGGAAAAAAGTGAATAAGATGAACAAACGGTGAATGATAAGTGATGAGAGAAATGCAATGATGCAGAGGAGAGGGGAATGAAAGGAGGGGTAAGGAGCAAAAAAAGAGAAGGGTTAAAAGGAAGAGAGAGGCGAGGAAGAAGAGAGAGAGAGACAGAGAGGGTGAGTAGAAAAGACAGAGATGATATATCATGACATCACAATGTATTTTGACCTCATGAAATCCTTTGTAATGGAATGATGTAGAGAGAGAAAGAAAAAGGAGAAGAAAGAGAGGGCAAGAGAGAGAGAGGGCAAGAGAGAGAGAGGGCAAGAGAGAGAGAAAAAGAGAGAGTCTATTATGACATCACAATGTATTCTGTGTTTGTGAAATCTTTTGAGACTAAGTCTTGAAAAACATGATTATCAACTGATGTTAAAGTTAAAATTAAAAAAATACTTTTTCTAGATGCATCAAAGGAGATTGTCAGTGACACCCTGCCCTCATTGCCGATTTCGGGTACTTTCACATCATATCGGCTCAGACAGCTAGCCAGACCTGAAACCGGCAGATTCAGGTCGCTTCCTTGAAAACAAAATGTTACATCTTAATATACCAAAACTTTTCAAGTGCAAAAAACTAAACCTCCGATATTGACAAATCAGAATGCTTCATATTATTTAATCTTCTCTATATATAAATGGCAATGCATGTGTGCATGTGTTCCCTATAGAAAAAAAGGTTAGAGAATCTACATAAAAACTAAAAGTGTATTCTTATGTAAAATTTTCGGGGAAGACAATGGAAGTGGTATTGAATCTCTAAGTGCACACTTAAGGGGGCTATGTATGCAAAACCCTCATTTAAAACTTCAAACATATCCTATTTTGATGAAATTTAAATCATATGTATAAAATTTCCGGGGGAAGACAATGGAAGTGGTCCTAAATCTCTACATTCCCCCTCTATGTGCCGAATCTTTATGTGACCACCTAAGTTATCTATGGGGGCAGAATCCCTGTAAAACTTTAAATATGTATATTTGATTTCAGTGAAACCATATGTATGAGACACTAATTCAGAGAGACTTCTTCAAAATTTCAGCTTCTTCTGACTATATTAGGGGGTGAAACGAAAAGGGGGAGTAATATGGAGTGATGAACATAGTGAAAAAGGAGATAGTCGTGTTTCTCATTGAATTTTGAGAAACATTGGCTCTTCCTGCTAGAAATATATATATATATATATATATATATACTAATGATAATAGAATTAACGATAAGTGAAGTATCGTAAAGTGATCTATCGCGATAAAGTAAAGCTCAATACGTTGAGTAGAGCAATCCTTCTTTAAAATATATATAACAAATACTGACTCAATGGGTCACAAACAGTCCAGCTTATTGTAAATACTGGATTTATTTGATTTTTAAATTTCGGTCTAACAAATTTCCAATAATTTTGATACAGCAGAAAAGAATTTGTTAATTTTTTAATGTAATGTCGTTGTTTAATATCGTTGTTTAATGTCGTTGCTTAATGTCGTTGTTTAATATCGTTAGTTGGAAAACATTTTTTGTTGATTTGTTTTTACTTGTATTTTTATGTTTTTTAATATTGGAAATTTATTTTCTGTCAGTATACAGTATGTTATGTATTAAGCTGGTATTTTTGCGTATTTTCAACCCTACGGATTAAATAATCCCTAACCCTACGAATTAAATAATCTCTAACCCTACGGATTAAATAATCTCTAACCCTACAGATTAAATAATCTCTAACCCTATGGATTAAATAATCACCTGTTAAGTATTATTATCTGCGCAACCAACCGCATCAACAAATAAAAAAGCAGCTTAACATATACTGTCAGAAATAAATTTCCAATCTTAAAAAATATATATACACGCTCATCATAATTCACTGCTCATGCAGCAAATAGATATGGTTACATTGCCAGTAAAATCATAAACAAAGATGTACTGCAAAGCTTGGGTGATGAGTTATTTGTAACATTTAGTCTTTCTCTGGACGTGTAGCTCGTTAACGAAGTGGTCACTCAAAACAACGCCAATGTTACACGGTCTCTCTTCTAAAGCACAGGTTCGAATCACGTAAGACTCATTTTTCAGTTTGTATTTGATTATTTCCAGCCCTGTGGACTAAATAATCACCTTGTGCAAACAAGAGCATCAACAAAAAAAGTAGATTATTTATAAACATTACCTTTGCGTGTTTCTTGCTTCATCTCTACGTGTTTTGGGTTCTGTCTACCCCATCACTTTCGGTGTTTTCGTAACCCTTCAGTTTCTGAATGTCTTCTGGAGTCAAATTCTCTGTCGTGACGGACGACACTCCTTTCACTGTGATTTTTTGGACATTTTCCCTACCAAAGCCGATGAAACGTAAATATTGTTGAACTGAAATAAAATAGGAGAAGCATTAAAAATAATTGTTTCATGTTTTAATTTTTTTTTCTCCTTTTTTTTTTTTTAAATCATGGAAAAAAATAAGATTGCATTTTTATTTATTTATTTATTATTTTTTTTACTAATGAGTCACTTACTTATGAAGGACTAGCAGGGGTACTCGGCGTTGCCCGGAGCTCGAAAAGCCGTGTCTTCCCCAGTAGCCCCCTCATTCCCTAACCGTAACTGACGGTGTCAGTTCGCCACAAAGAAATCAATGTTTTTTTTCCAATTTTTCGATATTATGCGTCCGTAAGCTGGAGGATTCAGAAGATGTCAACTTTATGTATGTGCAGAGTTCTCTTGGGAGCCTTTTCCAGACATACAAACATACATACAGACGTTTCATCTTAATATAATAGATAAAAGCTACTCAAGGATAAGAGCTAATGAGATGGATAGATTGTTGGTTGAATGATGAAGAATATTATGAGAGGATTGAAAATAAAAATGAATGGAATAAATACAATCTGATGACTTATCAGGACAGTTTATGACAAGTATTTATTGACATTGAAGATGACCATGTTGTAGCCCTCAGGGAAGAAATATTATGGCAACGTGTTCCATGTTCAGAAATAATAATGTGTTCCATGTTGCTTCCGATATATTTGATTGGTTAATTTCTGGTATTTTATACCCTTTTAAAACTTCCAACAAACACCAAACAGCCAGCCATTATACATTCCTGAGTGTGCCGCCACCACTCCTCAGAGAAACCACGATTTCACTTTCTTTCAACAAAATAAATGCCCTGAAACCAAAACCGTCTTTAAAACTGACCGCCACTGCTGCAAAAAGGTTATATAGAAAACGCAAAAGAGTCCTATGCACAATCGGCTAAATCCAGAGTTGCTGAGTAGAGACTTGGCTCCTGTGAGTTTTAAAGAATAACAAACTGGGTACTGAATAGATGTAAGATCTCTATTCCCATCTTAATTAATGGACCAGAGGTGACCTCCTCAGCATCCGATAAAGCCAAACATTTTGCAAGGAACTTTGCATCAAATTCCACCTTATGCAATCAGGGCCACCCACCGCCAGAATTGCCCCCTATGATTGAAAATACTCGAAGTGACATCCTATATATATATATCCATCCGGCATGTTGCCAAATTTATCAAAAATCTTGACGCCAGCAAGACAACTGGTCTTCACAATATCCCAGTCCTTCTCCTTCATCTGATTTATTTTTGAACAGGCCTTTGATTAGTCCTCTGTAAGAGGGTGGGGTCTGCCTGTCTGTCTTGATCGAAGTCGTCTACCCCAGGCTCGGCGGTCACAAGGATTTAAGTTTGTAATCCCTAGGGCTGCACACTGCACAGTCACGTTTACACAGCTCATCCCAAGAAAGCTTCGTTCATTGTGCTTAAGAATCTGCAGCTGGAACTAGCTTCTATCCTTACAAGGCTATTCATTCAATCATTGCTTAAAGGAGAAATGCTTTCCATCTTTTTGGAAAACTTTGTCAGTCTGCCCAGTATTTAAAAATAGCAGAGATCGGTCTTCTGCATCTCAGTACAGACTGACCAGTCTCCTGTGCATAATGAATAAGTTGTTTGAATAAGTTGTCAATTACCCCAGCAAAAGCTACCTACTTAGTGACAAGTAATATGGATTTTGCACAATATCAGTGAATCTATCGACAGCTTGTGACATTAAAGGCCTTTGATAGAGTTTCTAGCTATGGAATATCTGGAAATGTCTTCTCAACCATAAAATCTTTTCTCTATCCTTTCTCTCTGATTGGTGTATAAAAGTAGTTTTTAATGGGCGAAAATCTGTCTATGGCAACACTTTGAAGAGCATTAGTGATCAAGATCTTGCTGATTCTCTCTCCTCTGACCTGGAGCACGTGGTTTAAATGGGGGAAAACATGATTTGTTACTTTTAACACCTCCAATCCAAACTGCTCTCCTTTCACCACCAACGCTCTGAGCTTCGTTTTGCCTCAATTGAAATGAAGTGCTCTCCTCTTGAAAAAGACCCTTGCTTTGATAAGCTCCTAGGACTGACTTTCACTCCAGACTTGAAATAGAAGACTTACATTAAATCTGTTGCTAAGGTTGCTAGAAAAATGGTTGGATCATTCTATCGCTCCAGAAAGTACCTGACTCCCGATACAATCCTCTATCTGTATAAGAGTCAGGTGTGTCTTAAGTTGGAGTACTGCTGCCACAGCTGAGGTGGTTCCACTCAGAGCAGTTTACCCACTAACCCAAGTCCGAGTGGCAAGCCCCCTCCAAACAAAAACCCTAGTAAAACCACACATAATCGTCTAAAAAAAATAGACCCCCCCCCAAAAAAAAATAACACACAGAATTTATCTCCCATAGCAAGAAAAAGATGGTTAACTGCTCTAAAACGCTAGAATGGCCCAGAAATGGGGGATCATTTTACGTTAAATTTTATAATAATTGCTTTTTTCTGCTTTCCGTCATGTTTTTGAGAGTTTTTCATACGTAATCGCCTAAAAAGAGTAGAATCTCATTTTGGGAAATGGGTGATTTTGGTGGGGTGGGGATTTTGCCGGCGGGGGGGGGGGTAATTTACAATAATACCAAAAGTTGCTTGGCAATATAAATGCCGAAACCCATTTCATTTCACTCTAAATAATTTACGTGACTGAAATAGGATTTATGGTATATTTTAAAAAAAATATCATTTCAATAACACGTGCGTATGCATGAATGACCTTGATAGTAACAACAAATATTCTACAACTCAAAGTTTATTCAACTGTTTTTTGTCTGTGTGTGTTCAACTGTGGCTATCGTAAGACTAAAACTAAAAAACGATATCTTATACGCTTTTTATAATTAAAATAATTTACAATTTACTTCATTTTCTAAATAGTCGGTTATAAAATATTTTTGTGTGTGCTTTTCTACAGATGACCGCACACGTAGTTACACCGGTGAAAATCGCAGTTCCAATTAAATTAACCGGAAAACCTTTGATAAACTTATGTATTAAGCAAAAATAGGTTTGTAAACCAAAAATTAGCAAAAACTATCGAATAGAATTTTAATCAAAAATAAAAATCCGTTATATCGTTTTTTCGGGTTGGCCATTGATTCGAGCGAAAAACACGAAATTCAGGGGGCGATAACTCATATTAACAAGTAATAAATCAGTGGCAGTCATCAAAATTCGATAAAACTGATGTTTATTTTTAATTAAAATTCTACTCGATCATTTTTCTTACTTTTGGTGAGGATACTTATTTAAATCTGCTGCGTAAATATATAATAATGTGTTTTTTTTAAATAGTTTCGATACTCACGCGTCTTCGTAGAAGCACTTTTTTTTGTAATACAATCGTTTATAAAATAAAAAATATAATTAATTAAAACATATTTATTTTTGTTTACCTCCAGTAGTATTTTTCCATTTGCCTGGTTCTTTTTCTTCTTCTCGCTTGAGCATGTAGTTATAGGCGGTAATCCCGATGATATTCCAAGCACCGAAGAACACCATTAATTTACCTAGAGTGACAGAACCAGAGGTAGGAGAGTAACGCCGCATTTTGGATCCTTTTTCTTTTAAGTAAAACTGTAAGCATTTAATTAGACATCTTTTAAAGGGCGAATTAAAATCATGGTCATCGAAAGAGACTTGGAAAATAGAGTTACTTGCCCTTGACTACTTTTTTGTTGTAATTATCTGCCCTTTGATTTTAAAACTAATTATCCGTGTATGTTATATGAAGAGGTTAACCACCCAGTCATTACCGACGATTGTCTCTATTTATTCATTTTTTAATTTTTTTAATTTATTTATTTTGCAATCTTTCGGTATTGGTACATACAATAAAACAGATACTTGTAAGGAATCTAGTCAGTCCGTGCAAAGAATCCATAGTCAATCCCGGAAATGGCCGAAGCAGTTTACTATTTGAAAGCCGCGAAAAAAAAAAGGCAGACAATACGAAGCATGCAAAGGGTTAGGGTAAGGGTAAGGGTTAAAAAAATGTTATTCCCTCAAAAAAAAAAGTTGAAAAAACTTCTTTAAAAAAAAAGAGAAAAGAAAAGAAGATGGCTTTTAAAGCGTAAACTGCTTCGGCCATTTCCGGGACTGACTCGGGATTCTCCGTCTGTACTTAGTACTTAGTACTGAAATCATCTGGATACCCATTTGTTACAAGTGCCATAAAACAGTCGGTAACGTGGGCGAATATGCAAATTAAAACTGGCAGCACTTTTTGGTACTGATATCGATCCTGACCCAGTTTTCGTGAGGTTCGACTCGGAAGCGTCCGGCTGTCCTACGCAAACGCCCGAGTGTTGACGAGCCGAATGGTACTAGACAACAATTTTGATACGGTGCTGCGTCCTGTGATTTTAAGTTATATTTTCAATAAATTTTCTAAAAAAACAACAAAAAAAAACAAAACAAGCAAAACATAGCAAATTTACTGTTATCAAATAAATTTTATTTTTATTTTGATACGTTTCTGCGTCCTATAATTTTTAGTTGTAGGAGCAATAAATTTTTTAAACAACAAAACAAATAAAACAAGCAAAAATAGCGAAATTACTGTTATCAAATAATTATTTTTAACCCTAAACCCTAACACTAACCCTAACCCTAAACCCTAACCCTAACAACAACAAAAACAAAACAAGCAAAACATTATTATCATAGGACGCAGCACCATATCAAAATTGTCGTCTGGTACAAATCGGCTCGTCAACTCACTGGCGTTTGTGTAGGACAGCCGAACGCTTCCGAGTCGAACCTCACGAAAACTGGGTCAGGATCGATATCAGTACCCACTTTTTATATCCGCCACTATCCTCCATTATCCGCCAGGATTTGTCTCACGTGACTTAAATGAACCAATCAATCGCAATCATTTAAAAATAGAGAATCGTCTTCATAATTAAAAATAACCCCCGAATTGTCATTTATTGACTCCCCCCCCCCTCCCCCATGAATACAATATTTTTCTTTTCGGGTTATTTTTATTTTGTTACTTTTCAAAATAGAATTAACGTTTATGGATTTTCCCCACATTACTAAGTCTGCTCTCGATTTAAATAATTGAAATTAAAAAAAGTTATATTTAAAAAAAAAAAATAGGTAAAATATAAATGTTACTAAAGGCAAGATAAATTACTTTTCTGCCTAACTGTATAAGTTTATTTGTTTATTTTATTATTTTTTAATAAATGATCTTTTTATTTTTATTTTTTATATATTACACTAAAAATGAAGAAGAACTTTGATCCTCGCCACCGCCGAGCCTGGAGAGGAGGACTTCGATCAAGACTGACAGACAGGCTCCACACTTATAGAGGACTAAGCCTGTTAAAAATAAATCGAATGATGATGACACACACAGTTTTATTGAACTTTTATCCTAGCTCGAAGACAAGAAACAATGCGTCAAATAGAAAGTAGACCTAAGAGAGTAGAAAGTGACTAATTTGGGTTTACTTTCGGCAGTCTCGTAACTCTCGCTTCCCTTATTTTGTCCTTTAGTCCTCACATTCCATTAGCGATGTTTCTGACAAACTAGGAAGAATTGCTGTTTTCTGGGTCGAAATCTATCCATATAACACTTATTGTTGGCTAGTTTTTAACCTCGAAGTAGTATTTTTGTTTAGCTCCTTACATCAAGTGGCTTCATGCTTTGTCTGGAGCGATTTCCATAAAATAAATTAAAACGCCCATTTCTCGTATTTATGTTAAAGTCAAAACACTCTATTTCAAGTTAATTTACCTTTCCATAATAGACGCACCATCTTTTTTAAACACTGTTTATGTATATGTGATTTCAGTCCCAGGGTGAACTAATTTGCATATTGGTTTTGAAAAAGGACATTTTATTAATTAACTATTATTATTTGTTATTGTTTTTTTTAATTAAATGATTGTTTTGATTTTAACAAATAGTTATTTTTCACAATATTGTTTTATTTCCTGTTAAGGGTTTAACATTTGTGTTCAAATGTTCCTTTCTTTAAGAGGACTGACCTGATTTTCAACAAGTTGCGACATATTTCTAAATTGCAAGTGAAAATGAAAATTGATTTCTTCTTTCTTTTTCTTTCTTTACAGTCAAATTTAAAAGATAAATAGATTTTTATTTAAATTACTAAAATGTTTATCTATCAGGTTGGAAAGAAAGTAATGTATTTTTTACTTCATCACTTTGCAGCCTCCTAATTTGTACACAGTTCTAGATTTTTTGGTGAATTGGTGTCTTAATATCTTGCTTTGCCTTTCAGATATAGTAATTAGTTGGAAAATGTGAAGTTTAACGGTCTCAGCCGTCAAAAAATGGATATTAGTGAGGAGCATCTGAGACATTGCATGCTCTATGAATTCAAAAAAGGAAACTCAGCTGCAGAAGCTACAAAGAATATTGGAACTGTCTATGGGATAAATGTTCTGAATGATCGAAAATGTTTGCAAAATTTTCTTCTGGAGACCTGTCAGATCGGCGACGTTCGGAAAAGCCATAATCAATTGATAACGACACCATTAAAGATGCTGTGGAGGCCAATCCAAAGTTAACCAGCAGAGAATTAGCTCAACAATTCAATACAACCCATACCACAATTATTTCTTGCCTTCACGAGTTAGGAAAAGTTTCAAAACTTGGACTCTGGGTTCCGCACGATTTGACTGACGCTCAACGAAATCAAAGATTGACTGTTTGCACATCTTTGCTTTTCCAGGAATCATCGATCACCATTTTTGCAAAGAATTGTGACTGGAGATGAAAAATGTAAAAGACAATGGTTAGACCGAAACCTAAAGTCCACAATCTGTTCCAAAACAAGGACTACACCCAAAGAAGGTTATGCTCTCTTTATGTTGGGACATGATAGGACTGATTCATTATGAGTTACTAGAGCCTAATCAAACAATCACAGCAGTAAAATATTGTTCGCAGCTGGATGATCTAAGAATTGCTCTATCAAAAAAACGACCAGCATTACTCAATAGGAAGGGTGTAGTGCTTCAGCGTGATAATGCGAAACCTCACACAGCAAAACTCACTCAGGAAAAGGTCATGAGTTTTGCCTCATCCGCCTTATTCACCTGACATTCCTCCATCTGACTACCATCTTTCCCGGTCGTTGGAGCATCACTTAAACAATAAAATTTATGAAAATGACGACCGACTCAAAAATTATCTAAATTTGTTTTTCTCTCAAAAATCAGAGAAATATTTTGAAGAAGGCATCAAGAAGCTAGTTGATCGTTGGACAGAAGTCATAGAAAATGAGGGAAATTATTGTGAAGATTAAAAATGCCCTAATGTGAATGTATCAGATGAAATAAATGTGTTGGACAAAAACGACATTACTTTCTTTCCAACCTGATATCTAAATAAATAATTGAGAAAGATTTTGTTTCGTGTTTACAACAAAGTTAAGAATGAAATGTTTATTATTTTTAATTACAGTTTCTAAGTATTTCAAGTTACGAACTTTGCAAAGCGATAGCGAACTGAATTTCAATTTTTCAAACAAAAATTAATATTAGAGTGATCTCCCCTTCGTTTTCGTATTTTGCCGTTAGGGGTCTTTTTCTTTTTTGTAAACACGTGGTTTTTGTTGTTGTTGTTGAACACATTTCGCGCGTTTTCCCTTGTTTTACTTACAATTTTAGTTCTTCCATTTAACATTTAACATTTATTTACATTAAGTATGTCTATCCATTTTAATATTCCCCAGTTGTCCGAAATTAACGAGACTAAAAGCTGCCATTCGATGCCCTGTAAAATCAAAAACAGTGGCGAAGCGAACGTTAATCAGTTTTTCGAATCTGTCATTCTGAAAAATAATGGACCCCACAATGAAGAAGGAGGTAAAATACAGTTTCTGTTCTCATTTTTTTGCACGTAAAAAAGGGCCGGTAAACGTAAAGAGTAGAGGCGGGCACTTATTGTTCGAAAAAGTGATTAAAAATTGTGTGCTTTAAAAAAAAAAAAAGATTATGGTGCAATTTTAGTATAAGCCCAATGCAGTTAATTATTTTCATGTAAAAGCATTATTTTGTACTTACTCAGTCATAGTTTATCTCTCACGGTACGAAAAAGAATTTAAAAATATCAAGCAGAACTTTAATTAGAACGATTTTTCCATTTCCATAAGGGCGATATGAAACGTCGACTCGCTGCCATTTTGGTAGTGGCCGGTTGATGGAATAGCTAACTAAGGGCAGATAAGTGTCGTGAAATTGGGTATGTGGCGACAAAAATTCAGGAGCAATAAACTGGGTGCCGTTTTCAGGGAAATAGCAGAACGGTACCCAGTTACCATGTAAATATGAAAAAAAAAAAAAACAAGAAAATTATATCGTGGAAAGTATCCCGGTTAAAAATAATTATTTAATTTTCTATTTGGGCATCTTTTACGAGACTCAGCAGAGTAAAAACGCTAAAAAAAAACAAATATACAACAAATAAAAGTAACTGTAAAAGTTAGTTTCAAACTTGCATGTGCTATTTGTTTGTATTTTAAACCCGTTTGAAGTGCTATTTATTAGAAATTTAAGTTCAACAGACGGTTTTCGAAGAATTCAAAATGGCCGCTCTACGTAATAATATAGAGGGACTGGCCGCTATTTTTCTTTGTGAAACTAGATGTTTTAAAAAACAAGAAAATTTTTTTTAACATCTAATAAAAAGCCATTTATACTACGTAAAAATACAAACAAATTACATAGGTAAGTAGAAAAATGTCTATTCTAGACATAAGTCAACTTTACTTGTTGCAAATTTATGTTTTTAAACTCTTTCTCGTTCTTTTTTTGGACCCCGTTCGCGCCTCTGCTGAGCGTCGTAACATATACCCCCCCCCCAAAAAAAAAAAAAAACAAGAAAATTATATCGTGGAAAGTATCCCGGTGAACAAAGTAAAAATAATTATTTAATTTTCTATTTTTTAATTTAATAAATATATATTTTATTATTATTGCTTCTTTTTAAAATCCTAACAATAAAAACGGAGTTAATGCCCTTGGCTATTCTATCGACCGCTCACACCCAAAATGTCGGCTCGGCCGCGAATACACATCGAAATGGAAAAATCGTTCGGGTATTTTTAAGAATAGCCCAACAACGAAAACGCTGAAAAAACAAATATACAACAAATAAAAGTTACCGTAGCCGATAAAACTGAATTTCCAAGTTAACTGTGACAGTTATTAGTGATTATAATCCGTTAAAAGTGCTATTTTCTATAAGTTAATAGTTTTAGCGTAAGTGAAGTGGAAAAAAACCCAGTAATGGCTGCTTCGATAGAAAACACCGAATCCAGAACGAGACGTCTGCCTCGTTCTGAATTCGGTTGGTTTTTTACTGGGACTCATAGTCAAAGCGCAATTTTTGCATTTTTTAGCCAAGCAGAAGAACAAAACAAAACTACATTTTAAGCAAAAGGAATAAAATAATTTTCTTTTTATTTACATGTCAGTGTGCTTTTATTTACATATTATTTTCATTCGTCAAACCGTAATGTTTTTTTTCCTGTTTCTTTAAAAAATCCCTAACCCAGCCCTAACCCTAACCTAAACCCAGCCCTAACCCTAACCTAAACCCAGCCCTAACCTAAACCCAGCCCTAACCCTAACCCTAACCCAGCCCTAACCCCCAACCTAAACCCAGCCCTAACCCCCAATGACGTAACGACATGCGCGCTCATTCGGTGATCAAAATGATCGTTAAAATGTTCGTTTCATAAAATTAAATTTCAAAAATGCAACCCCCCCCCCCAAAAAAAAACAACAAAAAAACGCCGCTTTGATTATAAGTCCCGGTAAAAAAAAAACACACACACACGTGACACTGATAGCTAAAACTAATGACGCCATTTTGTTTTTTAAATAAATGACATGAAAAATTTTTTTTTTTTTTTCCATGTCTAATAAAAACCCATTTACCATACGTAAACATACAAACAAATGGAATAGAAAATTAGGAAAATCTCCGGTCGCATTTATTTGTTGCATATTCATTTTTTTGACTACGTTCTACAACTTTTTTTAAACCCGACTCGCGAGTTGTAGGGCTATTATTAAAGATTCCCAATCGTTCTAATTAAAGTTCTGCTTGATATTTTTAAATTCTTTTTCGTGCCGTGAGAGATAAACTATGACTGAGTAAGTACAAAATAATGCTTTTACATGAAAATAATTAACTGCATTGGGCTTATACTAAAATTGCACCAGATTATGATATGCTGAACATTTTGGAGTTAAAATCAATGACTCTAGAAAAACATTCGACTCTGAGTCAGCGTGCCGCTATTCCGAATTCACAACAGCAAGCTGTAATCAATAGACTGTCTCTTCGGTCGTAATTTTAAAAAATTCAAAATCTTTTTCACGTAACACTTTATAATTAAAACTTGCTGAAAGGAAAAGTTTTGTATTTTTATTGTAAATAATTTCTTTTAAAAAAATAAGTAATCAAATAGGTGTGGGGGCATTTTCACGTGTAGTTAACAGAAAACGGGTTAAAAAAACAAAACAACAAATAAATGTTACCAAAACCAAGATAATTTATTTCTTGTATATTTGGTTTTGAAATGAAAAAATATACTGTTGATTTTCCCAAATTCTATTTTCTTCAATAAATGTTCTATCAATATACTGTTGATTTTCTCAAATTGTTATTTCTTCGAAAAATGTTCTATTAATTGAATTTTCATGACTTCTTATTTAAGAAATGGATATTTTCCATTTTCGGAGACATTGCGTACTAAAAAAAGAGTTATCTGCCCATTACACCATTGAAACTCTTCTAAAATAAATTTCGCCGTGTACCCGATCTATACAAGAGCCAAATATAGTCGCCATATTTATAAACAAGTCAAGTAGGGGCTAGCTAAAATGAAATAACTGTCCTTTAACTAGAAAATTATGAATTTGAGTTATCGTTCTTAAGTACCATAGCTAACCTTTTTCTTTCTTGGCTCGTTTATAAAGATAGCGACTATTTTTCATTTCACGTTTACGAGATGAAACTTACTCTAACTTAGTGCTTTTAATGTTATTTTTTTTAATGTTATTTTAATTTTTTTACTAACACATTGGAGCTCTGATAATAGCATTCTATTTTTCGTGTTGTGTATTTTAAGAAAAATAAATATTTAATATACTCCCCTTTTCTTAAAATACACAACACGAAAAATAGAATCTTCTGTGTTAATTAAAGCGTATTGTAAAAAAAAGACGCACCATATTTAGTTTATTCCCTCGTGTGGAGGCAAGTAAATAGTGACACGAAAACATTTTAGAATTCTGCAATATTTCGTTTTATTATTAAAAAAAGTTTTGTAAAAAAAACAAAAAAAAAACGCACCCCACATTAAAAATAAAGGCACTTCTGCAGTTTAGCTGTCACTCACACTTTATTTGCTTTCCTTTTTTGAAGGTAGGGGCAGACAACCAACCGGAAGTAATAGAATTTATTTTTATCCAAAATGACAATAATAACAACGAACAATGTTTCTTTATTGAATATGAAAATATTTTATTTAATAATGCAAAAATGTTGCTTTGGAACCTAAATGACCAGTGGACAGACAGGTTAGCACAAAAATAGGCAATTCTAATGTACTAGTTATACCTACCCGGCGTTGCCCGGGATGCAGTGAAGTTATTTTATTTGTTTGCATATTTTTTTAAACTTATACAGAAAAAGAAATACAATTTTAGTTGTAAGGGAGACAACTTTCTTCATATTTTTCAATTAAAAATACGAGCTATTCCCCTTACTAATTTTGATTTATCGGTCATAATTGAAAAAAATGTTTCTAGTTGTCCGGGCGGAACTACATTTTTTTTTTAAATAAACATTATTAGTGCCAATAACATGGTACAATAAATGAAAATTCGTTGGTCAAAATCAAAGTTTGATATGTCAGCTTAAATGTTGTTTAGGTTGAACTTTTAAAATCTCACCAAAAACTTTGTTAGATTAGGTTGATGGGAAAATAATGACCGATTTTAGAAACCATCTGATTTACCAAACTTTTTCACCTCATCAATTTGTTTCAGATGGTCGGACACCATTTAAATACTGACATCAAGTTTCTCTGAGATTTTCATACGAGTTTTGTTCAGCGATTGTTTTGAAACATTCATTGTCTTCATCTTGAAGGCTCTTAGTAATACAGAATTTCTGAAATCACCTTTGTACTGTTATATCATTTACAGGAATGCGCAGTCGGAGGTTGTGGAAGGAGTCGGACTCATAAGAATCTTAGGAATCGGATTTTTTAAGCTCCAAAAAATCAACAGTCTGAATATTCGAAGACTTTAAAATAACGAATTTGAGTCAGATATTTTGAAATTTTAGAATCGGAGTCAGAGTCGGACTTTATACCTTCTGACTCCATAACTCTGATCACTTGTCTATCGTTTTCTCCGTGCCCTGTTTGATGACTAAGTTTTAACTCGTGCCAAAAAAGTATATTTTTTTCATCTTCGTTATAACGGAGGGTAGAAAGTGACTAACTTGGGTTTACTTTCGGCAGCCTCGTAACTCTCGCTTCCCTTATTTTGTCCTTCAGTCCTCACATTCTATGAGTGATGTTTCTGACAAAGGAGGAAGAATGGCTGTTTTCTGGGTCGGAATTTATCCATCTTACACTTATCGATGGCTAGTTTTTGAAGTATTTTTTTTTTTTTAGCTCCTTACATCAAGTGGCTTCATGCCTTGTCTGGAGCGATTTCCATAAAAAAAAGGTGGTTGGGGCAGAATTATCTAAGTTATCTCCCTGGGATTTATTCTTCCCAGTGTTAGAGAATGCGCTCTTCTGTCCGGAAGTCTGAATCGGGGCATGACAAATGCTTATATTCTGAAAGAAATTCTTAGAAATTTATTAAAGACTACACATCAATTATTAAGCATCAAACACTGCAAAAAATATCAATGCAAATCAACTTTTTAAAAACGAGACGAAAACTATACTATTACCAACTAGTTGTCCCTACCTGACGTTGCCCAGGATGCCGTGAAGTCATTTTAGTTTTTAATTTTTATTTGTTTGCACATTTTAAAAACTTATACAGAAAAAAAAAAATTTTAGTTGTAAGGGAAACAACTCTTTATATTCTTTAATAAAAATAGGAGTTACCCCCCTTTGCAGATTTTTAAACTTATACAGAAAAAAAAAATTTAGTTGTAAGGTAGAACTGATAATATCTGGTTTTTGGTATTAGCCCATTGGGGACTATGCCGGCTTCCTCCGAAGGAAGAAGTTTACAGGGAATATCAAATTCACAAGCCGCCCCCAGCCGCATGTATATCCCGTTCATGAGAAGATGACATACAGCACCTAGCATTCCTAAATGGTCACCCATGTGGTACTAGCCAGGCTCCATGTCTTTTAACTTTGGTGATCTAACGAGAACCGGTGTGTCAACGCGATTATGCCTTACTCTGTAAGATAAACGACTCCTATTATTATAGTCTTCTATTAAAAATATGAATTATCCCCTTTGTTGATTTTGATTTTTCAGTGATTATTTAAAAATGTTTTATTTACCAGTCGTCTTGGCCCAACTAAATAATTTTTAAAACAAATTGTATGAAGTACATTATATTTCCAATAACATGCTACAGCAATAACAAATAAAAATTGGCTTGTCAGAAGCTAAGTTTGATTTGTCAGCTTCAATTCTATTTGGGTCTCTCCTAAAAATAATTATAATTTTATTCATAGTGTTCTTAATGCTATTAGTAATATTATATTTGTATATTGTTTTAGTAAGAAATTCATTTTATCACAATAAAATTTGATCTTTGATTTTGTTTTTTGTTTCCTCAATTTCAGATTTGACGGCTTCTTTCCGTGGTCGACCTTTGAATGGTAAAATTATAGAAGCACCAAATAATTACCAGGGTAAGATTTTCCCACAAATACGATGTACGGTTATGTGTCATTAATAAGCCGTTTGATGAAGGAATCCACCCCAGTCGATTGCCCTTTCTTCTTGTTGGCAGTAAATCGCTGTAATCTCATTGCTGTGTTGCAAGTAGTTGCCTTAATGGGTAGTGATATCTCTTTCTTTTTATTTCCATTGTTAAAGCAGTTGTCATAGTGACATGGCTTGAGTAGATGTGTTCTTACCAGTTGGAGATACGTCCTCGACAATCAGTCTGACAGTGACTTTGTTGCTGTCGGGCTGAAGTACGGTTCTGTTCAGTCTCAGGAGGTCCACCCTCCCAGGCTTTACCTTCTTTTTGAAAAGGGGTTAGTTTATTGCTAATCGCCTGATGAGGCACCCCTACCGGGAATGCCGACGGTGCTGCTCAGGCATTTTTTGTAGACCAGAGCACACGTATCCTAGTACGCTGGTTTTTCAAAACCACACCTGACCCTGTATCTAACCTCCTGGCAAAGAAACAGTCATAGTGAAGATATCATCATATTTGGTGTAACGTCCATTTTACATGCTGGCATGTGGTGGACGGCTTTAAGAAATTGACTTCAATAGTAACCTATATCTAGAAAAGGTCTTTATTTATCCCTCTTTCCCTCAGGTCCATTTTTATCACTTCCTCTGCTTTCCCCTGTGGACTGAACCTGCTCTGAGATAATCCATTCTTTCAATTTATAAAAGCAGAAGTTTCTCTGTCTTCCTCTTTCCGCTGTAATACGGTAACAATACTTGTTTAATTACGTCATTCTTGTAAAACACTGTAAAGTCACATATGGGAGGGAGAGGGGTGGGGGCTTTGAAAAATATGTCCAAATCCAATTGTCTCGCCATTATTTAGTAATAATTTCCGTCACATGTCCAGCCCCAGTGTGGACCCCAGTCGCATGTCTGCCAGGCCTGTATTATGGATCGCCTTGGTCCGAATCCAATCGACTCACCAGTCAAAAAGGAAGATTTTGCTATCTTCATCTCTACGTGTCACTGGAGACTTTCAATCCATGCCGTCATATCCTGACACATACCTCTAATTCTACTCTTTAACGGAAGATTACTCAAGTTCGCCGATTTAAAAAAAAATGTATATATTTTGTTTATTTATTAAAACGTTTTGTAAATAAAAGAAAAAACACACCCTACATTAAAAAGTAAATATTTTATATATGCCCCCCCCCCCTTTCTTACAAGATTTTATTTTATTTAATTGTGCATTCTGCCCTCGTGCAGAGGCAAGTAAATAGCAACACGAAAACATTTTAGAACCAGAATTCTACAATGTTTAGTTTAAGATTACTCATTTATTTATTTATTAAAAAGTTTTGTAAATAAAAGAAAAGACGCACCTTACATTAAAAAATAAATATATAATATATATCCCCCCCAATGGTACCTATAATGGCACACACAATGGTACCTATAAACCAAAACATTGGTACATACAGAACAAATAATCCTTATTTTTTTTTTATATATATATATATGTATATATATTAAAATGAACATAGTTTGAGCGCCCGACAATTGTTTCAAAGCCCCGCGGGCTTCTTATCAAGGGCAATACTGAATTATCTTTTTGAAAAAGCGAAAAACCTTAAAATCAAAAAGGAAAATAAATCGGACTCTTCGATGTTTTGTTTGTACAAAGTAGAATTGTATCTTTAATTCATAATTCATCATTTTTTTAAATAATCATTTAAATTCTAACAAGTGAGTAATTATAAATAGCAAGATAACAGAAACACTTTATCAGGTGTGTACGACACGTGTAGTAAGCGTTAAAAAAACAAACAACAACAGAATTCCTATTTACTTGCCTCCCTACAAGGGCAGAGTTAGACAGAAGGTCGTCTTTAAAAAAGGCACTCTGGATTGGGACACAACATTAAATTGCCTCGGTCTAGAAAGATTGTTAAAACAAAAAAAAGTCAGTCCATTATTAACTTGAAAAAAATTTTTTAAATTGTAAAACTCAGAGTAAAAGTCAAATGAAATGAAAACACAAAAAGAAATTATTTATTGATATGAAAGTGTTTTCTATTTTTGAGAAGGAAATGTGAATGCGGCTTAGTGAAATTAAGTTAATGTTCGCTATTCCGCTAGCGACTTGTTGAATTCAAAGAAACTTGTGCACAATGAAAACTGATCAAATATTTACATATAAATAATTCTGAAACTATTATCTATATGAAACTTAATGATGTACATCGATTTATTGTATCAATTTCGAAATATTCTTAGTTAATTGGTCGTATCTTCGGTTCCAATGCTCATATAAACCCACATCACATGACACTAGAATTAGTCATCGAGGTTTAAATAGCCTGTGAAGTGTCAAGAATATCCAATCAAATTTAACCCTGCACACTTTAATCAGAATGTAAGGTATGAAATATAAAGATAAATAAAAAACAGTTTCCACTTTCTTGTTCGTAAGTTTGGGGCGTTTTTTTTTTTTTTTTTTTTTTTTCATTTTTAACTTCGAGTATAAAAATAGACAAATGGAATTAACATCATTGGAATGCTAATTTTATTCTCTTTCCATCCATTTAAAAATTGGCCCACAAATATGAGAGATATGGCTTGTCTAAGCACGTTAGGTGTGAAATTGTTCTGGTGTCAAACAAAAAAACGCTATCGGCTGTTAATGTTAATACATCATGGCAAAGAGAAAGACGGACCAAGAACCGCAAAAAATATGGGCGTCATTCCTTCGATGCTGTTTTAAAGATGCATTTATTTTGATGTTACTTAATTTCATCCATGTCGGCTGATTTTACATTTTTATCATTTCTGTCTCTTTTTGTCTTATTTCTTTCAATCTCGTAGGTTTGATTATCAAAGAAAATAAAAAGCCGCTCACGGAAGACGAAGACAGGGAATTTGGAATCCTGGCCAAAGTCCCCAATTTCACTTATTGGAATCTTGACAAACCAGTAACGGATGAGGATAAACTCGCAAAAGCACTTCTTTTTACGCAAATTGCACACGGGGTAACGTTTGTTTTTTCTTGTCTTTTTTTCTCTTTACTTTTCTTTCTTGGTTTCTTGTCTCCTCCCCTCCAACACACGTTTTCGTTTTTTGGGGGTGGGGAGTGGGCCAAAAATATAAAGTATTTAATGTTTCTAATTAATAAAAGTTAAAAAAATTTTGTTTTTTAGCTTAAATTATTTTTTTAATTAAGCAGAAATTTTTAAAATCAACTCTGCCAATAATTGTAGCCTCTCGTGAAGGAATTCTACTTCTGGGATATTGTTGCATTACAGCTTTTTTTAAAAGTGACTACAAAGTTCTTAACTGCTTCTTCTCGAACTGTCTCTTAAACTAACGTTACGATTTTTTTTAAATGGTAATAAAGACCTTTAAACTGTCATTTATACTTTCATAGTTCTTTATGAAGCTATACGTGTTCAGTGCATTCGCAGTCTGTGTGGGCGGGTATGGGTGTGTATAGTTCTTTTACATGTCTGTATCTTTCTTTTCTTTCTTTCTTTTTAATATCAAGTGTTCTTTATAAATCTATACGTGTGCCGTGTTTAATCATAATGTGCGTGGGAGAGTGTTCAATCACCAATCATATCTTTTAACGTCTGCATGAGTGTGTGTCGTATTTCTTTGTATCTTCTATTACTTTCAACATATATCAGTATGTGTGCGTGCATGCCATGTTTTTAACTTTCTTTTTCTTTTCTCATATACAAATCAAGTGTTCACTTCAAATTCTAACAAAATTTACCTTTTTCCTTCTCTTCTTCATTGGGCGGTTGTGGTCGTATTCTCTGGCATATCGTCCCGTTGATTCTTTCCTTATTTCTTCGTTGTGATTCATCTAGTGGACTTCTCTCCTGGCCCGTGATCATCATGGTGGTGTATCTGTGGACAAACTTGTTTCTTACGACAAAAGGGGAGTCAAAGACAGAGTTTGAGAGGTGCCTAGAGACTTTTATTGATCCTTTTTTTCTTGATAATACCTGGGAGAGAGTTGCTGTTTTCAAGTTGAGTTGTTTCTCGAGGTTTCTGACTTAACTATTAAGTAATTTCTACTTGACGACAGGGGTGGGGTGGGGGGGAGATTGCTCATTTTTGTCTCATCGGACTTAGCTTAAAGTTTCAACATATCAGAGCATACTTGGACACGTCTACTCATCTCAAAATCCCATGGTAGACTCTCTAAAAACTATCCCTTTCTCACAGTCCCAAGTGTGATGTCATAGTTCCTTTGTCTCGTCAACCAATCACATAACCGTATTCACACTCGCTTTGTGCTTAATCCTTGCTGACCCCATGTTACATTTTCAAACAAAAAATAGTTTATAATTGTTCTTAATACGCTGTGTCGGAATCTCTTGGTCGTCGTAGAACTTTCACTGTTGATCCGAAAACGGGTGGATGTGTCGCAACCGTCCGCGCTTCCAATTGCAGGGGACTATTTGCGCTAATCGTGCGCGCTTCTGCTAACAGCCATTTGTTGTCGCCTCCTCATCGTGTGTCGCGACTATTTGTATTAACCTTACGTTGCCTGCAGCTTCGTTGTCGCGACTGCTATGGTTTGTCGCTGCCATTGCTAGTCTGCTGAGTCGTCGCCATCACTCTCTGCTCTTTGTGTCGCTGTACATTTTCGGCCGGCGGTTTCCTTCTGTAACCGAAATCAATTTCCGCTTCAATAAATTTAACAAAGCTTTTACTGTTTTTTAATTCAGAGCCGTTTATTCATTAGCTAATTAGCCAACAATGAAGTTCGCTGGAGAAGAGAGAGAGGCGACGCTAGTTAATTTCTAAGTTAATCATTTGCGAAGGAGGAAGAGGGGGGAGGATATCGTTTGGCCCTAACTTTGGTTCTTATTTTGGGATTCGGAATCCCTTCCTTATAATAGCTACATGATCGTTCGTTGTTCTCTCGTCAGCTTCCAATCGAGAACTGATCAAATCTCAATTTAGTTTTCTCACAGCAAAAACTCTGACGTCACGAAACCTCGTGATCACGCCAGATGTGACCTAACCTTCTGAACCCAAGGTCCCGTCACTGTCACCCGAACCGTGAGAAACTCGTCACACCAAAGTTGCACGCGGTGACTCCGCCACAATTCGCGCAAGTCAACCCCGCCTCAACAGATACGTCCATCTCCATAGTCACTATCCAACACCCAGATCTTTGAACTTGGCCCAAATCTGTCTATACTGTTACCTCATCGAGAATGACTCATTCAACAAGATTTAATATCATTCTAACCTGCACTTAATTTATCAATTTCACCTAATTCATACTAGCTAACGTATACTTTTCAAAAGTAGGGCCCAGCATAATCTAACAATACTAGACCAAAAACAAACAAATATATATAACAGGTACCACACTATCATCTTTTGTTGTTGCCTTCTATTCTCTCTATATATTTGTATGTGTTTTTATATTTTGTATTTACCATCGGAAAAATATTGTCATAGCTTTCAACAATACTTTGTACAATACACACAATGCTTCAAGTAAACTCCACCACTTTTTTAAGCAGAAATTATTTATCATTTCTAATTAATAAGTTAAATTATTCTTGTAAATTAAACAGAAATTATCATTTCTAAGTTAATTAGATTTATATCTAATCTGGTAATATATTGGTAAAATCATCATATATATATATATATATATATATATATATATATATACATACACACATATATACATACACACACACACACTAATTGGTTTCACTGGCTCGCTACCACTTTGCAAATTTTGCTAGTTAGAATACTTGAAACAAAAATTTCATTCATAACTTTGTAAACACGAAAGAATGTTTATATAAAGACCTTGTAGATATCATTTACGCGGTCGATCCTGTAGTTCAGTGCCGACTATCAACTAGATAGTTGTAGGTTCGATTCCTGGCTTGGGATAGGTGCTAGTCTAGCAGCACTGAAGAGCTGTGATACAGCGAAACAGTCTGTCTGTGGATGACTATATATATATATGTATATATATATTGCATGCATCTCTGACTCTAACTGGTGCTACTAGATCAGGCTGTCTGAAGATATCGGCTTCCTTACTCAAAATGCACCAAACATTGATGTTTTATTGTTTTTTTTTCTCTTTGCAAAACTCAATCATGTTCTGCAAAATTCAAAACAAAAAACAATTCCTGCGCCTACCAGAGACTTGTAGGTTTAGTGCACAGTTGATTGCACTGCTAGATCTGTCCACGTGGTCATACCAGCGGAGTCTTCTCTCCCTCAAGATGGGATCGAGGTCTGCAAGACCAAGTTTCTCCAGCAACCAACTTGTCTGCACGGTGGAAGTATCTTAACCATTGTGCTTCAGACGTTGGCGGTCTGGCCTTGTCAGTGCCCAGGTTTCACACTGGCATGGAGCACACAAGTGCTATACACTTGACCACGGGTTCTTTACAATAGATGGCGTGATGTGAGAACTAGTAGCAGATCCCTGAACTTCTTCCAAGCAGTCTTCACACGCGTCGTGGTTGCAAGGCTACTGCCACCACCTGCTGAAAGCATATTTCCCAGGTTTCAGTCGGGGAGTGAATTTACGCCTGGTCTTTGGAGGCTTGTTTATCCTCAAGTCACAAACCAGGAGCCGATTCTGTAGAACAACTTCCTCACCAGGAATCGCCTTCACGTCTGTGACAAGGTTTCGCATGTTCTTACGAAACAGGATGGAATCAATTTGAGTAAGTGCACCTCCAGATTTGTATATCGCTGGGTGGCTGTCACGCTTCTTGAACCAGGTGTTGCCGACAAGAAAGTCAAATGCTAGAACTCTCTCACCCTCCGTGTCAGGATCCGGCCTATCATAGCCCAGACCGCCATGTACTTCTCTGAAGCCAGTGCTAGTACTGCCAACATGTCCGTTCCAGTCTGCACATGGAATCAAGAAATCAGAAGCACATTTATTCCCATAAATAAAAAGAGTTTGAATTATCTACTAGACATTCGAGTTTTTTCGATCTCTCTGTACAAGGGTTTGTTAGGACAACCTGACATGAGGATACTTCACCCTACAAGTAAACCCTGACCAAATTTTCAAAATAACAGTATTCGAAGCACAAATAAGATTCCCTCAACACAGTTATACACTGGCTAATACGAGGAATGGTGCACCTTCTCCAAGTAATGTTACCTCTAGTAACAGCACTTAACTGGATACCCTACCAGACTAGATGAATTCTTGTCCTGGAATCCGGTAAGACTAAGAGACCTACAATAAAGATATACTATAACACCGTTAACTGATCAATTGGGGAAAGGAAAATTAAGGTTTTTAATTTCTTTACCAACTCAAAGTTTGCCAGGTAAAGAGAACTTTAATGGAATATTTGAATATCTATGTTTCTCATATAGAGATCAAGTGTTAACCCCAGGAAGGGGCCCCTTGATTTCTGAGAACTTTAACTGAAGTAAAATGAAACAAAAGATAAACATTAACATTTTGGTAAATTTGATACAAATCTAGTTATCTTTTCTTCATTTAGATACCCAACACGTTTAGTGTATTAACTTTGTTCTGTTTTTATTTTTTAGCTTCATCAACGAATCTCTGACGATGAAACAGAAGAAAAAAATGGCCACTGATGTTTCTGAAACCAAAATATTCTTTGTTTTTTTGTATGGTTTGAAAATTTGACTAAAACAGTTAATTGTTTCTGAATTTGTTGTGACAATTTTTGCAATTTGTATGTGAATGTAACATTCTGAGCCAGAGTGCGGGTTTTGAACCCAGATTGGCAGCAAACTGATTTGAGGACAAAATAAAAAAAATAAATGAAACATTAAATGCAATTTTTTAAGTTTAAGAAATCGATAAGATGCCAGGATTTTTTTTTGTTTTTTTTTTGTTTAATATAATAAATCAAATATTTCGAGCGGGGCCGCCCTTTTTCAATGAAAATAAGAATCTGACATTGTTATATATTTTTTTTTGATTATTTATTATGCCGGCCGAGTATGATAAAATAATTTTGGAAAGAAACAAACATTCCTGGTCTATGACGTAAGTAGTTCAAAAGAACACGGCCTGTAAAGAACGGTATTGTCCGAAAAACGGAGAGTCAGGAATAGGTCAGCTGTTGACCCAGAGGTGAGATCAGATGACGTGTGGATGCCGAAGGCAGAAAATGACCTAAGAAGTAGCTGACCAGTATAGAAGTGTAGGGAATCGGTATGGCAACTATTCAAGTCTGAGACTTATTTGTCTGTTTGTGACTGCATTTAACTGGAAAAAAGACATCTGTTATAATCCAAAAGAAATAAAAACTGTCTCGCTTATTTCTTTTGTCTCGGATCAAGGGGTACAACAACAAAAAATGAGAAAATGAATTGACTTAATTCCCTTACATGGTTAGGCAGTCAAGACTGGGTCGGGCTCATCTTGTCGGATTTTCCAAGTCAGACCCAAATAGCATTTAAGCTGACAAATCAAACTCTGCTTCTGGTGAGCCAATACTCATTTGTTATTGTTGTACCATGTTATTGGCAATATACTTTTTTTCATTTTATTTAAAAAATGATTTACTCAAGGGCAAGTGAAGCACTCTTTATCCAATCACCTAGAGACGGTGTCTCGATAAAAACACTGGTCCCGCATCAACTCACTGGGTTGACGCCAGGAAGGGATTTTTCCTCAATTAAGGAAATCACTTCCAAAGATGAGAAATAAGTTTGGAAGTCAATTTCTAAAAGCTGTCCAACATATGCCAGCATGTAAAACGGACGTTAAACCGAATATGATGATTTGTCTGGATCAGACTATCCATATTATGAAACATATTGCACTGATCATCAAAAAATCGAATTCAACAAGGGGAATAACTCATATTTTACTTGAATCTAACAATTTGTTTCTTTTTCAGCAGATTTAAACTCTAAAATGACTTCACTGTATCCTGGGTAACGCGTGGTAGGCACAGCTAGCATGTATATAACATTTAGTTATCTGCAGACAGCTTTTTTGTCGACTAAGACTCATCAGTGTGGCTAGACATAGTGAGATTCAAAATGATTGGTGTCCAGTACCTTACTGACTTAGCTAACAAATGTACTATTGGAAATGGGAGAAATTATATCGTATTTAAATGAAATTATTCTTTGTTCACATTTTTCTTACAAGACAATCGAGAGTAGTGGAAACCATCATTTGCTCCAGCAAAGTGTTCCACCCATAGATGAGCGTAAATATCTTCTAATCTATTATATAAATTATCTTGTCTGATCACCAAAGTTTGTCATCGATAGCAATTGCTCTGATAAATCAATATTTGGTTCTGACTAGTCAATTTTTCTTTCTTTCTCTTGGACAATGATCTTTGCAATTAAAAAAAAAAAATGTATTTTGCACCAGTTTCTTAAAAATAATAGCTATGCCAGCTCTGAAACTTGTTAACATGTAATCATTTTTTTTGATGATCACCTTCACAGCTTTAGCTGCTTACATTTTTAATAATAATAAAAAATTCCACATTTCTTTATCTAACTTTTTTTTCATTTGGACTGACGTGCAGAAGAGAAAGGTTTGAGAAACCTGGCAGTTACAGGTATTTCAGCTAGTACATAGAGAAAGAGAAGAAAGGAGATAGGTAATAATTTTACGTTAAATTTATCTACAAAACTGAATCCCAAGTTTTAGATATGTTTTAATAATTTTTTCAGGTATTTCCAAAATGTTTACGTGTGTTGAAGTTTGTAGACACCTGAGCAGCATCACTCCATATATGATGTATCGTACAGGCAAATACATGAAAAAAAGTAATAAAATGAAAGCATTGTAGCACTTTTAAAAGCACCACCTATTTTCTTTTGCATTAGTTTATTCGCACTTGCAGAGTGATTCATACGTTGTCCGGTCAGAACACTTTTGTGTGGGAGGCACTTCCATCAAACTTTTTTTCATTACCATTTTCCTCTTCTCTAAAAAGACTGTTTAAGCATCAAGTTGACAAGGCGTCATATTCCTGTCTCGCTCCAAGCCACGACTGGGACTCGGTCAGATGAAAGATCCAGACTCAACCTTACTTTTATTGTACATGCATACATACTAACTCAACATATTTTTGTATTCTCGTCTACATAACTCTTTCTCAACCATGTCTGTTGTGTTGATGAAACTATGAATAAAATTGATTTAAATTGTAGTAGAAGAGAAGTTTGTCCTTATAACCAAACTCTGGTAACCCGGTTTTCTTCCTACCCAGCAAGGCCAGACGATGGATATCTTCTCTACAAAAGGCAACACTCCTTCTTCTCTACACGATAATGTTTGAAATGACATTTATTTGCTACAAACTGGAAAGTGTCTGCTCTCAGTTAGATTATGTCCATAAAAATGCGTACATAGTTCCAAGAAAGTCTGAAAAGAATGTGTTAAGAAGTTGAGGGAAAGTTCTCACATACCTTGGATTTTGTGCGTGTGTTACGTGCACATGTTTTCGGGCGAGGCAAGGAAGAAAAAAAGTAGAATCTCTTCATGTTTCCCTTTTTATACTCTTAGTCTCAGCGCTATCTAGCGCAGTGAAAAGGGAGTTAATTAGGTCTGAAATGCCCTCTGGTATAAGTATGTGTAAATGAATGTGTAGAAAAGGGAGGTAATGCTATATGCATAATCGCATGTGCACACGCACAAAATAAAATTTTATTTTTATTTTATCAGCAGAGGGCCTAACAATTAAAATTTACTTCAAATTTATTTGTTTTATCAAATTTTAATATCATTCAACCAAATTATTTAGAGTGATATTTCGGCAGGGTTGTGGCAACTTATTTTTTACTGATACAATGTGTTAGTAAAATAAGAATAACATTGAAAACAGTTATAGCAAATTTCATTGTACATGTGAAACGCTGAAATTAGAACTCGCCAGGAAAAAACAAGTTGAGAATGAGACCAAGGGCACATATTTTACAAGTAAAGCTACAGTATAGTTAACAGTCAAGAAATCGAAAACAAGTGTCACAAATACCTTTTACCAAATGCATTAAAATTTAATTTCTTACCAACGTGCATAATTTAGAACATAATGTTCTAAAATTGTTTTCAAGTTTTTGTCTTTGTTTTGAAATTAGATTTCGATCAAAGCTCTCTTTTTCGACACTTGAGAAACAAAAATGTCTGCTTGACCCTCTGTTGTTAGTGAGGCTTCATTCCTTAAAAAAATGTTTAAAAAAATGACTTACTCTATCACTAACTCGAAATCCGAGTGGCATGCCCCCCCCCCCCCCCGGACTAGTGGTAGGGTAAGTCATATTTTTTTTACTATCTTTTCAGTCTGAAGTTATCCGAAACTAAAAAAAAATCAACCGCCATTTTTTTTTCGTATTTCGGTAAAAAATTTAGAGATAAAAAATCTTACAATTAGTTTCCACATTTTTTAAAGTATACAGGTCGGTAAAAAATTAAATGTTAAATGCGTTTGGTTAAAGTTTTGTAATTTATAATTTTTTTATTTTCGATTTCTTGGCTGTTTTTTTTCTTTTTCAAAATAATTGTAATTTTTTTCGCTTTTATATTTGCCCTTAAAAAATGGCCCCCTAGAAAAATGGTTCCTACTAGAAAATTATGAACGAGTCATCGTTCTTGGCAGCTTGGACGTGTACAAAAATAGTTTGGTCGGTCCCGTCAGCATTCCTTGGTGAGGGCGCCTAACGATCCTTTATTCGAACGGAATGGGGAATGCCTGTAATGATGCTCCCTAGAGACTGATCAGAATAGATACAACACTTAGGTATCTTTTACAATAATCCGCAGAGTGAAAACGCTCAAAAAACAAATATACAACAAATAAAAGTAACTGTAGCCGATAAAAGTTATTTTCCAACTTATCTGTGACATTTGTTTGTATTTTTAAACCGTTCCAACTGCTATTAGAAATCAATATTTTTGTCACACGAACATGGGGGGGGGGTCGTATGCGAGGCTGGAAAATAGGCTCATCTGCGCCATTTTTTTTTAGTAAAAATCCGTGCCCCAAAAAAACAAGAAATTTTTTTTTACATCTAATAAAACCCATTTATACTACGTAAAAATACAAATAAATGTCATAGGTAAGTAGGAAATATCTATTCTCGACGTAGGTCACCTTAACTTGTATATTTATTTTTTTACCCCGTTCTCGTTCGTTTTTTGGACCCCGTCCGCGACTCTGCGGATTATTGTAAAAGATACCCAACACTTTGATCCTGGCGCCAAGATCAAAGTGTTGTATCTATTCTGATCAATCTCAAGGGAGCATCATCACAGGTATAAAAACCAAATTTCTATCAAGGGACATAACTCATATTTCTTTTAAAAAATCTAAACAACAATTAACACCGGTTCATGCAAAAAAGCATGGCGACATTTCTTTCTGCTATTTTCTTTCTCGTTATCAACAACATTGATAATAAAATAAACAAATTTGTAACGATGCCTGAATTTGCTTTCTTATAATAACAACTGACGATGTCTCTCCTTGGTTGTGTGCATTTGTGCGGACTGTGTCGCTACCAACGGATTTTGGCGTCAATAAACAACGGATTTCCCACAAATAAACTTTTTCAAGGCCGAAAAATGGACAATAAAAATATAGTTTCAAAGGATTTACACATTTCAAAAGCAAATTATAAATTTGTTTCTTTTCCAGACAACCGGAAAGGTATTTCTTTCTTTTTTAATGTTTCCTCTTTTCAGGGTGTGCGAATCTTAACTGGAATTTCAATTTAGGTGTAAATGTTTTTGTTGAAAATGTCATCAATAGAGGGTAGACTACACCACACGTGTAGCGTACTTACTGTATTGTGAATTTAGGTAAAATGGCACAAGTGAAAAATATAGATGAAAATCTCACAATATCAAAATCTGTGATAAAGGGACAACATTAAGAAGTTTGTTAAATTAAGAAGAAAATTATATCCACATTTAAAAGTAAAAGAAGACTTTCAGCTACCCCCCCCCCCAAAAAAAAATATTAGATTCTACTTTTTTAGGTGTGAACACGATGAAAAACCTGTGATAAAAATGGTAAAATCGTTGTTTCCCAACCAGAATGGCGGACGATAAATTGTCTGCAATTTTCTGATTTTTTTTTTCGACTTCACAAATAAGTAAGTAAACCCAAATAAATTGTTTCCCAACTGTATTTTCTTAAGCATGTGGACCTGACGTTATACCAGTAATAGAAATGCTCTGCTGAGCTGGCCCCTGTCCTCTCAAAACTCTACAAATCTTGCTTCTTTGATAGCTGGAAAATTGCCTCTGTGGTACCAGTCTTTAAGAATTCTGGAGATATAACTGACCCTCAGAATTATCGCCCCACCAGCCTACTTCCGCTCTTCGCTAAAATCTTTGAATCCTTAATCAATATTAGCGATCGTCTGTCACAAATACATAGAAGACATTACAAAGGCTGCTGCAAAGAAAGTGGGCTCCCTCTACCGCGCTAGTAAACTCCTCACACCTGACAGTATCCTATTTATCTACAAACCAACTATCCGCCCGTGCATGAAGTATCATTGTCACATCTAGTCTGGTGCACCATCCACCAGTCTCTCCCTCTTAGACAAGGTCTAAAAAAGAGTCTCTAATGTAATAGGTCCCTCACTATCATCTAAGCTCCAGCCCCTGTCCCATCGCTGCAATGTTGCTTCCTTGTGCTTGTTTTACAAGTACTTCAATTTAATGTGCTCCGATGAACTTGCTGCTCTGGTGCCCCCCCCCCCCTCGACGTAAATACACTCGACCAACCCGACAATCAGCTAAGTCCCATCCATTCACTGTGGAGGTCTCCAGATGCCGGAGACCTCTTTCCTCGAACTGCTGGCCTTATGAACTCTCTCCCTGCTCCCTGTTTTCCCGACTGTACCTACATGCAGAAATTTAAAACTAATGTGAATAAGTATCTCGCTGCACAGCTTCCAACTTCGGATGACCCCCCTCCCCCCCCCAAAAAAAAGCTTTCATCCTAATTCTCAGTAGCCCCACCCCCACCCCCACCCCCTCTATGGCTACAGTTGCAACTTGCCTTGTTTGGGGTGAACTAAGTTAAAACAAAAAGTAAATAAATAATTTATGGTCAATTTTAAATTAGTCCAAAACAATTTATTTGGGTTTAATTACTCATTTGTGATGTCGAGAAACTGCAGACGATTTATTTTCTGCCATTTTGATTGGAAACGACAATTTTACCCCAAAAATTATTTGAGAATTTAGAGTAGGGGATCAGTTTTGCATATAAATTTAACGTAAAATGATCACCGTTTTAAGAGCATATACCACGAATTTTTTGTTTTACTTTTGTTAAGGGAGATTGGAGAGGCGGGTAAACAACAACTCTCCATTATCCCTTACCACTAACCCTAAGTCTCAGTGGTAACAGACCCCCCCCCCCCAAAAAAAAACAAGAATATGGTTACATCTGAAATTTAACAGAAACGGTTAACTGTCGTTCAAACGCTATGTGGTCAGAAGGAGATTTTGGCAGTCTCGTAACTCTCGCTTCCCTTATTTTGTCTTTTAGTCCTCACATTCCATGAGCAATGTTTATGATAAAGGGGGAAGAATTGCTGTTTTCTGGGTCGGAATCTATCCAGCTAACACTTATTGTTGGCTAATTTTTTACCTTGAAGTAGTATTTTTTTTTTAGCTCCTTACATAAAGTGGCTTCATGCCTTGTCTGAGGCGATTTCCATAAAATGGGTAAACATTTTACATAAATGTATATGCGAAACTGATCCCCTGCTCTAAATTCTAAAAATTTTTTATGTCGATTTTTCCCCATGCTTTTCAGGGTGTTCACATGTAATCGACTTTTAAAATATTGGGGTGGAGCTTAGCTCCTATTTATCGGGACTAGATCCTAGCACCCCCTCCTCCCGAACGGTCCTAATTTTTCGTTACCGAATTGTTCTTGCTTTGTGCCATTTTTTTTTTCCAATCTATTCACTTATGCCATTTTTACTGTGCAATTTTTTCCGGTGCTGTTTTTACCGTGCACCACTGTACTGTAAATTCCCCCATAACAAGCTTGTACCGATCAGCCTCCATGGCTGCCAATATCTCGGCTCGGTAAAATTCCGTAACGAGTTACGACAACAACCGAAACAATTAAACCCAGGTTCCTTCTTTTCTTTTTTTTTTTAACTAATGAGTCACCACTTATGAAGGCTAAAAGTCATTCGAGGATAAGGATTAATGAGAAGGATGGATTGTCAGTTAGATGGTGAAGAATATTATGAGAAGATTGAAAATAATTAATATAATGAGCAAAATTTGATAACTTATGGGGACGGTTTATATGACAAGTATTTGTTTACATTGGATTTAAAGATGACAATGTTGTAGTTTGCAAGGAAACAGTTCAGTTGAAAAAATTAAAAATATTTTTTGGTGCTTCTGTACTATAGGGCCGTCAAAGTGAAGAGTCAAATGACAGGGGAGATAATTCAAAATGTTCCCACAGGATTAATCTAAAAACGCTCTGAACTGGCAAGATATTTTACATTTAAGCAGAGATATGGAAAGGGAACTATTTTCGCACAGATTGCTGAATTTTACCCAGTACAAAACTTTCATTGGTGCTTATCCAGAAGTACGGAGACATTAAAAAAACAAACAAACTGAGGAATATCCGTTTGATGTGTTAAAATGAAAAAAGAAAACGAAAACCATTTTCTGATTTATTTACGTTGTTGTTTTATATTATTTTTGTAAATTGTTACTTTTTATTTTGTTTTTATTTTTTTAATCATTGTATTTTATGCATTTTTTTTCTATTTTTCTATTATATTTTCAGTCATGCGGACATTTTAAAAATAATTTATATTTTGTAAATTGTTGCATTTTATTTATTTTTGTAGAATAAAATTAACACATACAGACATAAAGGGCTCCAATAGTTGATATGAAAATATTGCTTAATTCAAGCAAATAATTTTCTGTAGGTTATCCATTAATAGCCTAGCAGCCAAGTAGAACTCAGAGAATGAACTTGCCCATAATGGAATATTCAAGCTTTTTTATGAATCGGCATTTTAGTATTTAGAGTTTATTTATTTGTAGCTGAACTAGTCAGACGGTTGATCACTATTTGAGCACTGACTACAAAATTAGTGAATTTTGTAGTCAGTAGATGGAGTAAGAAAAAGTAAAAATAATAAGATAGATAACCTGCATTGCCATCTATGGTTAACTAGACAAAAACCTTTCCTCAGCAACTAAAAAAAAACTCCCTTTCCCTTACCTAAGTCCGGGTAGCAATGCCCCCCCCCCCCCAAAGACTCTGAACAAAGAAAGAAAGAGAGTAGCTTATACAAGCTAATATTATTGTGT
Source organism: Sepiola atlantica (assembly GCA_963556195.1). NCBI lineage: Eukaryota > Metazoa > Mollusca > Cephalopoda > Sepiida > Sepiolidae > Sepiola > Sepiola atlantica. The sequence continues at coordinate 737,941 of OY744531.1, read as the reverse complement.
GGGCCGTTGCCACCCGGACTTAGGGTTAGTGATAAATTAAGGGAGAGTTCTTTTTTTAGTTGCTAAAATATGCTAATCTTGAATCATAATTCAGCATATTTGCAAAATAAAGATTGAAAGAAGAAATCGGCAAAAATTTATGCATGTTTGTGGTGTACAAACACTATGTAAATTAGATGGCAATGCTGAAAAAGAGTCAGTCTTTCTCTAAATGCTCACCAAGACATAAAAAAATATTAGAGATTGGTTGAATCAACATACAGGTAAAATATGTAAGGAAAAAAAACAACTTAGAAAACAAACATTGATTGATTCATCTTTATTAAAATTATAGATTATTAATTTATTTATTTAAATGTTTTGTTTTTGTTTTTTAAACAGTTGAACAACTTTTAACTTTTTATCCGGAACCAATCAAATTAGTTGAAGATCTGATTCAACCTTTGATCTCTGTGAGTCCATCCAGTCAACCGAGTCTTTTGTTCAAGCCCTGCCTGAAAGCCACCAAGTGGAAAGCAATTCTTCATTTTAAAGATCCTCTTCCTTTCACCGTGACTGGATGTGCAGATTGTCATCACAAGGCAAAGCTCAACGCCTACCTCCAGGCCTGCGAGGTGTTCTCGGTATACACATTTCTTGTTATGATAAACTTCTCAGATTAACGGAACTCTTATACCCTAACTCTCACAACTTAAAGATGGGTGAACGAGTCCTGTCCCCTTTTTATTTTCTGGTAATAAAGATCTTCCAAAGATGGCCACCCCCGATTTCTATTTTGTCATTGTTTTTACTTTGTTGGCCAAGAAGAAAGCGGATTTTGCTTTCTTGAATCTCAGTTAACTGAATGAGCCCCTGTCCCTTTTAAAATTATTTTGGTAATAGAGATCTTCCAAGGTGCCCACTCCCCACTTTTATTTTGACCTTGGCTTCCCCAATCGTTTTTATATTGGAAGAACACCGTCCACTCCCCAAATTCACCCCTATTTTATTTCTTTTCACTTAAGTCCCACTACCATTTAGAGATCGATCTGCTTGTTTTCGGTTCTAGACATACCAGAAAACAATGGGCAGTCTATTTTTAGAAAGGGCTGGGAGGATCTTACTAACATGTCCCTATTTTATTTCTGTTTTTTTTCTTTCCTTTTGTTTTTTTTTGTTATCCCCCTCCCCATCATTTTACACTGAAATTGTACATATATATTTTTTATAAATAAAATTCAATTAAAACTATTGAGGATATTTCAAGCTGGATAGCCCATAGAGTAAACATGGTATTGTGGTGATTGCTGAAGTGAAAGTTTTCTTGATTATTATTTTCATAACGTTTCGGCCGATGTAACCTTTGACCTTCTCCAGATGCATCTTCTAAAACTCGAGAATTTTAATGTTGAACTTGGGATGCCAAATTTCGAACTGAAATTCTTTATTTTAATCCACGGGGGTAGATTGTTCTCGTTCCGTCAGTCATGATCGAGTAGAAATGTTAAGTAATTTTAGTGTTTATCTTATTCTTAGTTAGACATAAAGTCGGATATGGTTTTGAAAAGCCAGCACACTAGAAGTGCACTCTGGCCTACAAAAAAATGCAGTTCTATCTGCATTCCCCTGTAGGGGCGCCTCAGGCAATTCTCAGTTGTGTTTTTAGTGATCTGCGAAAGAGATCTGAAGGTCATTGAAATTGACCGCAATAGATGGGGCACTTGACCTCTGTCCATCTTGCATTAATGTAGGCTCTGCAAGAAAGTCTCTTCTCATCTAAAGATTCACTTGTTAAACGGATTCTCCAAAAAGGAAGGAAGGCATGAATCCAGGGAGAATGATAGAAAATAATCTGAGCGTGACACGATAGTCTCTAGAGACTGAAGGTTGCTAATGTAACAAAGAATAAGTGATTTCAACATAATTTTTATCAAGTGATTTAAAAAAAAAAATTTTTTTCTCCTTTCCTCTCTCATATGGAATTACTCAGTTTTCATTGCAATGTGATGTATGGAAGTGAAATCTGGCCAGTGAGGGTTAAGGACATGCATTTCTTAGCAATAAATTAACCCGTTTCTCAAAGATAGAGGGTAAAACCTGGGAGCGTGGATCTCCTAGAACTGCACAGAACCATATGTCAGACCAACAAATGAAAAGTCATAACCTCCTCAAAATCCTCAACTGGTATGACACCTATTCAGTGAGAGTAGCAGTGAGAGTAGTAGTTTGAATAATACAAATGATAGAAATCAAGGTTTGATGTTAATACGAGTTTTCTTTCTTGTTTTACAGAGTAACAAACCTGACTGTTCTACTGGCAATGTGCACCAAGAAAGAGTAGAGAACAGTGATCAGATTTATCTGCCCTTCAATTGTGGCTCAAAGTGATGAATCCAAGTCTCATCTCCTGCAACTATTCACTCTATAAAAGCTTTGTCTTCATTGTTGTAGCGGTCGTCTAATTATGACAGATATCCATGCAATTATGCACTTCGGTAAGCTCTTGGCACCTATATCTCAGATTTTACAGAAGTCTGCGATGATGTTATATGCAGAGTCATGATCAATTTGCAAGAAAGAATGTGGCATCTCATTGATAATCATTAGTCAGTCCATTACAATCATCTTTTGTTGAATTTTTATGTCAGTGGTGCTTATCCAGAAGTATGGAGACATTAAAAAAAAAAAAAACCAAACAAACTGAGGAATATCCGTTTGATGTGTTAAAATGAAAAAAAAAACGAAAACCATTTACTGATTTATTTACGTTGTTGTTTTATATTATTTTTGTAAAAAGATAGAGGGTAAAACCTGGGAGCGTGGACATTGTGCTCTCTCTTCATGCACATTTCTACTTGGTAAAACGCAATCCTCATATTATACTGAAAGCCTGCAACGAATTTCAGCATCTGATGCACCTTCAGACCAAAGAAATCTTATCATTGCTCTCAGTTGCTGCATGGTGCACACTACCAATAAAACGGATACATTTGTTACTTTGGCAAACTCAAGAAAGAACTTGTATTAAGACGAAACTGTAGTAACTGACTGCCACAGTATAACAAATGGGACTTACAGAAATCAGCCCTTAATGGACTTTGACGGATGAATGGACCAAGGGCTACAAGTCTTCAGCGAACATCGGTTATTGCAATGGCGAGTGTGTGGGGATGGCTTTAGTTCCTTGTTTGGGGTCTGGTATTTTAGATGACGGTCGCGTCTTTAGGGATTACCAAGCCACCACACTAAACAATTAATTTTGTGTAGATAAATTGAGACCGATTCGATAACAAGGATCACCAGTTAGCGAGTGCTAACTTTTAACAATATAATATTGCTAATAAAAAGAAGAAACTGCAAAGTAAAAGAATAAAACTTTTATATGTAAACAATTTTACAAAAATGTAAAATTTAACAATAAAGTTTGAAGGATAAAAAAGTTTGAAACGACCCGATATATTAACTTTGTCTTTAAGTATGTGTGTGTGCGTGTGCGTTCTTGGTTAAGCTTGTTATTGTGGGAAGACAGCAGACGTACTTACAAGTAGATGCTGGGGTTCGCACTTACAAGTCGGGTGTTCTTTTGTTGTTGTTGCTGTCTTCATTGGTAGCGAGGCGCGTTATCCGGTGTCACCAAGAAAAACTGATTTCTTTCCGATAATTCCTTGATTTTATTAAAGTTTATTTAGCACCCACTTGATAAACATGTGTGAACACTCTTCTAAGTTCACACTTCGGCCACACTTATTTTTATGATGCTGACTGGTACTGTGATCCCCTCTTCAAGAAGAAAGAAAGAAAGAAAAAGAAGAGGGAGAAGAGGAGAGAGTAATCCGAACGAACCTAGAAAGAAAAGGGGTAGCTAAACAGGCTAGCACTTTCCTTCAATGCCCATTCGTCTCATCGATCTATTGATCTGCCACAAGTGAACTTAAACGGAAATCGACTAGAATTGAGTGGCACTTTTTTGGGGAGTGGTGGTGGGGTCACCCTGCATTATTCAGACAATAATTCTCATCTTGGTTGTTATATTCACAATATTTTGGACATCCTGAGCCATCCCAATTATTATCAAGGGTTACCCCTTTCTTGGCCTTTTGGCTAAGATCAAAGTGTAGTATCTGTTCCGATGGATACTGCACCCCATACTGGTGTTGTCTTGGCCTTAGGGTCTTGATTTACGCCGGTCAATGGGTCTGTCCTGTGCAGTTCTGGGAGGTCCACCTTTCCAGGCTTTGTCTACCCTCTTTGGGGAGGAGTAAGTTTATTGCTTACTGCCTGAGGCGCCTCTACCGGGGAATGCCGACGGGGCTGCCCAGGCAATTTTTAAACCTCACTTTCCCGACCCGACCTTGGGTCACATCTTACTTGTGGGAGTAAGATAAAAACTGGTTTGTGCCTAACTCCTGGAGAGGAGTAAATACATACCCCTTGGTCTATGATAACTCATAAGAAACACAATGTTGTATGGTAGTGAATGTTGGGCCCTCACCCACGCCTCACTTGTCTGACTCCAGAGAAATGACAGGACAATGATTAGCTGGATATGCAACGTAAAGTCAGACACTCTACTTGAGAAATTGGCTATCCCAAAACTTGATGTTCTAATAAGGGCAAACTGTGTTTGCTGGTTCGGGCTTGTTGAAAGAAGCAAGGAGTATATCAGCACTTGCAGAGACCTAAGACTGAACAACAAAAGAAAAGCTGGGCACCCTAAGAAGACATGGAAAGAAATCATCAGGCAAGACTGTAAACAGTGGCAAATGGACACAGTCAATCCCCACAATCGTGATCACTGGAGACTTAGCATAGGACAGCCAGACAGCATCGAACTTCTATAGAAGGGAACATAGATTATAAACCTGAATAGTGAGTGTGAATGTAATCTGCGACCTTCTTCGGGTGCATTTTTTCCAATTTGGGAATCTTTCAGGAATGGGAGTTCTCCGTTTAAATTGCTGTTTGGTTGAAATCTGCTTTTTTTTCTTTTTTTCCTACTAAATTGCTATTTTTTCATTTGCCTGAATTTTCTTTCTCTTTTTCTCTTTCTCTTTCTTTCTCTTCATCTTTTTATTTCTTCTCCTCTTCTTCCTCTCTCCCTCTTATAACAGTTTATGAAAACTGAAAATGTTAATTTTGCCATGAAAGCTAGGACTTCAAACGATGGGGGAATTAGATGACTTCTGTTCCATTCATAAGCACTCGGTGTCTTTCTCTTAATTTTGATTTTCTTAGTTGAAACTGATTGGATTTGTTTTCTTGGCTAGGAGCAAAGTGTAGTATCTGTTCTGATACTAGACTTCATCTTTTCTATCATTGTTCAGTAAGGGAGAGATCTTTCTAGACTGAGGCAATTTTTATTTATGTCCCAATCCAGAGTGCCCCTTTTTAGGGAGCTAGATTTTCCTCACATCAAAAAACGATCTTGTGTTTAACTCTGCCCTCATGGGGAGGCAAATAAATAGGGACTATGGATAGATGCAGTTGTAAATAACAAATTTACATGGGCTTCGTTAAAGAAGGTTTCTATTTCTCGTGGTAATGGCGACCCCCACCCACACATAGGGGGGAGAGTGTTAGAACTGAATAGTGGATATAGTATCAAGTTAATTCAGTTCTAAGTGATAGTCATCCGAAAGTTGAAGGTTCAATCTTCAGTGCAGGCGATACAAAGAATGTCGAATTACTGACGACTTCTCCCAGTTATGGCTGACGGAACAAGAGCATGCTACTCCCATGGATTAAATAAAAGGTTCCGTTCGAAATTCTGTCCAGATTCTCGAGTTCTACAGAAATATTCTCGAGTTCGAAGAGATACACCTGAAGAAGGCTGGAGGTTACAGCAGCCGAAACGTTGTGATAACACTCAAGATGAGAAATGTAGTCCGAATAACCAAAATTATACAAATTATTAATCCTCATCTCAAAAATTCAGAAATATAAAATTGTTCGATTCAGCATCAAATAATGTAAAACGGATTGATATGCCATAAGATGAAACAAACTTTCTCCCTTATTTAAATCTAAGAAATTTCTTCTATTTCAGCACCTTGGTTTGATCTGCAAATTCCAGACCGAGATTGTTCCAGCCAAGGAAATTGTACAAAGTTCAATTTCCAAGATATCCAAGGATACTTCTAATTTTAAGAGTTTCCAAATCACTTACGATCGGTTGAATATCAACAATCAAAGAAAATGGCGGTCAACACTGAAAATCTTCTGGCCAGACAATATTATTGTGTCGGCTATTTGTGACTCTCTATCTGGGGCTGAGTACAAATGTTACCTATTGGCCATCATCAAATTGGACGTAAGTTTTGTTCATCGTTTTCAGGTCAATATATATACTAGAAAAATACCCATCTCAAATCGGGTAAAATTAATTCCCCAAACAGAACAGTTTTGCACCACTTTTATGTCCTCTAACAAAGATTAAAATCAAGATATAATGATACTAAATGTTATGTCTAGAATCCTTATTCCATTTTTGATCAAAATCCATTACATGATTCTGATTCTAGAAAATGTCTCAAATTTAAGGCTTAAGCTTAAGAGGTCTTAAGAAGAAATTGAAATTCAGGGAGTCTTGCTTAATTGGTGTCTAATGACAACTAACACATTAAATCTTCTTAATATGATTCATAGCACAGTAGAGATGAAGCTAGGAGAGTAGAAAATGGGTTTACTTTCGGCAGCATCGTAACGCTCGCTTCCCTTATTTTATCCTTTAGTCCTTACATTTCATGAGCGATATTTCTGACAAAGGGGGAAGAATTGCTGTTTTCTGAGTTGGATCTATCCACCCAACACTTATCGTTGGCTAGTTTTTGACCTTGAAGTAGTATTTTTTTTTTTTTGCTCCTTACATCAAGTGGCTTCATGCCTTGTTTGGAGCGATTTCTATCAACAAAAAAAAATGGGTGAATATTTTTTTTTAGATTTTTCTTTTAATAGTAAATCAATAAAAAAAACTCGGATTTGGACCATGTAAAAATAGACGGAAACATAATTTGATATTAGGGCAAAAATTTCATTCACTAAAGTTTTCAACTTAAATTTATTTTGATAAAAGACAATTTAAAATCCTATATTAAGCCCACCATATTGACATGTGACCCTTTTTCTTTAAGATGTGACTGCTTTTATATGCATAGAGCCACACAATATCTTGCACATTAACATCAACATTTAAAAATAAATCGCCAGTCACTGAAAATAGTCACCTAACTTGAAGTGATCTGAAAAACAAAAACGATTAATGACGCAAAGAAAAAGAATTTTACATTTACAAAAAGAAAAGATTACATTTCGTTTACATCCAAATTTTATCGAAATAACCCCAAAAAATAAATGAGTTATCACAAGTTGAAATTGAGGGGAATTTCATTATATTTACTCATTTTCGAACACTTTTCATTCATTCATTTTGTATGAATCAGATCTATTGTTGGCATTGGTTTCTCCGATATCTTTGAATTCTTTCTAGAAAGACATCAGGTACTTACGGGAGGGACCACGTGAAGGTTGCCAACATCCTAAATGAAAGTGTTTCTGTGGAACGAACTGGATTCAAACTTGGCACACCCAGGTTGTCAGTCCGTGTCATTGACCACTTAGCCACCGTCACCTCCCATTTTCGAACACTAAACTGGCTGGTTTGTGATGCCTATTTATAGATCTAGTTTTTTAAATCTAACCTTCCACATCAAAAAAAAAATATTTTTCAAAATGTCCACCATAGTTAATTATTTTGAACATTTCAATTGAATAACCTCTTATTCTTCTCACAAACGAGTTGCTATTTGTACGAGGTGTGTAATTACATGTAAGTATTATTATTATTTGTACTTACTAGGAGTTCTCACACAGATCATCGTCAGTGATTGCTCACCGACAACAACCAGTAGTATTTCCTGGAGTCTGAGTGACAACAAGTCTCCCCAGACATCCAGTGTTCTTCACCTCTTTTCGATAAGGATGCGGTATCGCAACAGTCTCTTACCATTGATTTCTCGCCGGTAAGGACAATTGGTCTTCTCTGGGATTTGGGTGGCAACAAGCCTCCCCAAGTTCTCAGCACTCTCTGCATTTTTCCAGTGGAGGTCTGGTTTGTGCTGTCCCTCCTCGGTCTTCTCATCCTCCTCGACCCTCCAAAAGACGTCTTCAATTCATACGCTCGAGACTTTAAATTATTATTATTATTATTATTTCTGCTCACTAGGAGTTATCATACAAGTCATCGTCAGTGATTGCTCACTGACAGCAACCAGTGGTGTTTCTTGGAGTCTGAGTGACAACAAGCTTCCTCAGAGTTCCAGTACTCTCCACCTCTTTTCGATCACCACCGCAAATGAACTTGCAGTATCGCAACAGTCGCCTACCATTGATTTCTCGCTAGCAACGACCATTGGTCTTCCCTGGGATTTGGGTGGCAATTAGCCTCCCCAAGGTCCCAGCACATTATTATTATTATTATTATTATTATTATTATTGTTGTTGTTGTTGTTGTTGGTGTTGTTGTTGTTGTTGTTGTTGGTGGTGGTGGTGGTGGTGGTGGTGGTGCTGCTGCTGCTGCTGCTGCTGTTGTTGTTGTTGTTTGTTTGTTTGTTTGTTTGTTTGTTTTTTTTTTTTTTTATTATTATTAAGGACAGTCAGAGTTATGGTTTCTCTTCCCACTTTTCTTTTACTCGTCTTATCTCTTGTCTCTCTGTTCTCTGTATTCTTCATTTTTTACGGTGTCTCTTGCTGCGATGATAATAATTATTATTATCATTATTACTTTCTTTACCTATCTCACAGGTAGTTTTGTTACAAGATAATTCTCTGATATGTTCTTAACTACATCCGTACACAAGTAAGAAAAAATGTGAGAATAAGAACACTCTACTACCTAATAATTGATATGCCACAAAAACAACATTTTATAAACACTAATTAAAAAGTATCGTACTGCGAAAAAATATTTTATTTTCAATCTTTAAAAATACTCAGAAAATTCCCGACGACTCACTATTTTCCTGTGCACTTTTTATCTTGTCAAATAATTATGCATTTTTTTGGAATCTATTATTATACTAAATCTGAAATAATCAACGTTTGTTTCCCTAAAGCTTTTTTCCTATATATTTTAATCACTCAAAATACATACTAAATTATTCCTTGGTTTTAGGATTGAGTTATGTTTGAAATGAAATGCATTTTTTTCTTCTAATTAGCCTTAACACATCACTCATTAAGTCCCGGGCCTAACAAATGAAACAAGGCAAAATTCGAATTTATTCATCAACATAGTCTTCTTCATAGGGTGATGCACTGATTCCAACATGTCTCTAAGAATTTGATGCCTTTTTTGTAGAACGATTTGTCTTTGGTCTCAAAATATACCTTAGTTTCCGATATCACTTCTTCCTTGGAGCCAAATCTCTTTCCCTAGAGCATTCCTTTGAGGTCTGAAAACAGCCAGTAGTTATGGAGGTCATATCTGGAGAATAGGGTGGGTGTTGAAGCAATTCAAAGTGCAATTCATGTAGTTTTGCCATCGTTGCGATCGACTTGTGACACAGTGCATTGTCTTGGTGAAAGAGCATTTTTTCTTTCTCATTTGTAGCTATTTTTTGTCGAACACCAATATAGAATATTCGCTATTGATGGTTCTTGCTTTCTCAAGATAATCGATGAACAAAATTCCTTGTGTATCCCAAAATATGGAAGCCAAAACCTTGCCTGCTGATGTTTGCGTCTTTGGTCACTTTTGACGGCTTTCACCTGCTGCTGTTCACTCAGCTGACTGCTGATTTGACTCCGGAGTGAAGTGGTGGATCCATGCTTCATCCATTGTCACATGTTGTTTTTGATCAACTATGGGCAAACGCAGCACCCACTTTGAGCACACCTTTCTCATTGACAAATTTTTATGCAAAATGGTGAATACACTGCCTTCAGATGTCTTCAACTACTCACATCGCTATCTCACATATAACTTCAAAATATGATCAACCAAAACGATTTTGTGGACGTTTTTTACGCTTTCCGGGACAATTGCAATTTAGGCAACCTGAGTGTTCAGCATCATCTGTGTCTATGTGACTACATTTAGAGTCAGCATACCACCTCTTAACTGTTGTTTCTGACGGAGCCGAGTTCGAATAACACTTATCAAACTATTGCTTTGCTTGAACAGTATTCCCCCTTCCTCCAGAAAGCAATGCTTTAGCAACACACTAAATTTAGACTTTTCCATTGTTTTAAAAATTTGCAACAGTAGCTTCACTTAAATAATTGTAATTTGTACATTAATAAACGATTGGGCTCAAATTTTAACCCGTGCCATTTGAAGATTAGTACTTTATTTAAAAACCATGTGGATCTTTTATTAGTGGCATTGTAGAAGAGAAAGACAAAGTATCATTCTAACATTTATAACAAACTTATTGGCCATCTTCGTTAACATGTAAATATAAGTCCAGCAGTCTGGATGAGGAAACAGGTTGGAGAGTTCATATGTAGGATAAATGTCCTACTTGTAGGGAACAGAGAAAAGTTCATATTAGGAGAATGTTCTGAGGAGAAATTCTGTACATATATATGTTTAGTTAAAGGCAGGCCGAGTTCATGTGTAGTTTGTAAGTATGAGTGTGTGTTGCAATGGTATAAGTCCACGTGCGTGTAGCTGGTTGCCATGTTGGATATGGAGGCCTTATGTCGACCCTGTTAGCCGGGAGGTTTGCAGGCCAAGAAAGGAATTTTGTTGTTGATCCAAGTAATGTGGATAAGTAGGCAGTAGTGGCTAAAGAGAAAGAATAGTGGCAAACACTGTCTTTTATAAAATTCGAGAACTATGCTCTGCTCGCATGAGAGATTATTTCTGATTGGGCCAATCAGAATCAAAGTTAAATGTTTGCTCCAATCAGTGCCCAGCTTCAAGCAGATATTTCAAACATCGTTAATGGCGGCTGTTGTTGCTTCTGCTTGGTGGTGCCGTTTTCTAGTATTATTGCTACAGCGTCATCTATATGTCAGTCCTAGACTTATTGAGTGATGTGTTAATTAGTAATTAACTCACCAAGTGACTCATCTCTTGCTAAGCTTCTGTCTATCACTCTCACCCTCTCTCACGTTGTGTGGGACCTTCACTCTTATTTTATACCGTTTCTATCACTCTCACTTTTGTTGTGACTTTCTCTCTCTCTCGCACTCTCTCTATCTCAATAGTCGAATGTAAAAAACAGATTGAAATAGTCCATTATAAAAGGGAATAGCACCAGAAGTAGTAAAAGTATTTAATCCATAGTCAAGAGGGAGGGGGAGAGAGAGAGGAGGAGAAAGTAAGTATGTATTCTGTCTTTTTATTTAAAAAAAATTATCTGCATTCTGTTGAAGTACTTGTAAAACAAACACAGGGATGCAACATTGCGGCGATGGGACAGTGGCTGGAACTTGGTAGACAGTGTGAGACATATTAGGTTAGAGATTCTTTTTTGGACTCTTTTTTTAAGAAGGAGAGAGTAGTGGTTGGCGCACCAGCCCGTATGTGGCAACAGTACTCCATGCATGGGTGAATGGTTGCATATTCATTGTTCCTGATTTAAACAATCTAACATAAACTTAATGGATAGCCCAACGGGACATATTTTCTTTCTAATGATAAATGAATCTTTGAGACGATCATAATTGCGGCCAGTGTGATTAGCAACGATGATGTTCAACTCTAACGGCGTGACCTCGAATAAATCCTCCATTCTCTCTAAGAAGTGTTTTTGTGAATTATGGTCATATTTTCTTTCTAAGGATAAATAAATCCTTTATTTTGTATCTTTTATTTTTTTACCAGAAATTGGGATTACTGAATTTGGACGATCATAACCTCTGGCCGAATAAATGGATCAAACTTCCTACCGCTTTGAGTAATAGCAGTTTCAACTATCACATCTATGTTGATGCATCCAACGTTGGCTTCGGCGCCTACTTCTTTTCTCCTGGCAGTTCGGACGTGAATTGGTTTTATGACCACTGGCCAGACTCCATCGACCAAGAAATCAAAGAACAACAACTCAGAGATTCTAAATTCATGGAACTGTACGCAATGGTGGCGGCTCTTTACACGTGGAAACATAAATTCTACGACCAATCAATTTTGTGTTACTCGGACAATATCTCTGTTGTTTCCATGATCAATGGAGGCTTCAACGTGTTGAAACAACCGAAGCGGTATCATAAACTGTTTAAAATTCTGAAATGCGTGAGCCAGACTTACCACATTTCGTTGAGTGCAAAGCACGTCCAACGAGAGGACAATATAGCAGCAGATTTTTTGGCAAGAAATAAAGTCGATTGTTTTCGCAAAATAGTGCCGAATACGAGAGAACAGTCAAAGAAAACAAAAAAATTGTTATTTTGTTTGCCATTAAAATAATTGAGTTTTAAAAAAATATATTTTACAAAAAAATTAATAATAAAAACTGATTTTTAAGAACGAAAAAGTTTATTTTTTTATCTTTACTGTGAGTAATATAGTTTACAGATAACTGATTAAAAAATTAAAATTAGCTGAAATTTTACAATAATTCCAGATTTAATATATTGATTAAAAAATTAAAATTAACTGAAATTTTACAATAATTCCAGATTTAATATATTGATTAAAAAATTAAAATTAACTGAAATTTTACAATAATTCCAGATTTAATATATTGATTAAAAAACTAAAATTAACTGAAATTTTACAATAATTCCAGATTTAATATATTGATTAAAAAATTAAAATTAGCTTAAATTTTACAATAATTCCAGATTTAATATATTGATTCTTAATCTTGTAGAATATTTAAAAAAAAAAATACTACAATTTATTTTATCTTTTAAAATTTTTGAGATGAAGATTGATAATTTGTAAGATTTGGTTTATTCAGACTACTGTTCTCATCTTGGTTGTTATTTTCACAATGTTTTGACCGATCTAACTTCCAACGTTCTTCAGGTGCATCTTTTTGAACTTGAGAATCTTTACGTCGTATTCTGAAACCTGTCCGAAATTTGTAACTGAACCCTGGGGTAGATTGTTCTCATTCCGTCAGTCATGATGGGATAGAAGCATTAATTATTATGCTATTGTTAGTTATTATGCCTGTAGTTCAACCTCCAGAAGACTGTCATTTAGAACGGATTGTTAATCAGCACCTTTAACCATTGCACCGTGGGTCCAGGTGGACAATTTAGTATGAATGAAGGGTTTAATTCAAAAGTCTATACAGGTTCCTGAGTTCGATATAAAAACTCCCAAGTTCGAAAAGATGCACCTGAAGTAGGTCAGGTTACATCGGCCAATATGTGAAAATAAAAACCAAGATGAGAAAACAGAAAATAATTAAAAATCATTACAAATTTAATATTTTAATTCTTAATCGTATAGAATTTAAGAAAAATTCATACTACAATTTATTATTTGTTTTTTATGTTGCTTTGGGTAACTTTTTTTAAAACTATATTTTCAACTCGACCCTTAAAAAATATTATTGAACAAAATATATGCACTATTGATAAAAATTTTCAGATGAGGATTGATAATTTGGATTATTTGAAATTCTGTTTTCATCTGGGTTATTATTTTGGATGCTTTGGCCGATGTAACCTACGACCTTCTTCAGGTGCACCTTTTCGAACTTGGGAATCTTTATATGATGTCGAACTCGGAAAGCTGTATAGAATTCATACTAGAATTGTCCACATGGATTTGTGTCATAATGGTTAAAGATGTTGGTTATCAATCAGTTTTAAATGATAGTCTTGTGGAGGTTGAAGCTTCAAACCCTACTATAGATGCTAAGGGGTGCTGACGACACCACGCTCGACTCTCATCATGTGGGTAAAATAGATTCGCACATATCCGAAGCAATGGCTGAATCCTTAGAAAGTGACTTCCATCGAATGAGGTCATAAATAGATGGTAACATTTAATGCTGCTAAGACAAAGCTCCTTTCCTTTAACGACTACAAGAAACCTCTTCAACCACTGATTGTCATGGCAAATAACACCATACCTGAAAGTCCAACATTCAAACTCCTCGGCCTAACATTCACAGGTAACATGAATTGGAACAAATACATAGAGGATATTGCAAAGGCTGCTGCAAAGAAAGTGGGCTCCCTCTACCGTGCTAGAAAACTTCTCACACTTGACACTATCCTATATCTCTACAAAGCCACCATCTGCCCATGCATGGAGTATTGTTGTCACATCTAGGCTGGTGCACCATCCACTAATCTCTCCCTCTTAGACAAGGTTAAAAAAAGAGTATCTAATCTAGGTGCGTTAGCTAGTAAATATATTAGTTAATATGTGTTAGCGGTTAGGATATGAGACAGGAAATGTTATAGACAAGAGATCAAAACGGTTAAGAATGACTGGAAATACTATTTCTTTGGAACGGAAGTAAGATACAGGAAAGGGAATGTGACATCATAGGAAAGTGGGAGAATTCTAGTCAAGAAGTATCGGACAGTCTTGAAGAAGCAAGCAAGAAAAGGAACACATGTTATCGTACGCTAATTAATAATGTAATTTAAAAACTTAATACCTGATAATCATCTCTCTCTCTCTCTCTCTCTCTCTCTCTGTCTATGATCCAATCAAAGCTCTGGGACTGCAGTGGCATGTAATTCAATATCTATTTTTTTCTCGACATCTTAATTATTCGAGTCTGCCTTTAAAAGCAAAGAGTGCCTGATTAATTTGATTTTCAGCTCTCAGATTCTACAATTAACGTGGACAACGAAGCGAAGGTTCTCTCGCTCATAGGAGGAGCAGATGAAACAAAGTCGACACGCTCGATTTTTATAATATAATTCATGATTAAATGATTATGCCACATTGAGATCAGAAAAGAGATTCTAACGGACACAGTCCATTAGGGTTTGAAACTAAAAAGCAGAGAAATTCAGACTACGTTTTTTAACATGATTACATGGAAGCACAAGAGTCCAAAATAATGTGATCATAGCCCCTTCAGTGTCCAAGGGGGATAACTCTGGTCCCAACACCAGCTTTGATAGTAGTTATTAAGAATCTCTTTCCATATTCATTAAGATTGAAAAATTCAAACGATTTGATGTAGCTTTGTTGAGGACAGCCAGCGTGAGTTGGCTCCATTGCTTTGCCTCAGCTCTCATCTGATGATAATTTCTGATTGTCTAGTAGCGATTTGATTTTTCCAGTCCGCCACCTTGAATCAGGACCTCACACGCCTGTTGACCTGAAAGTAAAGCTGTCGAAAAACATCAACAAATCTTTGTAAGATTCACGTGTTTATTCGCGTGGCCAAAAAACGAAAATAGCGAACCGTGGTTGTTTAAAGTACTCCAGGATGGAGAGGGGGGGGTCACATACCTCATCCTCTCGATACGGCCTAGACATTGACTGGCGAGAACGTGTATGCACCGGCTGGGATCCAAGAAAGCGAGCCAGACAGAAAGTGAAAGTGACCTCACCACTCTTCTTGCCCTAACGTCACTTCCTATGACTTCCACCACAACTGTAGTAGATGTTGTGAAAAACAGATTTTATGAAATCAAGACAACCCTCACAGTCAGTTGGAGACGGAAGCAAACATAGGGTCACTACTCCCCATTATTCAACATTGAAACCGAACAGCAGGATGAGAAAGAATTTTTGAAAATAAACTGTAACTGCATGAAACAACAACAACAAACAAATGTTAAAAAAAAATTAAATAAAAAAGAAAGGAAACAACAATATATAACATTAAAAAAAGGAAACCAAAAAAGGAAACAGAAAAAAAAAGAAACAAAAAAGAAAACAAAAAAAGGAAACAGAAAAAAAAGAAACAAAAAAAAAGAAACAAAAAAAAAGAACATGTAATTGATACCCTGTATTTATTGTTTGGACAGTCGGCCATTAAATACGGCCAATGACTGATATTAGTAATTGATGGTTCGTGTAAAGAATTTAAGTGATTAGATGGGTGAGAAAAAACTCAGACCAGCTTTTGGGGCAGTTTAAAAATAGGAATCCTCCTCCATCATGATTTAACAATGAATGCAAATGATGTCTGTACAGAAATTCTTTTTTTAATCCATATGAATTAGAAGATAAGAAATAAATTAAAAAAAGAATAATTTAAAATAATGTTTCGGAATTTTTTAAATGAGAATTGATAATTTGGATTATTTGGATTATTCGGACTACTGTTTGAAAACAGTAGTCCTTGGATGTTTTTCTCACAACATTTCGGCCGATGTAACATCTGACCTTCTTCATTCAAATTTAGTAATTTTTAGGTAATTTGTGCTTAAGTTTACATATATGCAGCATATAAAAGGACGTTAAGACGATGATGATGATGATGGTGGTGATGATAGTGATGATGGCTGGCTCGCTATTGCTTCACAAAATTCACTATTTGACAACTTAACAAATATGGGAGAGACTCAGACTGACAACCTCGAGTGTGCTATTTCCACTAGTGATGGGACGATTCCAATATTTTTCCCGATTCTGATATAATTACCAATTCTGTTCTAAATTCCCGATTCCGATACAATTTCTGATTCTAAAATCGTCTAATCGCCTTCAAAAGTAGAATTTCATGGGAGGGGGGGGGGGGCGTAGAGTCCTCATCTATTTTTAAATATAGATATAATTTTCTTTTTAATTTGAAAAACTTCTTAATATTTACTCTTTATTTGTATCTAAGATTTTGATAAACTCATTTTGAGATTTTTATCTATAGGGCAGGAGAAGCGCTCTTTGACCTTGATGAGCAATCACCTAGAGATGGTGTCTCGATCAAAACACTGGTCCCCATCACTTCACATCCGGTCAATTTCTAAAAGCCGTCCAACACATGCCAGCATGTAAAACTGACGTTAAACCGATGATTATGATGCCATTTTTTTACCGTTGCTTTTTTTACCGGGTTGTTTTTTCCGGTGCAATTTTTACCTAAATTCGTTATTATAATCTATAGATTTTAGTTTTACTGGTAATTTAAAATCAATAAATATTTATCATTTTATCATTAGTACCAGCAATGGAAAATTACGTTTTAAACAAAAAATTAAGCTAAAGTTTTTCCGATACCCCAAAAACTTAAAAAAATTTTTATTCCCGATTCTGATTAATCGTCCCAACACTAGTTTTGACCCTGCCGCAGATTGTTTTTTTTAATGAAAACCAAGAATAGAATATCTTTTTATTGTTTTTTTCTTTAATGAAAACCAAGAATAGAATATCTTTTTATTGTTTTTTTTTTTAATGAAAACCAAGAATAGAATATCTTTTGTACCTCTCTCTCTCTCCTCTCTCAATATAGATTTAGATCGATATATATAATAAAGGAGAACGTCTGTCTACTTGTAAAGAAGCGGCATTCACCATTGGCAGGTTGAACCAGCTTGCTCTAAAGGAGGAAGTTTCTAGGGAGTATCAAATTCACAAGCGGTCCCCAGTCGCATGTATATCTCGGTCAGGGGCCATAACGATGTTAGGTTTTTGCAGTTCTTGCAAAGAGGTGTCGACTTCCTCCTACATACAGCGTCTTGTATTCCCAAATGGTCACCCATCTGGTACCGACCTGGCTCAATGTTGCTTAAATTCGGTGATCTGATGAGAACGGGTGTGTCAACGTGATTATGCTGTATATCTGTGTGTCTGCATGTCTCTTAATATGAAGACAGACTAGGAATTGTACCTTAAATATAATGTAAAACTTTCTTATAAACATCAGAGAAATAGCCCTGTGTCTATAGTTGCCTTCTTAAGGGAGCTAAAGGCCCTTCTCCCACATTTTGCACGTCAAAATTCATCTATTTATAAGCATTGTTTTAAGAGTATTAACATTTACCTGAATAGCTCAGTGGTTAAAATATCAGGCTGACAACATCAAGGTTTCTGTTAAAGTAAACTTTACTTATTTTACTGTTGCGAATGATGCTATCCCATATTTGACCTTTGGAAATGCCGGGTAACTCTGCTAGTTTAAAATAATGTATAGATTCAAATTTAGTGATATTTAGGTAATTTGTACTTACGTATACACCTCTATAATAAAGACCAATGTGTATTTATTTGTTTCTCTCTTTTGTTTCATTTTACTTCAGTCGAAGTTCTCAGAAATCAAGGGGCCCCCTTCCTGAGGCTAACACTTGATCTCTATATGAGATCCATAGATATTCGAGTGTTCCATTAAAGTTCTCCTTTACCTCTAAAGTGTTGAGATTGTAAAGAAGTAAAGAACATTAAATTTCCTCTCCCCAATTGACCATTTGATTATGTTATAGTATAAATTTCTTTTCGTCTCTTGGTCTTACCGGATTCCAGGACAAGAATTCATCTGGTCTGGTGGGTGGAGTATCCAGCTAAGTGCTGTTACTTGAGGTAACATCACTAGGAGAAGGTGCAACATTCCTCGTATAGGCGTGTAGCCAAACCGAGATCTTATTTGTGCTGCGAATACTATGTTATTTTAAATATTTGGTTTACTTGTAGGGTGAAGTATTCTCATGCCAGGTTTTCCTGACGTACCCTTTTACAGAGAGACCGAAGACACTCAAGGATGGTGTCTAGTAGGTAATTCAAACTTTTCATTTTCCACCGAATGTATAGGTATTGAAATGGAAATAAGGATATCAGCAAATATACATATGCACCAACTATTTGTTGAGTTCAATTCTTGGAACTGATATAATGTGCTAATTCTATTTATCTCAACCTACTCTCTCTCTCTCTCTCTCTCTATATATATATATATATATATGGCGGGACAGTTATAAAAGTGGGGGGTCCTAAAAAGTGGGGGGGGGGGGGGCGGCCCACATTGCGCCCAGAATGCCAAATATGGGAATAAATTCAATATCTTGACTAAAAATGATCGTCCGAAAGTGGTTGAGAGCTCGTTAGAAGCGGAATGAAATTCTCTTGGTGATAGAAAAAAAATTTCAAAATATTTCAATTGTTTGGCGTCTGGACTCAAATTACCTTATTTGGCAAATTGGGGAAAAATCACTGTTTGGGGCATATTTTGGTTTAAAATGATCGTCTGGTAGTGGTTCATGGCTTGTTAGAAGTGGAATGGAATACTCTTGGTTATAGATGAAGAAACATTTTTAAAAATCCAATTTTTTGGCGTCTGGGCCCAAACTACCATATTAGGGCATTTTGGACCAAAAATACCTTTTTTGACATAATTTAGACATGAAATGATCTTCTCATAGTGGTTGAGGTCTTGTTGGAAGCATATTAGCAAGTAGCTTCTGGTGAAAAAAGAACAAACAGAAATTTCAATTTTGAGGGGCCTGGGCACAAATTACTATATTTGGTCATTTGGGGCCAAATACACCTTTTTGGACTTAATCTAGATAAAATGATTTTTCTGACACTGCTTGATGGCTCATTTGAAACATATCAGCAAGTCGCTTCTAGTAAAAATGACAAACTTCAAGAATCAATTGGTTTATCAAATATAGAGAATACATGAAGTTAAAAGTATTAACTGACAAGGTGCATATAAAAGTACAAAAGTAAAAAGTATAAAAATTTAAATGTATTAAGTATAAAAGTATAAAGGTATGTATTAGAATTGGAATAGCTCGTTGGAAGCATATTAACAAGGCAGACTTGCATTATTTCTCTGTTCTTCAATTCAAATTGCATTCATTGGACTTTGCTCAAAAGATACTGTATCGGTTGTTCTGTGGACAGAAGGACTGAAGGGAGGATGGAATGAATAACTTTGGATATTATGCAGATCCTACAACAATGCAAAAAAAGAATGTATCGATGCAATCCGAAAAATCACCGGTATGTTAATGGATGCACCATGTGCGAGTAGAGGAAATACAAATAATGGTCCTCTTTGCAACAGATTTTTCAGCTCTCAAAATCGCTTTTACGGATGTCCTCTCATCCGTAACAGCGTCGATCGCGAAAATTTTGAAACGTTCATGAGTAACACCAACATCATCCTAACTATCATCCAGTCTGTCACAAACAAATTTGTGCATGTGGAAGCATTGAAAACCTTGGGCATCGAGATAATGCTTCATCTCAGAATTGCCTTCGTCGATGAGAAGGCTAAACCATGGATTATGATAATCTCGAGCTACCATCAAATGTGTGCCCATAGTTCAAGTGGAATAACGGTAACTGGATAGCAAAATGGAGTGAGAGTCCAGTAGAGTCTTGGAACAAGCACGTTCGGTCTTTCCTAAGTGGTCCAGCTGCATTGTCTCGGCAGCTGTCCATCAAGGACAATATTCATGATATACTTCGACGAATGTTAATAATGTCTCACCCTGAAATCGCTTCACAACGCCCCCGACCTCACTGTAATATTTGTGATGAAACTGGACACACAGCAAGGTCAATCAGACATACCAAGTCGACTGCTTCAACTATGGAACAAGCTCAAATATATTCATTGTATTATTGACAAGTTTACTTTTGTTTGTTCGTTCATTGAAGATTTTCAGCAAAATTTTACTTAAATAGCAGAAAATTTCAATTTTCCTTAAAAAATAAAGAATTTTCGAAAAAATACTGTGTTTGACCTTTTGATTGGTCTCTTTTTAATGATAATGTGTATAAAATCTATTTTGTAGTACACCAGGTCCCCACAGTGAGAAATTATGAGAACGTTTTAAAAAATTATGATTTTTCTGAAAAATTTGGGGAAAATTGACGGGAATTATGCGTTCTGAATAATTCACTCCTACCTGACTTCAAGTTAAATTTTTCAAAATTGAATGCTTGATTGCTTTTTCTTTCTACATATTCAGAAAAGGGATAAAAAAAATGCTTTCAGATAGATAAAAACAGAATTTTTCCATCTTGTTTCTGAAAAAAATGGTGACGGTTTGAAAATTGACCATTTTCGGCGAAATTTTACTTAAATACCGGAAAAAACGATTAACTAACCTGTTTACAAAAAAGGCCGACTTTAAGTTGCTCTCAAATTTCAACCGTTTAATATTTTAACTTCTGTTTTTTTTTTGCATTGTACTCCCTGGACTGTATTTTATTGAACATTCCAAAATTAATAAATTCTCAGTTTGGGCACACTGTGCGGTCTATATGATGAACATATAATATGTTTTTTACATACGTAATTTAATTTATTTAAGTACATAAATCTTACAAACCAAATATCCATACATTGTGTCTTATACAAGTATGTACTTTCACATAGGTGTAACAAAGTATCATATTTATATATATAGTATACAATCTTTTGTAGATATAAAACGATACTAATAACATGAAACAATTTATATTCTCAAATGTAATTGCACATATTCATATCAATGAATACATTTTAAAACAATCCAAACGTATTAAAACGTGTATCATTAAGCTGGACAAAAGTGTTTGCAATAGAATGCAAGTTCAAAGAAGACGCCGTATCTTTGTGGATATTCAGAATTGCCACACTGTTTAAACGTGTAGATGTCATTGTGGACTGTAAGAATGTTTTTAGGCATCTCATAGCAGAAAAGGATCGCTCTGAAACTGCATCTGTAGCTGGACTGACGAGAAGTAAGCAAACCAGTACCTCTATATCTGACACTACAGATCGAACAGGGCAGGTCATAGATCTGAAAAAAACGGAGTATGTCGGATAGCTGCACATCTTCTGGCTTTTGCTCATCTTGTGTGTTTACATATTGTGTCAACATTGTTTGAAAAATGGGTAACTGCGCCTTTAATTTGTAGACATCCACATTGCCAGCATACAGCTTTTGAATTTCACCGAGCTTTACCTCATCAACAAGATTTTTATGTATGTTTAGATAAAATTGATTGTTAGTCTTATATTGTAATGATGACAATATAAGACCGACAATCAATTAATAGATAAGCTAATTAGATAACATTAAACATGCATATCAACTATATATATATATATTTATTTATTTTATACATACATAAAAGTAATCCATGGACACATGTTTCTGGCTCACAGCCGTCATCAGAGATCGAACCTTCGATATTGATGTCTATAGTCCAGCGTTTTACCATCGGACCAAGACGCTCTGTCTAGAAATATGTACGATTTTTATCACCTAAATATTTAATGTATTTTTATGTAATTATTTTTATTGGTGTTTGCAGCGTTCGTTGTTTTTTTGCTGACTATTATTTCGATTGTCTCACTTCCTAAGTGATTAAGATGCAGAAAATGGCATTATTAGTCGCCCTTAACTTTATAGGACGTATTTTTTGACTTCTGCTCTGAAAATTTAAGACCTAAAAAATTCAATTAAATATTGATTTTCCCTTATTTTTATTAACAGATTAGATTTTCTTTCATAAAAACCAGTAACAACATCTTCCAATATATCATGGTCAAGTCAACTAATGGTATTAATGACAACTATGTGATTTGGAAGCTGTTAAGAGTTCTGCACTGACAGCCTTCAATTTATCAACTTCAACCTCAAGACCCACACTACCAAGAATCTTTTCAATACGTAATTATAGATTACCTTAACGATCTCAAGTGGAGGAGGAAAGTCACCTGAGCTTGGAGGAGATAAAGAATTATAAAGGAAGTTCTTCCAAATACTTTTAATATTCGGCTGGCTGGAAACTAATTTAGTTTTAATTGATTTGTCTGTTTATGGCATATCAACCCTTTTTTGCTTGTTTATGCTGAAATGCAATATCTATTGTAAACAATTTACTTTTAAGCATACCTGGAGGAAAGATTGTATATATTAGTATGTAACTGAATAAATAAGATCTAATAAAAATAGGAGACAATATATCAGTTTATTTTCCTAATACTGATTTGAATTATTATTTTATTATTTTTTGAGACTAGAGTTATCTTCTTTTGTGAAAAATTGTTTTTTAGGCAAGAGTTATGCACCTTGGTAAAAATGATAGATCCCAAATCTTATGTTGAACATGAGACTTTGTGGAAACCTTCATACAGACATGTGGTTGAAAATTAAGACCAGATTTTGTCCTCATTTGCAGGCCAGACGCCCTACAGGCAACATCAATCCTGGGGCACTTCCCCTAACAAAAAAAAACGTCACGAGAAAGTGTAAGTCTTCACTTTATCTTTTTACATGAATAATTTGTGCATTATCATTGTATGGGAACAATGTATTATTGCATGTAATCTTATGCCTTATTCGTCTCGTTTTATTGTCTTTATATTTTGTTGTAGGCAACCTATTAATAAATGAAATGTCTTTGGGCACTACAGGCTTTTAAACCATTTTTTACTTTCCACGTGTGTACATAGCCAACGTACCACACTATGAATTTTAGCAACACTAAACATTCTCAGTGAATTAATTTAAATTCCTTACCTACTTGTTGATAATCTTGATGAAACAAAATATAAAATATTCTAATTTTACAGCCCAACAAATATCACGGTTATTCAATAGTAATATCTTTTTAAAATTCTGATATACTTTCGGTTGCAGATAGACACCAAATTTCCATTAAATTTTATAAATTAGTACTGATTTTGATTTAATATGAACAAAGAAAGATGCAAGAAAAAGAATGCTTTTAAAGAAAAGAATATAATTGTAAGAGATTTTATTGCCCTGGCACAGCACTACCAACTCCTCGGTGGTAAACGATAGGCACATCCCCTTTAATGAAGGGGTTAATTCTATCGTTTGTTTTGGCGGATCTTAGGTGTCATTAATTCTCTCGTCTTGCTGAACTTTGAACGCTTGTATAAAAGGAGTGAACACCATACTTTATATATAGAAAATGTATAATTTATTTATTTTTACATTCCAAAAAAACTTATGAACTAAAATTCTCCCTCACTGTGATTAAAACGAGAGAGAGAGAGAGAGAGAGAGAGAGAGAGAGAGAGCTTGTAGTCTCACAAAAGAAAGAAAGAAATATGAATACATATAAAAAAGAAAGAAACAGAGAAAGACTACAATCACTGATGTTAATAATTCACAAGTCCCAGATGACAAGTTCATTAGGTTCAGCCCCCTCGATCTTTCAGCAGTAACTTCGAGCTCTCGATTACTTTGACGCTGCCAATGATTTTATAAATAACTTGGCTCTCTCACACGGGGCTGACATTTGAAGTGGGGTGTTGTCACACCACCGCTAATGCAACAACACCATTCGATTTTATTTGTTTCGATTTTACTTGTTTCTTCGTGAGTACAGAGAAAGTCAGGCACAAGGCTTTTAAATGTGAGAAACTCCAGCTCCTACAAAAGGGGTGCTTATCATTTTACCACATCAGTAAGAAACGCTAAAATCAGCTAAGAAGAATAACTCTTATTCTTTTAGTAAGAGTTATTCTCCTGGGATGATTCTTCTTTTCAGGTGATTATTTATGAATGTCAACATATTACCAGACTGCCGGAGCAGAGTAAGTATTTTAGAAAACATTTATTGCAAATAACATGATACAACAATAACAAATGAAAATTTGGAAGTCAGAATCAAAGTTTGATTTGTCAGCTTAAATACTATTGAGGTCTAACTTGTAAAATCCGGCCAACATAATTTTATATTTTAGATTACATTATTTTGTAAAGGAAATCTGCAATTGCCCTCTTTGCCTCCTTATAAATCTGACCTTTGACCTTTCTACATTCCAGAGGCAAATGTGTCCTGAATACTCTGGTCTGTCTACATGACATGATGTTAAAACTCTCACAGTTTTATATTTACTTGACATTAAGTCTCTTGGTAAAGACACAGACTTACCCAGTGCCTGATTTAGAAATGTAAAATAAGTGAAGTATATTATCAGTACAGGCGGTACAGATCTTAAAGCAAAAATCCAAGGGATGTAATACTATCAGAGATTGGTATTCCGATCATTAGATGGATGGTTAGAATTATTATTTCATGAGAACCAATCATTGTTTTGAAAGACATATAAAGCTCTAATAAGATCTTATATAGGGTATTGAAGTCGGACCTAGACTACAGCGTCTAGGAATGGAAATTGTAATGTAATAATGAGATTAGAAGGCATACAAAGAAGTGTTACAAAACCAATAAAGATTACAGTTACAGGGAGAGATGGAAAAAATTAGGAGTAACTACTTTACTAGAGAGAAGAATGAGATTTGATTTAATTGAAACTTTCAAAATAATTAATGGAATTCCTAAGTATGGTTAACATTTTTTTTATATATTGTTTGGGCCGATTTCATAAATAAATGCATTAACCAATTTACGTTTTTTTTGCTAATAGTGCAATACATTTTTACTGGATAATATTAAGAACAGCAATAGTGTCGTTGGCTCAGAATATTCAGTAGTTATCTCCCTTGAATCATATCGAAATTATCTCCCATTAATTATACTAGCCACCGACAGAATGTACTCTCTATTTCCGAAAAACAAAATTATACCTAAATTCACCCACGTGTCAATTTAGAACTGGATATTCTTTCACTTTTCTGGCTTAGAAGCCCAAGCAATCAAACGTGGTCCATCCGGCTACAAATCTTGGCAGGCCTTTCACTAACACATGTCAAAGTTATCTTTGGACTTCTTCGTTTCTGGTGGCAGTTGGACGAAACTCCCAGAATAGCTCACGATCTATGCATGGCCCTATTCGTCTCAGCTATCATTCCCAGATATATTCAAGAAATCAAGTGGTATTCACTTGTATGTTACTCATGTATCTCGATAATTGTTTATCCTGACAATACGTGTGATTTCGATTTTGTTAAGGACAATTGACGTAGTGTTTAATGTTAGTAACTATTCCATGACCCCCCCTTATGTATTATGTTTAGTATATCTTTCTTATGTTCCTTCCTTCTCTCATCTTCTTCTTCCTCAGTGTTCCTTCCCCTCTTTTTGCTACCACTGTCTCTCTCTTCCCACTACTCCCATACACCCTACCAATTCTAAACTCTGAAGCTTCGAAGGATCAGTGGGGGTGGGGGGAGGTAGAAGTGTGACACACTCAGTGGCAGTCAATCAGCGAGTATCTCTCTCTCTCTCTCTTTCCTTGTCTCTAGTATAAGCTGGTATTGTCGACAGGGAAATTAGATATAGATAATTGAAGAAAATAAAGGGTCTAAGCCAGGGGCGGGCCACATCCGGCCCGTGGGCCGGATGTGACCCGTGCAGGCTTAGCGTCCGGCCCGCCACCGTGCTATGCTTTATTATTGCAATCCGGCCTGCGGACCTCCTAGTAAAACTCATATCATTTTGTGACATAGACGTAAAAGTAGGTTTCAATTAAGATTTACAGTGGGATAAAAATGTATAAATATCAGCGAGCGATGATGCATGTATATTTCATTTTTCTTTAACTATTAATTTCAAATCCTTGGCCTGAGATAAAAAAAAGAGAAAAAGAGAAAGAGAGAGGCAAAGAGGAAATGAGAGACGACGAAAGGGCATAAAACAGAGAACCTATGTGAGGTGTGTCTAAACGAATGCTGGATCAACTTGCTACTTCCCCGTCATTATTTTTTATGATTCCAAAATGGCTCTTTGTTGGCGCCTTTTATAACATTACATACAGAAGTCTCTTGAGAAAAAATATCAGATTTGTAGAGTGTTCAATGCAATTTTTGTACAATTTATTCATGTAAACAAAATATAGTAATTCTGAGATTTCGCTTTTCACTCCGGCCCGCGATCTCCTTCTAAAAGTCTCATCTGGCCCTCACTCTGAAAAGGTTGCCCGCCCCTGGTCTAAGCGAACAAACGGTTAAAGTGTGACACATGCAGGTAGGTAGGTAGTTAATAGCATATAATTATATCGGTTCCAGATTCGGCATTTTAATAGTTTTTAAGTGTAAACCCTAATAACAGGAAGAAATAATTTGGACATTGCTATGAAATAATTATTAAACAAAACGTGATATTGGCACAAACTATATAATAGCATGGACGGCGGCACACTGGGGGGGGGAGCAAGGGAGGCAGGGGGGGGGGCTGACCCCCCCCCCCACACACACACACACACTTTATGGTCATCAATAATGAAGTTATATATGCATGTGTTTAACCGGGACCCCCCACTTTTTAGGAGAGCCCCCTCACTTTTATAACTGTCCCGCCGGTCCTGAATAGGACTCCACAACCTGCAAGGGCCCAAGAAGATTCCAGACTGAGTTCTATAACGATAAAATGAATTGACTGATTGAAGACCCGTATGAATTAACAAAAAATCGTGTTTGAACTAAATTATGACCTAGACGCATCTTCGCACAGCTTTTTAGTATTTACTAGAAAGGCCTTTCCTCCTCCATATGGCTAATGGAATTTCTTCTCCAATACGTGTGCATCCGTTTTCCTTGAGTGGCTTTTAGCCTTGATTCGTGGCGATTTGATTAGTAACAAAAAAAAATATCACAATTAATATAAAAAAATAGATCACTTCCAGCTTCTCATCAGAGAAATCAAAGATACATTTAAATAACTTTCCA
Source organism: Sepiola atlantica (assembly GCA_963556195.1). Taxonomy (NCBI): domain Eukaryota; kingdom Metazoa; phylum Mollusca; class Cephalopoda; order Sepiida; family Sepiolidae; genus Sepiola; species Sepiola atlantica. The sequence continues at coordinate 710,545 of OY744531.1, read as the reverse complement.
GAACATATCAAATGACTACTTCAAAATAAGTCGGTACTCTTAAAAAGAACGCACCATGTTTCCGTGACTTTGCATAGTCAACGTTCGGGCAGGTGTCGGAAGCACTCGAAAGTTGACGAAGTGAAAACGAGGTGAACACTGTCATACGCTAAATTGAAGACTGGCAGACGATAATTTCGGATGAAGAAATTCAAAGTAAAATGCATATATAAAAATAAAGAACGAACAACCATAGCTCATATTAATTAGATGTTTATTTCTTTTTTTTTGTCAAAGGAAACATTGTTAATCAAATGTTTTTAAATATATATATTTTTTTTGTGCACCGGAAAGATTGGTTAATAGTTTTGTCAACTTTCGGGCGCTTCTGAGACCTGCCTGAACGTTGACGACGCAAAGTCACAGAAACATGGTGTGTTCCCTCGTAGTACACAAAATGATTCATAGGCTTTATTTATTTATTTTTTTTACTAATGATTCACTACTCATCAAGGACAAAAGCCATTCGAGGATAAGAGTTAATGAAATTGATGGATCGTCAGTTGAATGATGAAGAATATTATGAGAGGATTGAAAATGATGAATTTGATTACTTATTAGGACGGTTTATGACAGGTATTTGTTGACATTGGATTTGAAGAGGACCATGTCGTAGTCCGCAGGGAAGCAGCCCCCTGGTAATGTGTTTCACAGATTGAAAGTTCTTGGAAAGAAACTCTGTTCATGGAAATTCTTTGTAATATTAGGTACATGGAGTAAGAAAGGAAAGTTCTTTTCAGATGTAGGAAGATGAATTCTTGCTGTTGATGTCTTATAAGGATGAATCAGAGATTGGAGATCAGTCGAGCACCTACTGTGGAAATAACGATAGAGCAGAGAAAGACTATCAACGTCTCTTCTGTTATAAAGGGCCTGCAGAGAATAGAAGAGATCTTCACCCAATTATTGGTGACTTGATTTTGTACTCTGTCAAGGCAGGAAAGAGTGCTCTGAGCGGCACCTCCCCAGATGTGGCAGCAGTACTCCATCTTAGGACGTATCTGACTCTTAATCACATTTTTTCCTATATATATTTATAAATACAATAAAATTTTAATAATTGGAGATATTTTAAGTAGGATGGCCCTCCCTAGAGTAAATGTGGTAGTATGGTGACAGAGTCTAGCTAAGAATAAGATAGACAGATGATGACCCCCTACTCCCCACATTTTTGATGGCCTAATTTTTCCAAATGTATTTTTATATTTTCGCAAATAAATAATTCAAAGTGTAGTATCTGTTCTGTCTTCGATCGGAGAGATCCTTTTTGACTGGGACAATTTAAATTTTTGTCCCATCTAGAGTATCTCTTTTTTGGGAAGCTGGATATCCCACACATAAAAAAAACGATTTGTGTCTAACTTCGTCCCCGTGGGGAGTCAAGTAAATAGGGACTTTTAATCCGAACCCTTTCTTCGATAGTCCTCCATACCGTGGCCACCGAGAGTTTCTCGGTGGCCACGTCCATACTCACCATTGAATCGCCTCTGATCCCAATTTGACGCAGTTACCTCCCTTGTCCGCTCTTCATTTTGTTGTTGTTGTTGTTGTTGTTGTTTCCCGTCTTCATTGAGGCAATAATGGAACACCGCCATGTTGGGTAATCGGAGCTTTGGCGAGTTTAACACATGAAAACTTGTCTTTGTTGATTGGATTCTTTTGTCTGAAATTTATCTACTTAACAGCAGACTAAAACATGGAACCATGTAGATATAGGTAAGTAAAAAAAAAAAAAGATATCCTAACAGAAATCCTTTAAAAGAGCCTCAATATTTCTCCCTTTTTACGACATATCAACAAACCATAACTCTGACTGTCCTTAATAATAATAATAATAATAATAATAATCTTTTGATTCCGGGTTTAATATTATTAATTTTTACTTAATTAATTAAAACTGATTTCTTTTTTATTTAGTTTATATATTTTCTTTAATAATAAAAGATTATAATTGTTTATATTTAAAACCCTTTTTTATGTTTGTGCAATTATTTTAATTGTTTTTTTTTTATCACAGCAGCACACGCCTTTTTTGCATTTTTTTTCTCTAAATAATAACAATAATCCCTCTTTTATTTAAGCTTAAAATTTTAAATGTTTTTTTTGTGTATGTAAAAAAAAAAAAAATTAAATTTAAATCGCTGAGTTTTTACAAAGAAATCGAAATGCATACTGGTGGATCTTATTTTGTAATTAAATTATTTTTTAAGTTCGTTTTTAATACTTTAGGCTATTAAATTTTTGATTTTAATAAATAATCGATCAATAATAAATAATGAAAATAATGTATAAATCACGAAGAGACGAGAAACGCAGTCACACGAGTTGTCACAATTTAATGAATATAGCGATTAGTCGATGTCGATGGTTGATCACTCATCGAAAAAAACATTTTGAAAAAAAAAAATCGTTAAAATTTTACCAACGAAAAAAAAATGAGATTATATCTTCTTTGTGCGATTATACATCAACACCCTGAAAATACCTGGAAAATTAAAAAATAAAATGAAATATTTTAGACTAAGAGTGGGGGGAGGAGTTCAATTTACTTTATAAATTTAACATAAAATAATCAGTGCTTATTTAGATTAGGACCGGGGCTAACTTTAACCCCGTCTTTAGGATCAGAGTTGGGGTCAAAGTTAGCTCGGGTCCTAATCTGATAAAGTACCAAATAATCACCCACTTCATGACCAGAAAGCATGATTGCAAGACAGAACGAGTAATTATTTTTTTTTCAGAATTTACTATTATAATTTCGATTTTATTTTATTTATTTTTTATTTTAGATAAATTAAAATCTAAAGAAATCGATATCGCCCGCTTTTACGGGAAATAATTTTTTTTAAAATCCAGTTTGTAGCAGTCACACCTTTTTTTATTTGTTTTATTTATTCTACTATCATAACTATTTACTCGTCTCCCTATGAGGGACACCGGCTCGGTTTTTAATGTTGGGAGTGAAGGAGGGGACTATCCAGCCCCTCAAAAAGAGGCAGTCTAGATTGGGACAAGAATTTCCCAAGTAGACGAACCCTCTCCTCGAGGACAAAAAACACTAGAGCACGCTCCGGGCCGGAAAGCCGGTCCCCTCCACACATTTAGTGTTAGTGCAAATATTGAAACGGGGTGGAGTGGGGTATCCGATTCCCTAAAAAGAGGTACTCTAGTGAATAAGAATTGCCTCGGTCTAGAAAGATCCTCTCCTGACCGTGGACAGAACAGATACTATACTTTCATTCTAGCCAGAAAGCCGTTTTTTTTTTTTAAATCAGAAATTATAAATCCAACATGTTTAAAATAAGTTCACTTGATTGATTTGATTTTATCGATAATTTAAGATATAAAAAAAATCATTTTCATACTTTACTTAAAAAAAGACTTTAAAAAGACATAAGTAATCGGGCTTGGATCAAAGTCTGTTCCTCCCAGGCATTACATCCTCCTTTTGGGGGAAGGGTGAGTTTATTGCCTATCTCCTGATATCACCCTAATTTTACCCTCGTGGGGAACAAGTAGAAAGACACACGAGATTTTAAATGAAAATTAGAAAAAAAAATTTGTTAAAATTTAGATTCTTTTACGCAACGATTGTAATCGAAAAAAATGCGATTTTAATTTTTTCTAAAAGCGATTATACGTAAAAAAAAGTTGTGTATGTATTAGATTGGGGAATCATTTTACTATATAAATTTAACGTAAAATGATCACCAACTTCCAGACCAGCAAGCGTAAATGATCATCCAATTATTGCTACACGGACAGAACATTTTTGTTTTGTTCATTGCCTCCGCCCCTTTTTGTCTTTTCTCGTAATTCCCGTTGTCCGCGAGTAAATAAGACTTGTGAAAGTTTCATCATTAAATTATTAATTCAACAAAATATTTACACTTTTGCAAAGATAGATATTTTTTTATTATCACACCCATCGTACCCCTCCCCCCAATCTATCTGACGAATTAAATTTAAATCTCATAAATAATTTCGTTTTTTTTTTTTTTTTTTTGAGAAGAAGGAATACTTCTACAAAATTTGAACCGAACTTTCTTTTTTTTTTTTTTAAACCTAAACTAACCGTAAAGGATTTTTTAAGTTTAGTTCGGCAAATATCTGTTCGGTTCGGTTCAAATTCTGTAGAAGCACCTTTATTTTACAAAAATTTACAAAAGCTCAAAGCATGCGTTTTTTTTTTTTGTTTTTTTTAAACAATTTTTTTTGATAGGAATTTGAAACTTTTCTATTTTAAATAAATTATTAAATTAAAAAAAAAAAAGAACAACTCGGGCTTATTCATAGTTACATATACCCTATGAATATACTGGTATGTGTTCCTATGAATAAACGTGATTTGTTAATTAAAAAAAAGGATTAATTTAATTTTCATTAAAAAAAAATTAACTTTTTTTTTCATAAATTATATGCAGATATCCTCTTTTTATTCAGTTTAGATTGTAAAGTTAAAGTAACCAGTGCCCTTTTTGTTGTTTAGATAAAAAAGGGTCGTACATTTCGAGAAAAATTCCAATTCGTCATTGTTTATATTCTGTTAGTGTATAGCTTTGGTTTTCATTTCCCCTTCAAGCAACTCCTTATTGATTTCTTCAATCAATCAATAATGTTCACATCTCCGTGTTAATTCGAAACTTTGAACGAAGAAGCATTTCGTGGTTCAAAGTATACCCCCCCCCAATCAAGATTTTAACATAGAAAAGGTAATCATGTAGTTTTCCGACCCATGTCATTTTATTGGAAAGGCGATATGCAGTAACTGAATAAATGTATATTTTTTAGTACTTTTTTACATTGGGGCCCGCACTAACATTGACCATGATCCTAAACCCTAACTCTACTGCTAACCCTAACCCCCACTTTGACCCTAACCCCTTAACGGCAGGGTCAAAATAAGTGCGGGTCCCAATGTAAAAAGGCACCTATTTTTAAAGATTGCTGAACGTATTGGTGCTAAAATCCATTTAGAATACCGAATTGATTTAAAAAAGACAACTTTTTAAATGTGTAAATTACCCGATTTCCTGTAACGTGGAACGGAGGCTGGTTAAGACGAAGCGTAAAGAAGTAAAATATTTTTATAAAATTGATTTTGTACTTCCTGTCAATAAGCAAAATGTCTGACGCTTTTACTCACAACCAATAATTACGGTACTTAAAATGCTTATAACTTCTATTAAATATTACAATTTTTAACGCAAATAGGTCACAAATGAGTCGATAAGCAAACTAAATTGTTTTTGACTGATTTCTCAGCGGCCTTTTCTTTTAAAATAATTTATGTTGTCAATAGTAACATTTACCATTATTTTTTTTCTTTTTCGTACTTACGAAGAATGTTCTGTTTGTCATGCAAATGTCTTGCTAAATAGACCCTAAACAGTGTTTATCGGATTAAATTATAAGATCTCTTGATAAAAACGTCAATTCGTATGAATCGGTATGGTACGACTTATTTTTGTGAAGGTTGCCAACATCCGTAATGAAAGTCATGCACATCAATGTCCACTTCATGACTGCCACCTTAGTAAACCAAGAAACTGAAAAATTCACAGCTCCAAATTTGTTCCGATAAACACCGTTCAGGGTTCATTTCACAAGATATTGACAGAGCGACCGCGCGATCAGACTTAGCGTAACTATTTTTTTATAATCTTGTTGTTTCTATTTATTTGCCTCTTTATGGGAGAGACACAAGATCAGTTTGTAATGTGGGGGGTATCCAGCTACCCCCAAAAAGGTCACTCTGGATTGGGACAAAAATCAAATTTTCCCCAGTTGAGAAATATTTTTTCTTCCGCTGACCGAGAACAAAACAGATACTACACTTTGATACTTACTCGAACCCGACTTTTAGTAATAAAAATAATTCCCTTTTAAAACCTTAAAACTCTGCATCTTGCAGGGTAAGTGGTGGAATACCTCGGCATACCTTAGCGGAACCCATTTTATACAAAGGGTGATAAAAATGCCATGCATGGAATCATTAATAGCATTCACAATCTTTTCTGCAATCCGATCATAGTTGGTATAAATAAACTTCAATCTATGCCCGAATTGTCCACCATGTTTCGGTCATGAATGTCCAACAGTCTTTCTTTTATTGCTGTTCAACGATATGCATGGACACGTTTGTGATCGTCTCATCAGTAGGATGTGTGATACTGAATTGGCTACACACTCACCGGATCTTAAACCCCCGTGGGGTTATCTCAACAATAATCTCTATCAAAACAATCCTCGGACTATTCCTGAACTAAAGATGGCCATCACAGGCAAAATCAAGCCAGTGCCAAAAGAGAAGTCTGTCAGAGTTATTGACAATTTTACACATTGTATCCTGGTGTGCTTATCATTGGACATTCACGACTGAAACTTGGTGGACAAGTCAGGCATAGAATGAAGTTTATTTCTACCAAATATGGTTGGATTGCAGAAAGGATTGTGAATTTTATTAACGATTCAATAAGTGGCATTTTCTTTTGGGGGAGGGGGTTCACTATGTATTTAAAGGAATTTGTTTTTTTAAATGGTTGAAAAAATATTCTTATCAAATGTTCACTTTTTTCTTGGTTTGGTTGTTTTGTTTGAAGGCATATCAACCCTTTTCGGGTTATTTAATGTCGAATCCAGTCATTTTTGTAAATTTTTATGCTTCAAGTTTTTGATATCTGCAAATATTTATCAAGAAAAAGGAAAAATGTTTTTGGCTTTGCAGAACAGAATTGAGTTTTTAGCAAAGGAGGAAGGAAAAAAGCAATAACATCAATGTTTGGTGCATTTTTGGTCAGGAAGCCGGTATCTACTGACAGCCTGATCTGGTAGAACATTCTTTCTTCTTAAAACAAAAGTTATGTAGACATACGAATACAATCGCGTACTGCCACAATGCTCAGTGCTTGCTTCATTGCTTCCTGCGTTTACTGTCGAATAATTGCCATTACTGTCAGTTGATGTATTGTGATTATTGCTGTATTAAAAATCTCTTTCTATATAAAGTTAGATCGAAGGTTCAATCCTTGTCTAAGTTAGCCATGCTGATGAAGGCTGTGAGTCAGAAACACGTGTCCATGGATTACTTTTATGTACATATAAAATTAATAAAAATATATATATAAAGTTAGATATATTTATCTGTTTAGGATTCACGTCTAAACTAATTAACCGATCATTATGAATTTTGGAACACAGCTGCTAGATGTAAAGGGGTTCAAATGTGGGCTATATTTAGTTTAATTTATTTTTATGCAAAGGGGGGCTGTAACCCTTTGTGAAAATTCAGATATCTCCGATTTTTATGAAATTTAAACAATAGTTATTAAACATCAATTAATATTCCCCAAATTTCCGTTTCTTTCGAATATTTTAAAGAGGTTTTAGAGGGGAGGCACAATATGTGCACAACCTCCCATTTGAAAATTGAAATATTTCAGATTTACATTGACTTTGATCCATAGTCATTAGACACCATTGAAGCAAGATTCCCTGAATTTCAATTTCTTTTTTAGATCACTTAAGCTAATTTTAGACATTTTCTAGAATGAAAATCGTGTAATGGAATTTGATCAAAATTGAAATAAGGATTCTAGACATAAAGCTTAGTATTATATCTTGATTTTAAAAGTCGTACAAAACTGTTCTGTTGGGAATTAATTTTACTCGTCTTAGTACAGGTATTCTTCTAATTGTATATATTTGGAATTAACTTCAAAGTTGCAATATTTTAAGTTACTGATTGCTATAATTCAATAACCAATTGTTTATTAAAAAAATGAAATATAATTCCTATGCTATTTTATATCAGCTGTTTTTTTATACCCGGCATTGCCCGGGAATAAATAAGACTTTTGTGAAAGTTTGTTCATTAAATTATATTTATACTTTTGGAAAGCCGATTCTATGAAGGATTCTTTGCATTATAAAAAAGAAAATCTGTTTTGCAATAAAATCGATCTGACGTTTTATGAAATTTAAATCGCATAAATTCTTTCGTTTTTTAAAAAAGATTTGAACTTACATTTATTAATTACATTTTCTTTTGAATTAGCAATTTTAAAAAAATAAATTATTTATTAAATTATTTTTAAAACGTATGATTATTCGTATTTACACACAATATTTGATCAAATAATTTTATTAATAGTTTTAACAGTGAAAGTTAAAGTTTCGCTCTGAATCTGTTGATTTTTGTGATTAATAGTTTTCTTCTTACAAAATCCGTTTTTTTTTGTGGAACATTGGTACATGTTCTTAACAACAAAAATATATTTTGATTCAATTTCTATAAAAAAAATTTTTTTTATCCGCCTCGGAAGATTTTTAAAATGGACGCATTTTTCAGTCGTCAGTACAAATATAAATGCTTAGCATTACTAGATATATAATCAGTCGAAACAGCTAAGTTATAAGAGCGTCAGACTGAACATCTAAAGGTCCCGTTTTTAATCATGGTTTTCGACATCAGCTTTTTTCCCATTTAAAAAAATCTTTTTTTCACGTTTTTCTTTTTTTCCCTTTTTTTCTTTTATTTTATTTCTTTGTTTTTTTTTCTCTTTTTTCTTTCCCTTGTCTTTTTTTTTTCTGAAAATCTATTATCTACTAAAAAAAAGTACTAAACTCAATGCATTTCCGTTTCTTCGTCAAGTTACTGTTTCATTTATTAGTGTAGCTTAAACTAGAAGAAAACAATCACTAAGAATAAAACTCACATTTTTAATCATTTCAACTTTAAATAATATAAAAAAATGACTAAAAAACTTGTAAATATGATGTAATTCTCGCTTTTTAAAATAATAAAAAAAAACACATTTAACTTTTTCTCCTGTTGACATTTAAACTTTGTTGATTTAAACAATTCCTCTTCATCACCATACACCCCCCCTTTTAAAAGTTAAATTTGATCGTTATTCAAGTAAACAGTAATTTAAAAACATGCTAGTCGGCACTATTTCAAAATACCTTATTGTATAAAACAATTATATTTAATGTCGTTTTGACAAAAAATGTATGTATAATATGATTTAATAATAACAAAAATTACTATCGCTGTTTGAAGGATCGTGAGATGCCATTTACACGCTTACTGATGCATTCTGGTCGAATAAATAATTTTTTATTTTTAACTTTATCTCGAAATGAACCTACTATTTTTGATAAAATTGTTTATCTTAAATTGTATTTTCAGCCTGGAAATACAACTAATTTATTTTAAATTCGATTTAATTTACCTTTGCACAAAAATATTTGACCATAATGCATCAGTAAGCAAAACAGGTATTTTGAAAAATATATATTAAAAACACCATACGCATAAAAAGGCCGAAATGAAAACCAAACCGTAAAAATATAGTCGCCATCTTTATAAACAAGCCCAAAAAGAGACTAGCTAAGGAAGAATAACTCGAACCTCTAATTTTCTAGTTAAATGACAGGGTTATGAACTTGAGTTATCGTTCTTCCTTAGCTAGCCTATTTTCTTTGTTTATAAAGATGGTGACTATATTTTACCGGTCGAGTTTTCATTTCGGCGTTTCACGTGTACGATGAAACTGGCTAAGTGTTTTTTTTATCAAAACATGGTTTAAGTAAAAAGTTGTTTGCGATTAATGCTAAGACCCTAAATAATTCATGTGACTGAAATAGGAATTAACCCAAATAATTTGTTTTTAGAGATTTAAAAAGTTAAAAAGTCGATGAGAAAAATGGTATTTTTAAACCCGGAAACGATATTTATTTACAAAGAAGCAGGAAACGTTGTCTTCTATTAGAGTAAAAAAATATTTCTTTTCTAAAATCGCTAATACATGATTCTTCTGTATGTATATATTTCAAACAGCTGTTGGAAAACGATTTAAGGGATGCACGTTTTTAGGGGGGGGGGTGTCAATTGTTGAGGCGACTAATTTCTTTTTATTGACCATTCCTAATAATTGGTCGGAAATTATTTACAATGAATTAAAAAAAATTTTTATTAATGAGTCGCCACTTATAAAGGTCAAAAGCTACTACTTAATGAGATGGATGGATTGACAGTTGAATGATGAAGAATATGACGAGAGGATTGAAAGTAATAAATAGAATGAACAAAATAAGATTGCTTATGAAGTTTTGTTGACATTTTGGCATTAAAGTAAAAAATAATAATAAATATTAAAAATAATATGCAAGTTTACTTATATATAAATAAATCAAGATGGCGATAACTCAAATTTTTAACATTTTTCAGTGGTAAAATAATGTTTGTTTTGATTTTGATTGTATAGATACAAGCAGGAAGACCCGACGTTGCTCGGGATTGAATGAGGATCACTACTATGTACTTTTTCACTATCCTCGTAACACCATATTAGTTTCTTAGTTTTTACTGCCCCACCCCCCTCCCGTTTCGTCCCCCTAATGCCGTCGGGAGAAACTGAGACAACTCTATGAATTAGTGTCTTATACATATGTCATTAAAATCGGATATATGTATTTGAAATATTAAGGGGGGTTTCTGGTCCCATAGGCCAGCAGGCCGGTAATGTAGAGATTAGGGATCACTTCCATTGTCTTCCCCGGAGAATTTTATACATATCATATAAATTTAATTAAAATAGGATATATTTGAAGTTTTAAAGAAGGTTCGGCCCTCATAGCTGCAGTAGGGTAAGAGGGCACTTAGAGATTCGGGACCACTTCCATTGTCTTCCCTTGTAAATTTGAGATTTTTTGTAGATTTTTTAACCTTTCTTTCTATAAGGAGCACACAAACATCACACACACACACACACACACACACACACACACACACACACACACATATATATGTGTGTGTACACATGTTTTTTCGTTTTTTTTTTAGTTCACCGCGAACAAGGCAGGTCGCCACTGTAGATGTAAGGGGCTACTGAGAATTAGTGTGTAGGTTTTGAGGGTCATCTTAAGTTGGGAGCTGTGCAGCAGGATGTCTGTTTAAAATTTCTGCATGTCGTGGGAGCAGGGAGGAAATTCCAGAAGCCGGCAGCACGAGGAAATAAACTATTGGAGTGGAAGGCTCTTCGGCATCTGGGTACCTCCACAGTGAATGGATGGGATTTAGCTGATTGTCGGGTTGGTCTAGTGAATTTACGTCAAGGGTGTACTAGAGCACGATGCATTGAAGTACTTGTAAAACAGGCACAAGAATGCAACATTGCGGCGATAGGACAGGGGTTGGAGGTTGGTGAGTGACCTATCAAATTGATGACTCTTTTTCGGACCTTGTCTAAGAGGAAGAGACTAGTGGATGATGCACCAGCCCAGATGTGGCAACAATACTCCATGCATGGTGGCTTTGTAGAGATATAGGATAATGTCAGGTGTGAGAAGTTTACTAGCAGCAGCCTAGGTATAAATAATTTAATATTTATTTATAAATATTATATATATATATATATATATATATATATATATATATATATATATATATATATATATATATATATATATATATGTGTGTGTGTGTGTGAAAAAAGAGACAAACGGAAAACAGGTTAAAATGCAGGAGAAAAACAAAAACAAGAGATTTGACCGGTTTCGTTCGTGTTAACGAATGTCTTCACTTTTTCTGAAGACGTTCGATAACACGAACGAAACCGGTCAAATCTCTTGTTTTTGTTTTTCTCCTGCATTTTAATCTGTTTTCCGTTTGTCTCTTTTTTCACACATTTTGCCTACCACGGCATTTCATTTTCATGAATTATCGTGTACCTTACCCCATATATATATATGTATATATATATATATGTATATATATATATATGTATATATATATATATATATATATATATATATATATATATATTATTTTTATCTACACTGACATGCCAGTGTCGCAGATTTTGTACATGTCTGTAAATAAAAATAATTATATATAAAAGCTCTATTGGATATTGAGCACTTTTTATAAACCCGGTTAAAATTCTTTGGATTACTACCCTGTGGATGTTTTACCCGGATTATATATATATATATATATATATATATATATATATATATATATATGTCAAACGGACTTTCAATTAATTTCACGTGTGGTGGGGCTAAAACGCTTGTAGTAGTCAGTGCGTGATTTTCTTTCTTTCCCTTTTCTGTTGTGATTCATAAAATTGTCATTTATCACCCCACCCCCCCCCCCCCCGTACTACGTTGCATGACAACTGAACTGCTAAAGTCTAATAGTACATTAGACCTCTCCCCTCTATTTCTTGTGGATAAAAACAAAACAAAAATCTAAATAACTTTTAAAAAAAATAGATGTGAGAAAAGAATGCTTGCTTGCTTTCTTATCTGTTTTATAAAACTATCAAGGCCAGATCTAGTGTTTCTCGTCGATACGTAACTTTGATAAATATACTTTGAATTATTTTTTCTTATTTACTATTAATCGAATATTTATTAAAATAAAAATAAAATAAGAGAAAACCACAACGAATTAAAAAAAAAATCCTATTTGAAAATAAATTTGTAAACATTCAGAATGATATTTTTTTCTAACCACTTCACCCGGGCAACGCTGGTTGAAAAATAAATTATTTTACAGTGAGGTTTTTTTTTCCAGTGTGAAATAAATAATTACAATAAACAATGTTATTAATCTTATTATTTTTTTATTTTAATTAATTATCTACCATCTCACCCTTTTGTGTATATACGCTACAATAATTAATATACTTTTAGTGTAAATATTTTTTCGGCTTACGACTAGAACAAAAACAATCGTTCTATTTTCGTAATGTGAAGCACTGTAAAAAAACAACTTTGTAATTTTCGGAATTTTTCTCACCCCCCCCCTATCCGGGAACTTCCTTAACTCGTGACACATTTACGAAAATCCGTATTTCTTTCTGGTTCTGTACGGTTTCAGCGCCCCAAATTCTCTTTAAAAAAAACCGTCATTTCGAAATACGATTATTCGATTTGTATTCTTAAAATGACATTGCAATTTAAAGACAGGAACAATAGTAAAAATATTCCTAAAAGTTTATTTAATATTTATTCTTTTTTTAAAATCTTATTTATTTATTTAAAAAGAACTTAATAACTAAGTAACCCTAACCCTAACTCACGGATACAGATAAGGATGAAAGATCCAAATTTAAAATTGCTAAAATGGAAAAAGAGAATAAAGATATGATGTATACCTTTAAAGTAGAAGCTATCATGAAAGAATTGATGCTCAATATACGAGATAGAGCAATTATATAGACGAGAATAAAGAAAGATGAGAATAAAAATTGTACAAAGTATTAATAATAAAATCTTTTATTTAAAACCCCTTGTCTTGAACAACTGATGACTTACTATTTTGTACTATTTTTATTCTCATTTACTTTTTTATATTTGTTACTACATCCAAATTTGTAATTTTAAAATTACAAATCCTTTGAAAAAATAATTTGGGACGCTGAATTTAAACAATTCCAATGAACCCTAAATATTAACCATATTTTTTTCGTGTATTTTAATTATCTATCGTATTAGACTTTTGTATACAATTTATAGTGATTAATATCATTTTTTATTTGTAAACATTTTATTTTTCAAATGAATAAGAATAATAAAATTATCTTACTATTCTTTTTGTAATGTGAAGCATGGTAAAAAAAAAATCATGGTAATTTTCGGAATTTTTACCTGTTTTTCCTTAACTCATGACACATTAACAAAAAACGTATTTCTTAACTTAGATGAATAATATGAATAATATGAATAACAATATAAAAAAAATAGTATGTCAGCCTTTAATTGGAATAAACATGGATTTTTCTTGTGTTCTTTTAAATAAATAGAAATGTTAAAAAGAAAGATATTGATAAAAAAAACGCACTTTTGTGTAATTGACCCAATTATTTGTGTCGGTCAGTTTACACTGATTGAGTGCGATGTACGATGATGATCGGGTGACGAAGGGCGAGAAAAAACACCCTTAAAAACCTCATTTTTATTCTATATCTTATCATGGATACAGTTTATAGAATAAAAATGTGTTAAATAACAAAATACTTTCCTGTGTGAAAATGATCGTGCAAGAGATTCCTTTTTTTTGCGCATCATTTAAAAATTTGACTTTTTTAGCAAATTATTATTTTTAAAATGGGATTTTGAAAATTTAATTTAATTAAGGTATCGTTTGGCCATTAAATATTTATTGCACCGAACTTTAACTAATTTTTGTTAAGCTAATGTGTTTTAATATTTACAAAATTATTGGCTTACGTTCGAAAACTTTCATTACTTGAAGATTTGCTAAGAATTGATAAGTCAGAAATGACTTTCTATTCGACAGTTTAAAGGCTTCCAAATTCCTTCCAACTTTCGAAGGGTCACGAAGTAATTCCTTCTGTTTTTCCCCAACTATTAACAAAAGATTGAAATAGCTGACTTGTTTCTGAAGAAACGAAATGCATTCTGGTGGATTTAATTTCGTAATTAATAAAAAAAATGATTTTAAAATTTTTTGATTTCAATAAATATTCGATTAATAGTAAATAAAAAAAATAATTCAATAATAATTCAAAGTTATGTTGACACGAGAAACACAGACACAGTTTTGTTAATATAGTGATTTGACATTTACTATAAAATACAGCCCCCCTCCCCGTCCTAAGAACAACAATAATAGTCTTTTTATTCACCTATAAAATGAATCTGTATGTGACTCATTTAACCCGGGTACTATCCATAAAAAAAACAACATTTAGTCAGTGGTTAGTCTGTTTAAAAGGTTTTTGTTTATTTCCCCCTTAATGAAGCAGGCACTAAGAAGAATTCGATTTTTGGATGATTGATTCTTGAATTTGATTGGATTCTTTTGTTTGACGTGGAATGTATTAGTAACTACGTGGGATGGAGGGGGGGGGGGCAGATAAAATATATTTCCAAATGTTCATATCTGACATTCCGCGAACTCTTTTCTTCTTCGTGAGAGAGGGAGAGGGGAGAGAGGAAGCTTTTTTTTTGCCCAACCTTTTATTAAAAAAAATCTATTTCTTGTTTGTTAACTTTATTTTAAACCGATCCCCTATTTTAAAGATGACTATTTACAATTTTTAACTTTATTTTTTTTATTTGTTTGTATTATTCGGATTTATTATACTCCTCTCGATTTTTATTTTCACAAGGCCGATATAATCTCCGACCTTCTTCAGGTGCCCCTTTTCGAACTGAAGAACCCGGAATTTTGAACTGAACCTTTCATTTAATCCACGTTTCTGTGTACTGACCAAAACTTATGATAATAGAAGTAAATTTATAGATTAACAACTTCCGCTACTTCCGCAAATGAGATTCTCCTTTTTTAGGCGATTACGTGTGAACACCCTAAAGAACTTGGCGAAAGAAAATAACAAAAAACAACAATTATTTTAGAATTTAGAGTGGGGATCAGTTTCGTATATAAATTTAACGTAAAATGATCCATTTTCGAGCCGTTTCTAACCGTAAGTCCGAGTGGCAAGGTCGTAAAACTACACGCAATCGACTAAAAAAAATTAGACCCCCCCCCCCTAAAAATGAACATAATTTTTTGGTTAAGTGTCTGAAAACGCTAGAATTACCTGGAAATTGGGATCATTTTACGTTAAATTTATATGCGAAACTGATCCCCCATTCTGAATTCTAAAATGTTTTTCTTTCTTTTTTTCACCAAGTTTTTCAGGGTGTTCACACGTACTCGCCTAAAAAAGTAGAATCTCATTTTTTTATTGGGTAGTGGGTGGTTCATTTAATTGAGAGTGTTAATCTACAATAATACCCACCTTTAATTTTTAAGGAAATCAAAATAAGACGTTTCAAAATAGTTATAGTAAGATCCTGAAATAAAAGTACAAACACCCCCAGACAACACCGGGTAAGGTTACAGCTAAAAATAAAGTGGATATTACTACTTAATAACATTAGTTTCAATTTATTAAAATCTTAATTGATTTTCTTTCTTACGGCTGATATTTTTCAAACTCTACAAAATTTCTATTTAATTAAAAAAATAAAAAGTGAACTTGTTTTTATTTAAACAAATTTTTTTTTTTTTAAATTAAATTACGTAGTTATAACATAACACTAACATTCAATATTCAAAAATATATTTTAATATAAGGAAATTGACATATTTGAGGCACGTATGAAAATGTATTTAAGTGAAATATTTTGAAAATCAATACATCGTGCAATTTAAATGAAAACATCATTTAAATTGCACGATGTGTTGATTTTCAAAATGTTTGCACTTAAATATATTTTAATATCTCGAACCATTCAGCCTCATAGTTAAGAAAAAAACAACACTTTTCAAGATTTCTGAATTTAAAAAATAAATTCAAACTTGCCAATAGTGGCACCCGGGCAACGCCAAGTAAGCACACCTAGTCATTAAAATAAAATAATAATTCTACAACAAAACATAAACAAATTATTTGTTGACGTATGTACTTTGTTACATCTGCCCCCTAATCGGCTCGAACAACAAAACATGCCCCCCTCCTCCTCAGACCTTCACTCTTCATTTAACCATCATAATCCTATAATGACCACATTTTGCTGTCAGAATTTGTACAATATGAAACGCGTCTTTGTTTTTTCTTTTGGTTTACATGTCCGACTTGTGTGCTTACGTCATTCTTATCTCTGTCGGCCATCAGGAGCTAGAATAAAATATTTTATCTTACCTAGCACAGCTTGAGTAGGTGGTGTTCATACCAGTCGGGGATATGGTTCTGGTCAGTCCTAGAAGGTCCACCCTCCCAGGCTTTACCTTTTAACTAGCTGAAATAAATAAATGGATCGACTCGTGAAGCCAAACCGAGGAGATCTTATTTGGGCTTCGAATACTATGTTATTTTGAATATTTGGTTAGGGTTTACTTGTAAGGTAAAGTATCCTCATGTCAGGTTTTCCTGACAAACCCTTAGACAATCGAGGATGATGTCTTGTAGGTAATTCAAACTCCCCTGTAGGTAATTCAAACTCCCATAAGCTAGTTATTAAATATATATATATATACATACATATTTTCTCCCTTTTATTTTTTATTTTTCTTATCTTTCCGTTTTTGTTGGAGATGGGGTATCCTACCGGATGCCAGACATTCCACGGCTATTTCAGACACTCCAGCCTAGAGATCTTTTTAAGATTCTAACTGTCCCTTTAAGTGCAATTGTTTGTATTTCTCTTGCACTCGGTTCACCGGGTATACTTGCCAGATAGCTTTTGAAATTCATTAGTCCTGTTGCTCCTATAATTACTGGTATGATGAAGATTTTCCTAAGATTCCAGTTTCTTTTCATGTCGTACATAAAACCTTGGTATTTCGTAATCTTTTCCCTTTCAGGTCTGTTTAATCCTGCATCATTAGAGACACTCACTTCAACTAGGGTTGTGCGCCATAAAACAAACTGACCAAACTTTATTGGCTTTCCTTTTTTGGTGGTTTGTCTTTTACTTCGTGTGAAGAATCGCTTGTTTCATTTCCTTCGCCAAACACACCTGTCCACCTTTCATCCCCTGAAAATTAGCTTCCATCCTAATAAAGTGGAGTCGTTAATTTCCTATAATTAATGATTACCATTTTCTCACTAACTTATCTGTTTCGGATTAATCAGTGTCTGTCTGTAATTAGTTCACAAAATTGCTCTGTGTGTGCATTTTGATTTCAACAGTATTTAATAACTAGCTTAAATAAATAAATGGATCGAGGGCAACCTGAAAGGTTCATTTTCATTGATGTAGAGATGTAGAGGAAGACGACACTCCTTTCCTTGGATTGCTCCACTTACCCTTGATGATGCTTATACTTTTGACAAGGGTGTATATCACCGAAAGTGCTCAAGTTTTTAAGATAAATAATTTATTTTAAAAAACATAAATAAATGCGTTGTCCAGGTTTTCAAAATATTTTTTCAAAATATTCTTATTATTGATGAAATGGCATCAACGCTTCCAAGTGTGACTTTTCATTCCATATATATATATATATATATATATATATATATATATATATATATATCGACTATACTCTTATAATGCTGAGTATTTAGAAAGGGGCCATCGAGTGCCATTTTAAAAGATTTTTTTTTTTAGACTGGTATGACTCAGTTGAGGATTAAACTCGGATCTTCTGGCTCATTAGCGAACACTATAACCATTATGCCAAGTATTTGATAACAATTTGAGCTACCTGTCCCAGAATGGATTAATAATACTAAAGCATCTTTGAACCTCTGCAGTAATATTGGACGCAAGTGTGTGAAAATAGTGTTAAAAACGGTATTTTCCACATAAGGTTAGATTAAGCAGGAGAGTGTAAAATTCCATTAGAAATAAAAGATTAGAATTGGAGCTACGTGTTCAGGATGTTAGAGGAAGTCTCCAGTGACATGTAACTGAGAAGCTTATAAAATCTTTCTCTTGTTTTTGAACTGCACAGGAAAGCGGATGTATTTGGGACAGCACTTTCTCCCCCTACGAGGGATAAGGACCCCACAGTTCAACACATGCCAGCATGTAAAACATGTTAAACTGAATATGATCATGATGATAACTAGTTTTAATCATAACCATCTTGAAAAGGGAGAGAACACGTTTTTGCTTTCTCCTCCATTACAATAAAAATAAAGAGCAAAGATATTGTAGGACGGATTTCGGTGAAATTACCTTGTCTCATGGAATTATATGGCCTATCTGAACTCGGGTGTGAAAACATGTTGGGTTGAATGTCAAAGGTTGACCACCCCTGCTTTAATAAATGGAATAGTTCGCACCCTCCAAAATACTTCAAAGCAATAGTAGATTTGTATGAATTAGCATGGTGCGACTTTTTTTGACCGGCATTGGTTTCCCTTATTCCTTCTAGAATCAGGAGGAGCCACATGAAGGTTATCGACATCCATAACTGAAAATGGTGCTGTGGAACCCCCTTAATTTGAATCTGGTACACCCATGTTTGTTACAAATGAAAAAAAAGTTTAAATGGTGTCTTGATTTGCTGGGTACATACTTATCCAATCACACATAAATTCATGTCTAATTAGCATCAAAACAAAGGGAATTAGAGTTATTTGCCCTTTATTCCATTTTTTGTTGATAAGTGGTGTCAGAATTCATTTAAATTTCAAAGTGAATCATCATGTATTAAATCATTGAGTTTTGGACGCTATCTACATCCAATAATTTTATAGAGATTAAAACATTGACTTTTTTTTTTGTTGTATTTTATAAAAATAGACTTTTGGTTCATTCAACAACTCAGTGACCAAACGATACCGTAATAATTAAATTTAATTTTCAAAATTTTATTAACAAAAAAGAAAAAACCCAAACAAACAAAAGAAAACCATAGTTTACAAAAAAAAAAAACTAACTAAAAATGTAACTACAGATTGGCGGGCAACGCCGGGTCGCTACAGCTAGTATGCTATTAGACATTCTCACTTACTATCAAAATTTCATAGAATTAAAAAATCTGGACAGAACTTATGGGATGAACTAATATAAACATTTCTATGCTCCACATGTACGTAGTAGTTGTGTTGAACGCTATGGTTCTGAGTTGTGGTCACTTACGGACGCTACATGTGACTCTTTGAGCATTTTTACCAACACGCTCTCCATGGCAAATACTGGAGAAACTTTGTCGTCAATGTTTATGTGTTTAGGCCAGAAAGTGTTTCTCAAATTGAGGCCATCTTGATAAAGAGCCACTACATTTGTTTAATGCTTCGGAATTTTTAAGATAAGGATTGATAATTTGGATTATTCGAACTACTATCCTTATCTTTGTTATTATATTCACAATGTTTCAGCCGATGTTAAGAAGGATGGCGCTTACATCAGTCAAAATGTTCTGAATATTACAAAGAAGATGATACAAGTTGTGTGATTAATCCAAATAATATAATGATTTTAAAGAACACATTATAAAGAGTGAAAGACATTAGCAGAACTTAACATTTTTATCCGTCCTCCGGGTTAGGATCAAAGTGGTTTTGTTGACCCATTGCTCATCATTTTTCATGAAATTGTGAATATCTTTTGTAAACAAAATTCATTTAAAACCATTTAGGGATATTTTAGCTAAGGTAGTCCCCAGAGTAAATGTGGTATTATGGTGATTGCTGAAGTGAAAGTGCTGAACAAAAGATGAAAGAATGAAATGAACAGTGCTTGTACAAATGGGTCAAAATGAGATAGACAGGATGACCATGGCCTCCCCACTCCCCAAATCTTTAAAAATCAAATCAACATTTACCACTCCAATATTCAATATGCAAATGTTGTTTACTTAAGCAAGAAGTTTTCTAAGAGATTATCCACTCATAGACAAGCAGCCAATCAGAACTCAGAGAATAGACTTACCCATCTGAGCATAATAGAACATTCCAGCCTTGTTATAGACCGGCTTTCTTGTGTTCTTTTCAGTTTGTTTGTAACTCAACTGGTTAGGCAGTTGAGCAGGGACTACTAAGTTCAATAGACTTTGTGCATCATTTGTAAAATTTGTTTGTTTTTTGAAAATAAATTTTTCAAAGTGTAGTATCTGTTCTGTCTTCAGTTGGGGGGGAGGGGGAAAGAAATACTTCTCAACTTAGGCAAGTCCCAATTTTGAGTGCCTTTATTCGGAGAACTGGATTCGCCCCCGGTGTCTAACTTTCCCCTGGTGGAGAGGCAAGTAAATTGGGACATTAGCAGAAATGAAAACATGACAAGAAAAAACGACATACTGTTGGTTGGAGTAGTGTGAATCCAATGGCTGAAGAGTCAAGTGTGTGAGTGAATAAAGGTTTATCAGTTAAGTCAACCCGTTGTTGGCCGGGCATCTTGACCCGTGATTAGTCTGGACAATGACTTCCTCCCTTGACCTCTTGCATCTTGTTGCCATCTTGAGAAAATGGATGCAAGAAAGAGTATTGACCTTCTTGTCATCTTCTTCAAGCGAACAGTAAAACCAAGATGGCGCACTCGGCCACAAAAGTCTGCAAGTAAAAAAGAAAAAAAAAACAAACGATGAACTTAAGTAAAGATTGAAGCTTAAACGACATTAGCGATGTAGCACTTTTTATTCTAATATTTTGAACAGATTTCATAAACATGTTGATAAACACAGATCTTATTTTTTATTTAACATATAAAGTTATCTTATCGGAATTTTAAAGTCACACTCAAATAGCATTTAAGCTGACAAATCAGACTTTGCTTCTAACGAGCCAATGTTCATCTGTTATTGCTGTACCACGTTATTGGCAATATAATGTACTTTGCTACAATTTATTTAAAAAATCTGATCCTACCAGATCAGGCTGTCTGAAGATACTGTCTTCCTGACCAAAAATGCACCAAACATTGATTTTTTTTTCCTTTCCCTTTGCAAAACTCAATGATGTTTTACAAAGCTTAAAAAAAAACAACAATTTTCCTTGAAACATAAAAACTTTTACCAAAATGATCGGATTTGACATTAAATAACCCCAAAAGTGTTGATATGCAACAAAACAACCAAACTAAACATCATGAGTAAATATTTGAAAATATAAAGAACTTGAAGCATAGAAACTTTAATCAAAATGACAGGATTCGTCATGAAATAACACAAAAAGGGTTAATGTCATAAAACAAAGCAAACAAACTATTTAAAAAAAATACTTAATCACCTAAAAATAAAAATTAGTAAAGGAGATAAAAAGTATAACATGGGTTGTCTCCCTTACAACTAAAATATTATTTCTTTTTCTGTATAAGTTTTAAAATGTGCAAACATAAAGATTAAAAGTGGAAATGGCTTCACTGCATTCTGAGCAATGCCGGATAGGTACAGCTAGTATTATATATTCAGTCAGTCTCATATGATAGCACAGGGGTAGAGGCACAGACTGTCAGCACTAGCTGGTTTAGCTGCACTGAAGAGCTGTGATACAGCGAAACAGTCTGTATATATATATATATATATATATATATATATACTAGCAGGGAGAACCGACGTTGCTCTTGATTGAATGATATGTACTTTTTCACTATGCTCATAACATCATATTACTTTCTTTGGGTTTACTGTCCCCCCCCCCCCTCCTTCCTATAGTCAAAAGAAGCTGAAATGTTGGAAAATTCCCTGAATTAGTGTCTTATACATCTGGTTTAAATTTCATTCAAATCGGATATATATATTTGAAATTTTAATGTGGTTCTGTTCTCATGGGTCTCTTAGAGATGGTGACACGTAGATATTCAGCACATAGAGGGTAACATAGAGATTTCATCAAAATAGGATATATTTGTAGTTCGGTTCGGCCCTCATCGCTTCCTTAGGTTAGGCGGGCATTTAGAGATTCGGGACCACTTCCATTGTCTTCCCCAGAAAATTTAACTTCATAAAAAGAGGATATATTTGAAGTTTTAAGGGGGTTGTGCCCTCATAGGCGTCTTAGGGTGGTACATATTTGGGACCACTTCCATTGTCTTCACCGGTAAATTTTACATAAGAATACATTTTTAGATATTATGTAGATTCTCTAACCTTTCTTTCTTTAGAGAACACACAAACATCACGCACACAGGCATTTAGGTATATATATATATATATATATATATATATATATATATATATGTTTTTTTTTCTCCCAATATGAACATCTGAGTGGAAGATCAGACTTTTTTTTCCATCTGATGAGATCTTAGTTTCTAATAATAACAGTGTAGCGGCTTTTTGTACATGTCTGTATAAATAAAAATAATTATATATAAGTGAAATAAAATGCGAAGACGACCCAGATGGAACATGCAGAACACAGACACGTAGGGATAGATATTTTACCTAAAACTTTAAGGCCTTTTTTAAGATATAGTATATAAGAAACACAAAGTATTTATATATACAATTGTGGGTGTAAGATTGCAAAATGCATATGAGTGAGAGAGGAGAGTTACAAGAGTAGTAGTAGGAGGCGGCATGTAGGTAGCAGAATATTAGTGAGAGATTCTCTATGAAGTGGATAGTTGTGGGTTTACTCCCACCACTCACCATTGTATATATAAACACTTCACATCTTCCTTATATCATGTATCCTGAAAAAGTCTGAAATAAGTTTTAGGCGAAATATCGATTCATCTGTACCAACCCAACATTGGCCGGGATGCTGTAATGTCATTTTAGTTTTTAAATTTGTTTGGTTTGAACAAAATGTTTTAAAGTTCTACACTAAAAGAAATAAAATTTCAGTTTGTATAGTTTTAGTTTATGTCAATGAATATAAGATTAATATTAAATCTATAAAAAATAACAACGTCTAAGTCACGTATAGGTAAGAAACACACGTACATAGGAATATGCAGAGTGGTTACATAATGTTATTAAGATAGAGAAGAGAATAAGGTAGATAACCCATGATGATCTTCAGGTTAAAATATCAGTTATCTCCCTTGCATTATTTGAGTCATGCTTAGAAATAAAGACACCGTTTATGAAAGATTTGTCATGTGATGGCTTCCTTGCAAAAAGTATTCTCGGCAAGAATGATTTTATTTGCAAAGAAATGAAAACAGATTAGAATTTTTTTCTTTATAGCAACATGGACCAACACTAAAGAAAATGACATGGCTATTCACACTTAAATATTGATATTTTAGGAGAGAAGAAACTATTTACGTCTAAAGCCCCAAATCCGTCTGACTTAATTTTATGTGTTAGATATATATATATATATATATATATATATATATTATCTGATATTGCTCTTTTTCTATTAAGGAATCCATAAAGTTTGGTATTTTGCCTTATTTCTCTTTTGATTGCATGCGAGGGAGGGGTGAAAGTAAAAGAAAATAGTGGGGGAGAAAGAGAAGGAAAATCAATTAGAAGAAAACAGTGAAATTTTAAAAGATAACTTTTTGCAAATGTTCCCAATGCCATAATGGATGTGTATTCCTCTTTCGGAAATGTCATTCCAGATAAAAACAGAAAAGAATTTTTGAAAACTACGAATATTGGAGTCTTTTGTATTGCTGTATGTGGGATATACGCACACACAAATTCCTGTGTAGATGTATGTTTTTGTTGTATATGTATGTATGTGTGTGCATGTTCTTACGAAATATGTGCCTGTGTATCTATGTGTTCACGTATGGTTGTTTGTGTGTAGATGTTGGCACATATGCATCTATATATATATATATATATATATATATATATATATATATTTAGTTTCATTTTACTTGAGTCGAAGTTCTCAGAAATCAAGGGGCCCCCTTTCTCTATATGAGATACATAGATATTCAAATATTCCATTAAAGTTCATCTTTTCCTCTCAAACGTTGAGTTACTAAAGAAGCGAAGAACATTCATTTTCCTCTCCCCAATTGAACAGTTAACTGTTTTAATATATCTTCATTGTGGTCTCTTGGTCTTACAGAATACTAAGACAAAAATTCATCTAGTCTAGTGGAATACCCACCTACGTTCTGTTACTTTTAGGTAACATTACTTAGATAAGATGCATCGTTCCTCGTGTATAGCCGTGTATAGCTGTGTCGAGGAGATCTTATTTGGGCTCATGAATACTATGCGATTTTGAATATTTGGTTAGGGTTTACTTGTAGGGTGAAGTATCCTCATGTTAGGTTGTCCTGACAAACCCTTGTACAGAGAGACCGAAGACACTCGAGGATGGTGTCTAAGAGGTAATTAAAATCTGTGTATGTGTCTGCATAGATGTTTGTGTTCATATATACGACGCCTGTCTAAAAAGTATCCGACCTTAGGCCAGAAAAAATATTTAAAATATGTGATGGGGTTGGGACCCTAATCCCCTTCAAAGTAGGCTCCTTGTGCTTGCAGACACTCAGCCCATCGATCCATCCGTAGCCGGAAACACCTTTGGAAGTCTTCTTTTGGAATGGTGTTCATCTCCGCCATTGCGTTAGATTCAGAAGGTGTTTGGAGAAGATGCGATGTGTAACACAAATTAGGGAGTGGTTCAACCAATTCAAAAATGGCCACACATCAGCGGAGAGTGACCAGCGTTCTGGCAGGCCCTAAACTGCTCGGAGTGCAGCTGTTGTTTAGAGGGTGCGAAAAAAAAGATAATGCGAAACGCAACGGCAGTGATGAACACCATTCCAAAAGAAGACTTCCAGAGGTGTTTCCGGCAGTGGATGGATCGGTGGGCTAAGTGTCTGCAAGCACAAGGGGCCTACTTTGAATGGGATGAGGGTCCCAACCCCGTCACATATTTGAAATATTTTTTTTCTGGCCTAAGGTCGGATACGTTTTAGACAGGCCTATATATATAATGTTCTATGGCAAAGAAAAGATGTAAGATATTATAAACTGTAATAGTGCTTTTTGAAGAAAAACAAGAAAGTCTAAAGAAAATTCAGTTATATATATATATATATATATATAGATATATATATATCCATCTCTCTCTCTATATATAAATATGTATGTGCAACGCAACTTTATTCTCTTTAATGGTGTAGTTATTGGCATGTGCACTGGTTCCCTTCCATTTAAACTTTTTAAAAAAAAGCTAAAAAAAATTGGCACATTTCAAAATGGAAATCTGATCTCTATCTTTGTTCATTTCTGGTTTTTCCTGCTAATGCATTCGTCTTTACGGCGATTATATAAACCAAAATCAAGTGTATATTCTCAGAATATTCGGAACATTGCCAAAAAGATAAAGAAATAAAATGAAAAAGAAATTCCAAAGAAAATGATTCTACAAAAAACATTTTAACTTTCTTGTTTATTTATTTTTAAATCTACGTAATTGAAATTAATTTCAAGCAATTTGGCAGATCCAGGTGGCTCTGTGATTAATCTCTGGAAATGGAGTCAGGAGAAGAAAAAGGAAATGTTTTGTTTTGTATTTTCGCTTGTGGTTGTCGTTTTTTTTTTTTTTTAATGTATCTATTGGCTTAAAGTGGCCGGATATTAACTATAATTGATAACATTCCATTTCGGCCGAGACTTTTTCAGCTCTACAAGGTGTTTAATCATATTAGATGATGCGGCTACTTGTTAAGTGTTCTCTAAGGAGGATACTATTCCTGACTAGAGCAAACAAGAGACATGTACATACACATATGTGCATATACATATGTGCATATGTATACATATATATATATATATATATATATATATATATATATGTGTGTGTGTATTAAGCAATACTGTTTTGTAAAAAGAATTGAGTACGTTTGGTTATCAGTAGCATAAAAAAATAAATAAATAGCTTCATTTAAATACAATATAATTTCTCCAATTGAAACAACCAGAAACTAATCACTGGGGTCATGATTTTGAATCTCGCTATGTCTAGCAACACTGATGAGTCATAGAGATGCCAAAACACATGTCTGTGGATAACTCTCTCTCTCTCACTCTATCATATATATATATATTATATTTATTTTAATATTTTACCTATGTACGACATCGTTTCAAACTTACGGCTCTCATCAGCGCATGGAAATAACAATCTCAGACGGTCACAGGGCGCAAACCCGGTTCACAGAGACAACTTGAATCTGTAAGCTTAGTCACTTAGTCCCATAGGCCACGGGAGATTGTCACGTGATAACGGAGAAATTAAGTTATATTTAACACTGAAAGTGGCGAGTGTAAATATAAAGACATTCAGGTGAATGTCTAGAGAAAGAGAAAGAGATCCGAGACAAATTTGATTAAAAACTATAGTTTTCTTTTTGTATTTAAAAAATTATTTTCTTGACTCTGCAAGTAGTCTTCCGAGTATCGGGGATTAGTTGGATCGAAGGTTGTTGTATGATCCATCTTGAGCGCTTTCTATCTTCATTTTAGATAAATCATGAATAGATTAAATCGTAACTTTCTCCTGCTAAAATAAAAACAATAAAATGGACAACAAAAAATTCCTCATAGTGACGATTGAAAGTATTAGAGATGGACCATACACCAACCTTGGATCCGTACTGCACCAACCAATTCCTGATACCCGAAAGATTACTTTTTTTTTTTTTTTCATACAAAGATAAAAAATGTAGTTTTTAATCAAACTTGTCTGAATAATGATTTCCTGCCAATATATATATATATATATATATATATATATATATATATATATATATATATATATATTTAAGGAAAAGTTAAAGAACAAAAACAATTGTGATATTCAGAGGAGATTACATAATACAAAATTTATTTATTAATAAATCAAAGAATATTAATAAATCAAATATTATGAAACCTCAGAATATATTAAATACTGAAGATAAAATTAAGCTTGATGTCAATCTACTGGATTATAATATATGTATATAAGTTGTGTTTACAGGCTGACAATGCAATTTGGTAGAAAACACCGCTGGATACGAGACGAGGTAAACAGAATAAATGACAATATTGAAGGATTTCAATAATTTTCGATAATTAATTTTTATTTACCAACGTGGTGTGTCGAATCAGGATGGTATCAGTGGTGTTCTTTGAATTTTCGAGGTATACCTCATCGTCAAAAAGAGAAAAAGAAAAAAAGGTATATGTGCAACCCTCGGTACCGAGGGTTACACATATTTTTTCAAGGGGCAAAGAGGGGTGGAAGCTCTTCATGAAAATTCTGATACCTCCAATTTTTGCAAAATTTTAACAATAGCTATTAGACATGAATTAATAAATATTCCACAAATTTCAATTTCTTTGGGGTATTTTAAAGGTTTATAGTGGACCATAATATGGACTTGACTTCCGATTTGAAAATCCGAATATTTCAGATTTGCATTAAATTTGATCCATAGTCATTAGACACTAATTAATCAAGATTTGCTGAATTTCAATTTCTTAAATTTAAGCCATTTTCTAGAATTAAAATAATATAATAGATTTTGATCAGAATTGAAATAAGAATTCTAGGTTTAGTATCATTTGGATCTTGATTTTAATCTTCGTAAGGAAGACTTAGATCAAGACTGAACAATCAGGCACCACCCTCATCAGAGGATTAATTGTAGTCTGATTCAACAAATAAACCAGTTGATGATGATGATGTAAGGGGGACATAAAAATGCCAAGAAACTGTTCCGTTCAGAGAATTAATTGTACCCGTCCTGGACGACTATTCTTCTGTTTATTCTTATAACAGTCGATTGACTTTACGTTTAACTAAGAGTTTATTTAGATGTACTCAATTTTTTTTAGTGGGTTATTTGTTTTTGCTTTGGCAGAGAGGGAGAAATCCTTCTCGACAGGGACAATTATTATCTTTGTCCCATTCAGACTTCCCAATTTTGAGGAGCTGGATTTTCCCCACATTTTTATATCTAACTTTGTCGTGTGGTGAAGCAAGCACATTGAAATTGCTGTTGCGAAACAGTTTCTCACTCTCGTGCTCCATCGTTCCATTTGATCTTAAAAGAGGAAACCATTTTTCTTAATTAAAGAATGAGATTCGCAATAAGTTGGGAGTTAAATGCCAACCGTAATCCGAAGACAACGTTCACAAAATTTAGGTCAGTTATTAAAAAATGGAAAGAAATATTCTTAAGGTGTCTTGGTTCAGTCTTCACGTTTAGCCATGATGACAGACCGACAGAATTTTGAACTTAAGCGTGACAGACTGAGAGGCAAGGCCTCTAATAAAGATGCTTAAACGCATCTAAAAACTATAATCGCACTCCATCATCATTCACCCTTAAATCTGTCAACCACCATCTAAGATCACGGCCATAGCACCATAATTTAAATGTATTCGACTTGACATACACCAAAAGAATGTAGGGTAATCATGTGCTCCTTTGACAACAAGATAACGTTTCCTATATATTAGCATGATGGCTCAAAATCGTTCATAAGTTATCTCCCTTGAAGCATATTCAAGTTATCTCCCCTGAATTATACTAGCCAACAGAGAATGCAGTCTCTACTTCTGGAAACCCAAAATATATATAAATGTAATCACATGCGAATTTAGAACCAGATATTTTGTCTCTTTCTTGGCTGTCTTTCAAACTGGTTGGACAATGTCTGACCGATTTTCCATTTTTACATGGTTTTCACAACCCTGACGTCACCCTCCCCTCTCTCGGACCTCCCCTTTCTCGTTCCTCTTCTCTCTCTCATCCTCTTCTCTCTCGTTCCCCTCCTTCTCTCTCTCGTTCCCTTCACTCTCTCTCTCTCACCCCCTTCCCCTCCCCCTCGTTCCCCACTTATTCTCCTCTTTCTCCCCACTCTCTTTTCCCCGTCTTTCTCTCTCCCCTTCTCTCTCTTTCTCTCTCCCCCCTCTTTCTCTCTCACCCCCTCTCTTGCCCCACTTTTCACTTTCTCCCCCACCCTGTATTCTTTGTGCGCTCTCTTTCTATGCATGCTCTCTCTCTCCTTTTCGCATTCTTTCGCCCCCCCCCCCCGCCCTCCTCCACCATCTCTCTTTGGCCTTGGAAACTGCTTAGAATTCTCTCCTACTCAAGCAGTTTCCATTTCTGGGTTAGAGACCTTGATAACACAGCCATGCTGCGGAATGGTGGATAGGGGTTTGACGATAGGGGATTATTCACCAGGAAAAACACTCACGAGAGAAAGACATATTTTAGGAGATTAGTTTCTTTTTTTTTCTTTTACTTTCTTTTTTTTTCTTTTCTTTTGTTCATTTAACATTTTTTTTAATTAATTGCTACACTGATTAAATTACTTGAATTCCATGGAATAAAAAAAAAATTATTTATTGATTTACTTTTTCGTATTCGATTTTAATTCTTTCAAACCTTATTAGTTCCGACATCTATTTTTTAAACCTGAATAGAAGTAAAGTACAGTCACCTTTGCTAACAAGGATGAGTCGAACATTATCAGACAACGTTTCAGATTAGAATTTGTTATATCGTGATTTGCAGAAAACAGAACCCACTCTCTCCACCAAGTAAGTGATGATTGTTCAGCAGCACAATGTGCCACGTCAGTGTGCCCATGATAACCAATAATGGATAAACTTCCATATCTCTGCTCAAAATTATCACCTGCATTCCATTTGCTAACCTTTTTTCTTTTACTGAAGGGTCACCACTTCTCAAGGCCAAAGGTCACTGAGATGGAACGATAGCTAGTTGAAAGATGAAGAACCTCATGGGAGGATTGAGGATAATTAATGGATTTAACTGCCTATATTGTAGTCTGCAGGGAAGCAATTCTGTGGCAATGTGTTCTACAGATGGGACGCTCTTGCGAGGAAGTTCTGTTTGTGGAAATCTCGCCTGACACTAAGCACATGGAGAAAGAAAGGAAAGTTATTTTTTGTTGTGGTAGAAAAACGAGTTCTTGCTGTGAATATTTTGCGGTGGGGGGGGGGGGGTCAAAGTTTTTTTATACCCCACTTTAGTAACAAAGACAACTATCATCATCATCATCATTAGTTACCACTTACAACGCTGCGTAACCCTACTAGTTAAAAAATTTTTTTATATAGTTGAGTTGATGTGCAACAGTAAAATTTAAGAAACTAAACCTGGACAGGTACTTCAACTAATAATCGATTGATACTAAAAACAAAGAATGTTCATAATGTAACATGTTCATCTCTAGCAACTAATACAACTATATTTACTAATGTATTATGTCACGTTCTTATATGAGGTAGTTTCATTTCATGTTGATGCTTCAAGTATCTCATATGGTGAACTGTAGTGTTGCTTTAAGTAAAATAATAACTAAATTGTTTTAACATTTGGTTATGGGGGAGGTAGTATTTTGATCAGTACTGCTGGAGAGGCATACATTTAATAACTGTTCTGTTCTTAAATCTCCGAAATGGTTACATGGTAAACAGCTGATGATCCCCCTTTATTTCACGATTTAGGATTAGGCCCCCTGCTCATGGTAAAAGTTGGCTTATACAAGTAGCTCTTCCGGGTTTATAATAATTTTTTTTTATTCAGTTGAGTTTATGTGCAGAAGAGCAACATTTAATAGACTAAATTTTAACTAATATTCAATATCGTAAAATAACAAAAACTGTCGATAATGTAAAAATGTTCATCGGTTCTCTAAGCTGTGAACATGAGTTGGGAACAGAGTTAAAACTGGAGCATGTTTGTAATGTGGTGATTTCCTGTGTGTATATACAGTTTGAGATTGGAGGAAAGAGAAATAAAAACAAACTTTCTTCTCCAAGACAAGTCAGGAAATTGGTAATTGTGTGGAGACGTGCCCCCCTCTCCAAAGAATTTTTTTTTTTTTAGTTCAGCAAGATTAGATGTTATCTGGGTATGTAAACACTATCAGTTGTGGCTCATGTAGGAAAAGAAAAAAGAAGAAATACTCAGCCCACATAAGTTGTATTGAGAAGACAGCAATGGCGGCTGATGAATATAATCCATTAGTTCTACCGACCCGGAAGTTGCCCGGGAGTCTTTTTACTTTCATTCTTGTTTCACCTGCCCCCCCCCCCCCCCCCCCCCCTCCTTACCTCATCCTTGTTCTTTTTCTTTTAAGAAAATATTTACATTTTTGGAAAGATAATTTGGTAATCATTACTATTAGCGACAAATTATTTTAAAGGAAATACAGTTGGAAAAATAGTAAAAAACAATTTATTTGGCTTTACCTACTCGCTATTTGTATAAAAAATAACATTTAATAGAAGTTATAAGCATTTTAAGTTTGCATTCTGAGCAAAGTAGCCATCTTATTTAGCGACTTGTTTACGTTAAACAAGATGGCTACTTAGATGTAATATCGATTCTGAGCAAACTTATAACAAGGCTTATAACTTCTATTAAATGTTAATTTTTCTAACACAAATAGGTCACAAATGATTTAGTAAAGCAAATTGACTAATTTCCTAACTGTATTTTCTTTGAAATAATTTATGTCGCTAATAGTAATGATTACTGATAATTCAATGAAGGAACATATACCATGAAACAATTTAAATCCCATAAATAGTTTTGAGCTTTTGTTGTTGTTTTATGTATGAAATAGACATGGTATGAAATATTTATTTTTTTAAACAGCTGTTGTATTTGGGCCAAATTGCCTCTCCTTTACTTTTTAAATTGGATTTTTGTGAAATTTAATTGAATTACTTGCACTTGAATAGAATTATAATTATAACATATGTTAATTTAAACAGTTATGTTTGAACGTTAATTGCATGAATTACAGATATATTAATGGAGGACATTTTTTGGGGGACAAAAAACTATTTAATTCAGCATCTTTGTAGAAAAATTTTGTTAAAACAATTTTAGATATATACAAATTAGAACATAATTTGACGACATCATTTTGTTGCCTGCGTGGAGACACATTGCCAACAGCAAGAACCTGCCTAGCTACAACCACAGAAGAGAACTTTCCCCTCTCTCTCTCTCTACCAAAGACCAAGCGGAACTTCCATGAACAAAGTTTCTTTCCTAGAGCGTCTCATCTGTGAAACAAAATACCACGAAGCTGCTTCGTAGACACTTACAACATGGTCGTCTTCAAGTCTAATTAAAATAAATACTTGCTGAGCTGTCTTTTTGGATAAACAATTCCATTTTAGAAATCTTTTGCCGATTCCACCGGTTGTTTCCAATCCTCACGCGTGGTGGCGCTCATTGTCCAACCAACGATTCCTTTAACCGTTATCCTCGAGTGGCCTCTGGGTCGTGTTAAGCGGTGACCCATTAGTAAAAAAGTTCTATTTTATTTTTAATTTCAATGAATATTTGGTTAATAGTAAATAATAATGAAATATAATTCAACGTGTATTTATTAAAGTTAGATATAGGCGAGAAACAGGCACACAATATTCTGTCTGATAGTTTTATTAATACAGAGAGTACTTGTGGAATAAAATTTCTTAGGTCAAAGTCGGACCTTTTTATAGTCTCAGGAGTCAAATGTTTGGACTATCGACTGTTTTTTTTGTTGTTTTTTGTGTGTGTGTGCACAAATCTGAAGAAACTTAATTGGAAATATCTATCTATTTCTATTATATATATATGTATATATATATCTTTATATATATATATATATATATATATATGAAGTTATCTGATCAGATTTTCAAAATCAGACTCAAATAGTCTTAATATTGACAAATCAAACTAATTTTCATATGTTATTATTGTACCATGTTATTGGCAATATAATAAATATAATATAATTATGTAGTTTGGTACAAATTATTTAAGACAATGATAATCTGATATGAAACATTGATAATCTGATATGAAACATTATTCTATAATGACCAAAAAATGAAATTCATCAAGGGAAATAACTCGTGTTTTTAATTTAAGAATATATAATGAGTTGTTTCCTATACAACTAAAACTTTATTTCTTTTTCTGTATAAGTTGAAAAAAATGTGCAAACAGATAAAACTTGAAAGCTAAAATGATTTCAATGCATCCCTGGCAACGCCGGGTAAATACAGCAAGTAATTATATAAAATAAAAAGCAGTTCTATCAAAACATTTGAGATTAAAAAAAAAAAAAGTTTAAATGTATGATTTTAATCCCTGAATGCATATCTTAAAGTTCTTGAAAGAAAAAAAAACATGGCTGACTCATTTTTTCTTCGAAAGGTTTTCCTGTACAGGATATAATCATGATTACTAATCTCCAAGATCTTCTTCAATACTTCAAAAACCAAAATGGTACAGGCATTGGCACCACGAGTGTGCTTGTCGACCCAGTCAGCCGTTCAAAGTACCAATCAGTGAAGGAACCATTTTGTGACCAAGATATTGATCCCAAAATTTATGACGTGTAAGAAGAGTCTCGTGAGCTGCCATAGACCAACCATCTGCTGGTAGAAATACCAGAGACAAGTTGTCACTGGCTCGGGTCCGTGGGAGGAGGGGAACTTCATATCCGGGTCGTTGATGGAGAGCGGGGAGGGGTATTGTATGTTTATGATTATGAATGAAATATAGAAATGAGAATATGGTAGGAGATGAATGCAAAAGATAAAAAAATGTATAAAGAAGAATTTGTGGGTGGGGGTTCGAGAAGATGAATAATAATTGATCATTGAGATGATGATGATGACTGGTGTGGTAATTGGAGGAGAGGAGGAAGAGATGAGCAAATATAATGAGTCAATCATTTTAGTTGACTTTTGAGTATTAACTAAATTTCTAAATGTATGGAAAAATATAATGGTTGTAATGGAATTTCTCTTGAAAGTGTTATATAAATATATATTTATTTAATAAGATTAAATGGATGATGTCATACCATTGATTTCATGCCGTAGCACTTATTGATGACATATCAACTTTGCCTTTGAATTGAAATTTGAAAAAAGCTTTTAGCAATCATTTATACACAACATATACATATATATTCAACATTAATGATACAATACCCCCCCCCCCAAAAAAAAAATTATATAGGCTATCCACAATAAATGCCATCCATAGAAACAGCATTTGCTGCTAACAATACAGAAGCATTTCCTCTTGCATATTCTTAGTATCACTGATACTATTCTAATGCTAATATACAGCCTCCAAGGGGTTTAAATCCCAGAGATACTAACTAAATCCGATAATTGCAAATTTCTAACTTGTATAAACTGACTGTTACCGCTGAGAAATTCCCTAAATGCAAAAAGGGGTCTAACTATATCAGTTGTGAAACATAAGCAGGGGACCTAATCCTAAATCGTGAAAATGGGGATCATCAGCTGTTTACCATGTAACCATTTCGGAAATTTAAGAACAGAACAGTTATTAAATGTATGCCTCTCCAGCAGTACTGATCAACATACTACCTCCCCCATAACCCAATGTTAACACAATTTAGTTATTATTTTACTTAAAGCATCACTACAGTTCACCATATGAGATACTTGAAGCATCAACATGAAATAAAACTGCCTTATATAAGAACAAGACATACTATACTAATAAATGACTGACAGTTTTTTACCTGGCATTCAATATCAGTATCCAAGTTTATATATATATATATATAACAGGCAAGCAGGATTGATTTCTCAAAATCTGGGTAAAACTAAACTGAGACAACAGATCCTCCACAATCAAATTGCTCAATATCCTACTGGACATAGCTATATGAATAATGAGTAATATGAAAAAAGGAAAACCTAAAATATTATTTATGTATTCATTAACGTTTCGTCTTTATTTCAAGATTTCCTCAGGATAATTGGTCTGAAGAAAATAACACACAAAGTACAAAATATTTGAAAATATATATATATACGCACATGTCTGGCACTACACTACTCTTCCAGCATATTTCTATCTGGTATTTATGTGCATCTATACACACACACACACATTTTTTTGCTTACCTCAACAAGTCGAGGTTTCGGTCTATCGGACCTTAGAGCTGCTACCTATAGGAGATATTTTTACCAATCGAATCGAGTATCGACTCTGAGGTGGTCATATAGACTGAAACTATGACTTGTCAATATAAGCAAAAAGCAGCAAAAAAAAGCATTTATTTTATCCTATCTTTTGGCTAAGATCAAAGTGTAGTATCTGTTCCGATGGATACTGAACCCCATAGACTGGTATTGTCTTGGCGTTCAGGGCTTGATTTACGCCGGTCTATGGGTCTGTCCTGTGCAGTTCTAGGAGGCCCACCCTCCCAGGCTTCGCCTCCCCTCTTTGGGGAAGAGTAAGTTTATTGCTTACTGTCTGAGGCGCCCCTACCGGGGAATGTCGACGGGGCTGCCCAGGCAATTTTTAAATGGCCAGAGTGCTCACCTCTCGGGCGCTGGCTTTTCAAACCCCACTTTCCCGACCCGACCTTGGGTCACATCTTACTTGTGGGAGTAGGATAAAAACTGGCCTTGTGCCTAACTCCTGGAGAGGAGTAAATCAATACTATACATGCACTTTGGATGAGTTGTAGTGCGCTTCCTGAGCAAATTCTTCTTCTTCTTCTTATATTTATCTTTGATTTATCAGCATCATCATCATCTTCTTTTTAACGTATGTATTACATACTAGCATGTGTTTTAAAACTCACCTCTCTCTGGGCAGGTCTTTATTTATCCCTCTTTCTTTCGTTCATTCTTATCACTTCCTCCCATATTTTCCTTGATCTTCCCCTGTGAACTGACCCTGCTACTTCAACTGTTCTACATCATACATCATTTCAACGACGTGCTCATACCATTAAAGTCTCCTGTTCTGCACACATTTTCCTCTAAGCTCATCAGA
Organism: Sepiola atlantica; assembly: GCA_963556195.1. NCBI lineage: Eukaryota > Metazoa > Mollusca > Cephalopoda > Sepiida > Sepiolidae > Sepiola > Sepiola atlantica. Next base: position 674,332 of record OY744531.1, on the reverse strand, counting down.
TCTTAGCGTGTCTTTAAGATTTACATTACACATCCATCGTATCATTCTCATATCACTTCTCTCCATGCAACACATGTCCTCAACCCTCACTGGCCAGGTTTCAGTTCCATACATCATCACACTGCATACACATGCCCGATAGACTCTTCTCTTGGCCGACAGTGGACAATACAATAAACAAAATATGATTATCTTCAAACCAACTCCCAACTCGTATTCTTTATTTTCTTATTAAATTTCTGTATTATTTAATCTATATTCAAATTCAATATTCTTACATTGAACATGTAGTATGTAAATATTTTTATTTCTAAATATCTTTCCAATATGGCAACATATTTATAATTTAGATCCATCTGTATTATTTCTTTCGATGCTGATTTAACGGGTAGTTTATTTAAGAATTATCCGACATGTGACCGAATTGGTTGAAGAAAAGAAATCTGAAAAACTGCGATGCTATTTCCAGACACTTTTTACACTTTTCACATTCTGAAAATCTCTTTTGACGCCATTCCGTCCAGAAAAGTGGCAGCAGATGTAATTTAAGTCCTCGCGAAAAATATAGAAACCAACTTTGTATATTTCTATTTTCATATTTCTATAAATCATTGGTTTAATATAAAAAAAAAAACTAATGACAATGCAAAAAATGAAATTATATAAACGATTACTCTTGGGAATAAATGTTTCTTTTTGGAGTCTTTGATCGCAATATTTTTCCTTTTTATCAGCTGAAACAAATGATGTTTGAAAGAACATCAAATATGCCAATCAACTGCTGACAAATATCATTTTAATCCCACCGGAGTTGTCGATCTATTTTTTTCTGCTATCTATTTATTATTATACTAAATGTGACTTAATCAACGTTTGTTTCCCTAAGGTTTTTTTCCTATATGCTTTAATAGTGCAAAATACATGCTAAAATATAGATTAGTTCTGAGATTGAGTTATGTTTTAAAAAAGATTTTGTTTTAATTGGCCGTAATTTACTAAATGATGATGTCATCCATTAAAACAGAGGGGGGGGGGGGGATAACGTTTTATTTAGACGACCGGAGACCTGTCTAGATTCCCGGAGGTCTAGTATAATACTAAAACTCTTGCTTGTTTGTTTGTTTCCGTGCACACTGGAAGATGTCATCGTTTTGTAACGTTGTTCATTAAAACAGAGTTGAGGATAACCGTGCACAGTGGATGACGTCATACATCAACCTCAAAAGAGAAGGCGTAAAGATGATCCTATATAACATTTTATCTTTGGGTCATGGGTCGTCTACTAGGCAAACCATCTAGACCTGTGGCGGGGGGTCTAGTATACTACAAAAACTCTGTGGTATTGCTTGTTATCTTGTCACCATGCACACTGAGTGACGTCACAAAAGCAAATTAAGGGTGAATGATAATTCAAACTTGTGTTTTAATTATATTGCAATTAATTAATAGTGTTATGGTTTGTTATCTAAAGTATCACTAATACTAGTTGTTCCCATTCCAAACATGAAATGCTATATATAAGTTAGGTATGTGTATATGTTTATATATTTGTGTATATGTTTATATATTTGTGTATATGTTTATATATTTGTGTATATGTTTATATATTTGTGTATATGTTTATATATTTGTGTATATGTTTATATATTTGTGTATATGTTTATATATTTGTGTATATGTTTATATATTTGTGTATACAAGATTCATTCATAAACTAATAAGCCGATCATTATGAATTTTGAAACAAACCTGCTAGGCATAATGTTGCGTTGTCCCTCGTTTCTTCCTCTAATTCGATGATGTGATTTTTTTTTTCTTTCCTGGTATCGTGTTGTCATTTCTTTCTTCGTCACTTGTCTTCTTGTTGTCAACTTTTTCTTGTGTCATCTCTGGTTAGGACCCATTGTTGGCTCGTCGTTGTGTATTGGGTCTTCATTGAGTTATAGTAAAAAGAATTGAGAGAAAATGGAGGTTTATTGAGAGAAAAAGGTTAAATAATCACAAGTCTCATTTACACTTAATTATGTTGGAGGGAGACAGAAATCTTAACCTAAAGTAACTATTAGAAAGATAGACACACAGAGAGATTGACAGAGAGACAGACAGATAGCGCCCATGGTCACGTGCGACCCTCAACAAGTTTGTCGTTGTTAAGACATTTTGTCAGCGACTGTCCGCGTCAACGTCCAAACTCGGTCGCCTTCAAAATCTAACAGTTCTTTCTCCATTTCATCCCACGTGACGTCATATCCGTGAACCCCTCTCTATATATCGTTCTGAGCCTTGGCCCCTTCTGATCTCACCTGTCAAATCTCCCATGAACACACTCTGTGACTCTTTCTGTTTCACACACACAGCAAGGTCATTTGTAATTGCACTCATTCACCTCTGCTAAAATCTATACTAGCAAACGTATGCACATGTTATCCAACAATAGAAGGTTGTAATGTGGACGATATTTAGTTTAATTCAGTTTTATGCAAAGGGGGTGGAAGCTCTTGGTGAAAATTCAGATCCCTCTGATTTTTGTGAAATTTTAGCAATAGGTATTAGACATCAATTAATAAATATTCCCCAAATTTCAATTTCTTTGGAATATTTTAAAGGGTTTTTAGAGTGCATGATATAGGCATAACCTTCCATTTGAAAATTCAAATATTTCAGATTTGCATTGAATTTGATCCATAGTCATTAGACACAAATGATTCCATGAATTTTAATTTCTTCTGAAGACATCTTAAGCTTAAACTTTAAATTTTAGACATTTTCTAGAATCAAAATCATGTAATAGATTTTGACCACAATTAGAATAAGGATTCTAGACATAATGTTTAGTATCATTATATCTCATTTTTTTATCTTCATAAGGGGATATAAATAGTGGTGCCAAACTGTTCTGTTCGGAGAATTAATTTTACATGTCCTGTGATGGGTATTCTTCTAGTATATAATATATATATATATATATATATATATAAAATTACTTAAACCTACACATCTAAATATAGTACTTGAGAGTAAATTTACATTTTACGAATGGAGACCTCCTTTACCCGATCTCTATAAAAGAACTGCCTGGTACAGCTTTTTACCAAAATACCCAGCATGGCAGCACCAGAAATCTGCCAAATATGAATAATAATCTTCATTTGCTTAAGTGCTATTAATTATTCCGTCAAAGTGGACAAGCTGTGGTTGTGTATGGAGGGAAGTGGGGAGGCTTGAGGATGTCTGTTAGTAAATCTACGAAGAACTAAGACATGGTAAATGGCAATGTCGAAGACGAGGTGGGATGGGTTTGAAGAAATCTACTTCAGCCTGGAACTCCCATCAAACTTGTCATACTTTAATGTGCAATTAATTATGTCGAGCTGAGCAGAATGTTTTTCTTTTCAAAAATGAAGAGAATTTAAATGCTTGTAACATTTGGTGCTAGTTTTGGGAAATTCGCCATTTTTATTATAAACATTTTTTTGTTTACCTGATTTCATATTGCAAAAATATACCATATTTCCCCATGTTAGCAAGACTTATTTACTTAGACTTAGGAATTGCGTCATCCTGCGGTGCATGAGGCAGTCAAAATGACCCATTGCATTCAGTCTGTAGTTGGATCCACAGCATCCCTTCAGCTTCTGCCCGTTGCTTGCAAATTTCTTGACTGTTTTTGTAGCAAGAATATTTTACAGGGACAGGTTGCTAACCTGAAGCCAAACCGCTAACATTTAGGAAGAAGACTTTAAGTTAAGAAGTCTCCGGTGGAGTTGTAGACCGATTGCTATGGATTAAGATGTAGAATGGAGGTTTCAGTTGGTGGTTTTGTCATGAAACTCGTACTCTTGTAGTGTCGTATCAACACCACACACTCATGTGGTTTGGTCCGCTACCTGAATTGTTGTACTGTTGTATGGCGCTTGGAGCCACACGTGAAATATATAGGGGATAGGTGAGGACCAGAAGTGCTTGACCACCCACATTAACAAGACACACATTATTATTATTATCATTATTATTTACTCACGAAGAATTCTCACACTTGTCCCTGTAAAATATTCTTGCTACAAAAACAGTCAAGAATTTGAATGTCAATAAGCCTCTTCAAGGTTCGCGTATTCTCCACATCCTTCCAGTGGAGGTCTGGATGGTGTTCTCCCTCGTTGGTCTTTCCATTCTCTTTGACCATTCACAACCATTTTGTGTGGTACCAACCAAGACTGGTACCACTAACATTTCACATTATATTTTTTGTTTTATGTCTATTTCAATTCACCTGTGGTTGGTTGCGTTCGTGTCTGCATGTGAGAATTTCATTAATAATTCAGCTGTTTTCATCAGCTAGAGTGATAGACATCGTATAAAAGGGAGGTGGGTGGTGGCCAAACAACATACAATGGAAATGAGGGTGAAAATAATGGATGGAAACTTAGTAAGAAACGAGTCACTTGATAAGTTAATTGCAAATTACAGCTAATTAAAACAATTAGAATGGAAGTTTTTTAAAACATATTTCAATCCCATAATTTAAGAATATTTTTGCATGTATTTAGTGTAATTCAAATATATAGGACAAAAATTTTAGGGAAACAAACGTTAACTCATATTTAGTATAATAATAGGTAGTCTAATATAAACAAATATAATGATTACCTCGGACAAGGTGTTCCCCCCCCCCCTCCTCTGAAGACATACACCCCTTTGTTTTGTCCTTCTGCCTACCTTACTTCCCAACCCTACTAACTACTTAAACTCTGCTTATCTCAACCTAATCCTGGTATGACCCTAAACTACATCCGGTGGTGAAGCCCCAATTTGGGAGATTTTGAGAGTGTGGAAACCCACCCCCTTAGTTGCCATTACTTGCAGATCCACTCTGGCCCAGAGCTTTAGTTCTTGTCAGCATCGATAGGCTTACAGACGACAAAATAAATCAATTGTATCAAAAACACATTTACAGCATGAATAAATATTTGAACGTAATAAGAATTTGAATAATAGAAACTTTTGCTACAATGACTGTATTCGGCATTTAAATGATCCAAAAAGTGTTGATATGCTATAAAGCAAAACAATAACAAATGAGATGACTCCAAAAGATAACATTCAACTATTCCCTGAAAGGATACAGATATAGCTTGAAAAAAAAAAATGATTAAAAAAAAAAAAATGAATAAAATGAATGACCTTGTATTTATTAATACTCAAGAACCTTCAGCAATTTGTGGTTTATCACTTTGTCCTTTCGGAAGCATTCCAGAAAGAAAAGGGGTGTGATCAGTTGGCAGGGAGCCACTTTGGCTTTTGTACAGCAGTTCCAACCCATTAACTCCCATCCATCCCTTCTGCTATTCACTGACCAATAATGTTGAAATAGATACTACAACACGGGCATTTAGTCGATAATTAAAACCAATATAGCTCAATGCAGATATTAGAATGTTCGGAAAATACTGTCCTATTTTTTGACTCGCTTTAAAAAGTGAATTTGGGTTGCTATTTTTTTCCAGTGTTTCATACAAAATATTACATGTTTCTGAATTTTTGAGATGAGGATTGATAATTTGTATAATTTGGATTTTTTGGACTACTGTTCTCATCTTGAGTGTTGTTATCACAACGTTTCAGTCGCTATAACTTCCGGTCTTCTTCAGGTGTATCTTTTCGAACTCGGAAATATTTTCCAAGTTCTGACAGAAATATTCCCGAGTTCGAAAAGATACACCTGAAGAAGGCCGGAGGTTACAACGGCCGAAACGTTATGATGATAACACTCAAGATGAGAACAGTAGTCTGAATAATCCAAATTATACAAAATATTACATGCTTAATTCAACTCAATAAATTTGGCAAAAAATAAAACAAGCATGTTTCAGTTGCCGGGTAGGGAAAGGGAGGATAGAAATTTTTTACAGAAAAGGATACATGATTAAAAAAGAAAAAAGAAAAAGAATGACCTTGTATTTGCTAATACTCAAAAAACTTCAATGATTTGTGGTTTATCACTTTGTGTCCTCTTGTGACCATTCTAGAAAGAAAAGGAATCTGATTCGTTGGGAGGGACCTACTTTGGCTTCTTTACAGCAGATAATTAATGTCATCATTCACCATCATCATATTCGGTTTAACATCTGTTTTACATGCTGACATATGTTGGACGGCTTTTAGAAATTGATTTTCAAACAAACCTATCTCTGTCCAGGTCATTATTTATCCCTCTTCACCTCAAGTCCATCCTTATCACTTCCATGTTTTCCTTGGCCTTCCCCTATGGACTAACCCTGCTACCTCAATTGTTCTATATCTACTAACCTAAGAACTCTCTTCCATGCTTTCAGCGTGGCCATACCATCAGAGTCTACTGTTCTGCACACAAATCTTCCTATACTGTCTAGATTTAATCTTTCTCTGAGCTCATCAGATCTAAGCCCTTCTTTAAAACTCGCATTACACATCCATCGTATCATTCTCATATCATTTATCTTCAAGCAACAACGCATATCCTCAACTTCACTGGCCAGGTTTCACTTCCATACATGATCACATTGCGTATGCATGCCTGATAAACTCTTCCCTTGTTTGACAGTGATAATTCTCTGCTAGTTAGTAATGGCAGAAGTACCCATAACTTACTCCATCCACTCCTAATTCTTGCAATCACACTAGCCCCTGCTCCCCCCTGTGCTCCAATGGTATCACCAAGGTAACAAAATTTGAGAACAATCTCAATAGCTTCGCCATTCACGTATTTTCTTCACATCTTAATTTTCATCCGTCTCCATTGTCTTACACTTCTTGCACACAAGTTGGTCATCGTCTGTAAACCTACCAATAATTGGTGTGTACTTTTCAATAAATTTCCAAGAATTTCTTTACGAATCCAATTTTGAAGCATGTAAGTGTCTAATAACAAAGATGTAAAAAGGAGAAATGCGCATACTTTTCCTGCACGAGTTCATGGCACCAATATGCAGTTTGTCGCATAAAAACTTCTTGCTCTTTCTTTCTCATCAAATCTTTCTTTCTCATCAAATCTTTCTTGGAGTTCATACATTAGATTCATTACTCTTTCTACTTCTCGTAAAGTCGGTTCTCTCTATCGCTTTAAACACTTTCTCACACCTCTATCTTTACAAATCTACAATCAGACCTTGTATGCAGTACTGTTGTCATATTTGGACTGGTGAATCACTATCCCATTTGAGGGTTCTTGATAAGGTTCAGAAGCTTATCTGTATTTTGGTTGGCACCATCCTTTCTTCATTCCCTGCACCCTCTTTCTCATAGACGTGATGTTGCTAGTCTCTTCTGTAAGTACTATTATGGCATGTGTTCTTCAGAATTGTCTGATTGATTCCCTGCTTCTTTTGTTCCAGCTCGTTTGAGTCATTAGTCTAGTGGTCTTCATCAATTTGCTGTTCATGTACCTCTTAATCCATTTTCCTATTCCAGTAACTTCTTTCCAGGAACTGCAGGCTTGTGGCACTCTCTTCCTGCTGACTGTTTTCCTTCTACCTATATAGTCTTAGTCTTTTCAAGACTAAGGTCAATAGGTATCTCCTGTCTTTGCGTTAATCATATGTTGTTCTTTTTAGCTCCTTACATCAAGTGGCTTCATGCCTCGTCTAAAGCGACTTCCATAAAAAAAATCTTATCTATAATAAGTATCGCAAACCAGCCCGTGTAGTGTGTGAAAATGGTTAAATATAGTGAAATTCCCTTCAATTTCAACTTGTGATAGCTCATTTATTTTGGAGGTTATTTTGATCAAATTTGGATGAAAACAAAATTTAATTTTTTTTTCTCTTTAAAAATCTACAATTCTTTCTCTTGTGTCATTAATAGTTTTTTTTCAGGTTTCTCCAAGTTAAGTTACTATTTTTAGTGACAGGCGATTTATTTTTTTAATGTTGTTGTTTTTCAACTTAATGTACACAATATTGTTTATCTCTATGCATATAAAAACAGTCCGATCTCAAAGAAAAAGGACCATTCGTTAATATGGTGGGCTTAATATAGAGTTTTACGTTGTCTTTCACAAAAGAAATCCAAGTTAGAAAACTTTAATGAACAACATTTTTGCCTTGTTATCAAATTGTGTTTCCGTATGTTTTTAAATGATCTAAATCTAATTTTTATTAATTTATTACTATTAAAAGAAAAGTCTAGCTTAATTTCTACTGTTCTATAAATCATATTAGGAAGATTCAACGTGTTAGCTATTGAAATGAATAAATAATAATATAAACAGTCAAAGTTGCACTTCCGTGTCATTTTTGTACGTTGTTCAAGAGGTAATGGGATTTTGCCCAATGTTTAGTCTGGCTTGATCTAATAATTATTGCTTTGATTATAATTAATTTTCATTTACCACAAGATGACATTACATTTATAAGGATTGTTCAATTGTTCAAAGTCTGCATTTTTAATTATACACAGTGAAAATTGACTTGTGGATCAAGATGGTAAATTTTCTAATTTCCAACGAACTTTGAACGATCATAGTTCGGTGGTTAATTTAGCTACTTAAATAAATTTGCTATCATTGTTTATGTTTTGCAAACATGTATGTGCGCACATTAAATCTTTTTACATATAATGAAAAAATAATTTTGATTTGAGAATAACATTGTGGGGGTGTTCTTCAATACCCATTGTGGGGGTGTTCTTCAATACCCATTGTGGGGGTGTTCTTCAATACCCATTGTGGACAAGAAACAACTGGTCATCTCTTCTTAGCATCTCTCTTAATAATGACAGTAGCAGTCACAGAGATGTTGATTTTTTTTCTTCTTCGTGAATGAAGTAATAGAAACGATTAAAAAGAACAACAATAACTCCATCATTTTTTCTGGAGTTTGATTTACTTCTTACAATAATTTACAGCAAATACATCCAAATGCACTGGATCCTCCCGACCAACCCCCGTAGGTGTGTAGAAACTTTGAAAACCGCGTTCGATCACTTCAACGTCTAACTTCCAGAGGCAAGAACTTTCTGACTTTTCTGCCACATACCTTATAAGACATTCACAATAAGAACTTGTATTGCGACCACAATTGTAAAGAACTTTCCTTTCTTCCTCCATGTACCTAGCATCTAACAGAAATTTCATGAACCCATGAACACATTACCACAGGTCTGCTTCCCTGCATACTACAATATGGTCGTCTTCAAATCCAATGTCAATAAGTACTTATCATAAACCGCTGTCATAAGTAATCAAATTTAATCTATTCCATTGATCGTTTTCAATCCTCTCATAATATTCTTAATCATTCAACTGACAACTCATCCATCTCATTAACTCTTATCCTTCAATGGCTATTGACCTTGATAAGTGGTGATTCATGAGTGAAAGAAAAAGAAAAAAAACAAAACATTCCATGATGTAACTACCAGTATACGCCAGCCTAACTTTTAACTTAACCTCTAATGGAAAATTTTGTATTCTTGCTTCAACCAACTTAACACACCCAGCATCGAATCTTGCTACAGTTATATTTCTGTTGGATATGCTTCATTCTTGCGTGATACTGAAGATGTTTCTTTTGTCCGAATAACTTTAAAAAAAAAAAAGATGAATTGCACAGATAAAGGGTAATGCTGCAATTATATCTTTCAATCACTCGGCAAATATGTTTTTTGGGTCGTCCGAAAGATTTACAGCTTTTGTTGCAATAATTATATGGAAATTGGTCGTCTACTCTTAAGCCGTAGCAGCAGAAGAGAATGTAATAGATTAGAACGATACGGTTCCCATTTCAAAGGAAGTTTTTGGTTTGCAATCTTTAGCAAGCAGACAAGTTAGCTTATATCATGCAACTCATTTTTGATATCTCACTAATTCAACAACAAAAAACATTAGCATGAACACACACATACACACACGCAAATATGACAGAAGTAAATAGACACTCCACAAAAATTCATCCATACACGTTTGAAATACGGCTCGTTATTTTCTCCTGTGTTTATCCCGTGGAACAGGGTCTGCACTGGATTTCTTCTTCCACCATACACAGTCGAAAGCTTGACCAGAATGAAGTCTGAACCAAGCCTCGAGATTTTATTGTAGGGTATCCAACCATCTTTGTTTCGGCTATTCCTCTCGTCACTTTTAACAGGAGCCTCCATCCTGAATCTCATTTTTCCGATAGCGTCAACATTTGTGTGCATTATATGCTCATCCATTTCCCCTCCCCCCCCTCATTTTGTCTGAGATCGGCATAACTTCAGACATGGTTGAGTCTGGTCAGACCTGAAATCAAACGCAACATCTTTGTCGCCATAACCGATCGTCTTATTTCTGCTTCTTTCATTGATGGCCAGAACTCTAACCCCTACAAAGCAGTCGTAAACGCTTGAAACATCGATATTTTATGCTAATCGATATTATTATGAGAACGATATGGTTGATGTGTTAGATCTGATGACATCAGAGAAAGATTAAATCTGGACAGTGTAGGGAGATGTGTGTGCAGAACAGGAGACTTTGATGGTATGGCCACGGTGAAAGAATGGATGAGAGTTCTTGGATTAGTAGATGTAGAACAGTTAAAGTAGTTGGTCCAGTTCGCAGGGGAAGGCCAGGGAAAACATTGGAGGAAGTGATAAGAATGATTTGAGAGAAAGAGGGATAAAGACCTGGTTGGAGATAGGTTAGTTTGGAAGTCAATTTCTAAAAGCCGTCCAACACATGCCAGCATGTAAAACTTGTCCAGGATGAAGTTAAATGATGATCATGATATCAATAGATCTATCATATATTGTGTATGATATCAATAGATCTATCATATATTGTGTATGATATCAATATATCTATTATGTATTGTGTATGATATCAATATATCTATCATGTATTGTGTATGATATCAGTATATCTATCATGTATTGTGTATGATATCAATAGATCTATCATATATTGTGTATGATATCAATATATCTATCATGTATTGTGTATGATATCAATATATCTATTATGTATTGTGTATGATATCAATAGATCTATCATATATTGTGTATGATATCAATATATCTATCATGTATTGTGTATGATATCAATATATCTATTATGTATTGTGTATGATATCAATATATCTATCATATATTGTGTATGACACGGCCAAAGAAACGTTACAATTGTCAGAGTTTCAGCATAGTCGTGCTATAGGTGGATTTGATCATCAATAAATCACTGCACACCTTAGAATTCCACTTTCCACTGTTGAGTGATTGCCCAATTCATCAGTAACGGAAAATAATCAATATTATCTCACCTAGGTAGATCAGGACCCTCTAACAGCAATTCCTCAAATTTCAGTTTATTTAGAGTATTTTAAAGTGCTTTAAAGAGGCATAATATGGGCACACCCTCCCATTTGAAAATTCAAATATATTAGATTTGCATTGAATTTGATCCATAATCATTAGACACCAATTAAGCAAGATTCCCTGAATTTCAATTTCTGCTTAAGACTCTTTAAGCTTAAGCAGTAAAATTTTGACAATTTATAGAATCAAATTCATATAATGAATTTTGATCAAAATTAGAATAAGGATTCTAGACATAAAGTTAATATATCTTGATTTTAATCATCGTAAGGGGACATAAAACTGGTGCAAAACTGTTCTGTTTGAGGAATTAATTTTACCTCTTATATGACGGGTATTCTAGTATATATATATATATATATATATATATATATTTGTGTTATAATGGAATAATTCCAGGAAGAAATCCGGGTATGAGAGCTCAATGTGGTAAACAGAGCAAGAATAACATAAAATATAATAACACGAAATTACATAATTGTCGATGCAATAATTTATTTCAACCTTATGGTTTCCTCGGGCATCTAACTAGACAATTACATTTTTGAGACTGACAGAAAACTGAATTCACCTTCAACCATTCAAATACAACCAGAGAGAGTTGTGGTTGCAACCAATCTGAACACCCCTTACAGAGCGAGGAGGAATTAAAAACTTATATTTAACTAAGACGATCGAAATGAATCTTATTGTTTTTTTTAAATGATAACGTCTGAGTTAAAAACACATTCTTTTGACACTTACGACTTGGTGATATAAACACGTATATACGTCTCTACACACACACACACACATATATATACACATCCTACGATCACGCATGCACACACAACGTTTTTATGACCACAAACACTCTTTTAACAACCCAGAACTCAAGAACAAAACGGAGTTAGCTAAACAATGGTGGCTTCTGAAAAATGAGAACCGGTCCCCGGTGGTTTCGTGGTCAATCCTATGTTTTTCGGATGTTCCAAATAGATTTAGGCAAAGATGCAATTTATGTTTAGAGGAAAAAATAAGAATCCTAAAATACGAGCACAATAATCTTTTAAACAAACGCGATGAGCTTATGGCAAAATGCAGACATAAATGTAAATTTTAAATAACCAATATCTTATAATCCTATAGACCTCTAGATTTGTAACGGTGAAGATACCAAATAGATAAAAAAACAAACAATAAGTATTTATAATAATATCTGTTATGGACACGTAATTACTGACTTGGTGATATTCATTATAGGTGTTTTGGGATGTATGCATATATAATTGTACTTTAAGATATTTGTTTATTCTGATTATTTACTCAAAATAAGATAACCTTAAAAAAAATTTCTGCTGATAATACACTAATCATTGAATTAATTTAAGTATAAGTGTCTAATATTATCACTAGACATTGTTAGATTGTAATTAGGTTATAATTATAGGTTTCCATAGATTATAAAATTAATGTAAGATGAATTTTTAGAACTTTTTAATATATTACGAATATAGAATGTCTATGTAAATGTTTTGTATTTAAATGCATATTGGCATCTGCGTGTGTGTATGTAACTGCATGTATATAATACGTATTTCAAATAGATTCAAATATAATCTTAAATAATTTTTATTTTTCAAATATATCCTATCTCGGATCTAGACAGAATTCAAACTTGTAAACCTTCCACAGTTTTTCAGTCGGTTGATGACACGCAAACGCCTGCCTGTCTCTCTTTTTTTCTTTCTTCCTTTCTTTTTCCAAGTCTAGCCGAATTTATATGACACAAAAAATATTGTTGCGTGCGTGATCGTAGGATGTGTAGAGACGTATATACGTGTTTATATCACCAAGTCGTAAGTGTCAAAAGAATATGTGTTTTTAACTCAGACGTTATCATTTAAAAAAAACAATAAGATTAGTTTCGATCGCCTTAGTTAAATATAAGATTTTAATTCCTCCTTGCTCTGTAAGGGGTGTTCAGATTGGTTGCAACCACCACTCTCTTTGGTTGTATTTGAATTGTTGAAGGTTAATTCAGTTTTCTGTCAGTCTCAAAAATGTAATTGTCTAGTTTAATGCTTGAGGAAACCACAAGGTTGAAATAAATTATTGCATCGACAATTATGTAATTTCGTGTTATATATATATATAACGTAAAATATAATATATATATATATATATATATATATATATAGATATGTTTCGTATTTTTTAATGTGGTAGATCACTTTTCTCTAGTAGCTAGTAAGCCGAAAAAGTGAGCATCACCGATTTGAACAAATTCTTTATTTCTATCAGAATTGTAAAATCATGTATGTAGATGAAAAGGTTACAGGAACATTGGGGAAAAAAATCTTTGTCTGTTTTTAAAAATGTCTGAACAAAAAACGGTTGTCAAAAAATGTTATCTATCTATTTATCTATATATCTTTATTAATACTTAGAAAGAAACAGATTGAGAATCAAGATAAAAAAAAATGTATCTCTGAAAATATCTTGTGTGGAATAAGAAGTAACTTATTTTAAGAACTTTTATAGTAGATAAATCTGGCTGTTTGTCGAAAAGGAAACGTAGAAATTATTTCGCTCTGGTGGAGTTCGTTTTTAGCTTCAATTCACTCTTTACTTGTCAAAAGGAATCATCTTCTTGTATTTTCATTGGTTAAAAGCAAGCTGGAGGATGGGGTAGCGATCGTCATCAGATTAAAAATGGAAAAGCAAGTACAAGGGTGAGTTTTGGGGGAGGGAAGACAAATTTGAAGTTTGGAGAGATGGTGATAAAAAAAGGCTCCAATGGGAATATAGGTAAAAAAAAAAGGGCCTTTGGTACTTATCTTGCTCACATGTTATCCCTTTTTTCAAACATTCTCAATGATATCTTTAAGCCCTGAACAGCAGGGAAGAGGATGTATGCAAATGTGTACAAAAATGGGTACTCTTATTTCCGTGACTTTGCGTTGTCAATGTTCGGGCAGGTCTCTGAATCGCCTGAGAGTTGACGAGGCAAAAACTGACAAACGATAAATTGAAGACTAGCAGACGTAGAAAATCAAAGTAAAATACATATATAAAAATAAAGAACGAACAAACCATAGCCAAACAACTGTTATTAATTAGATGTTTATTTATTTTTATCAAAGGAACCATTGTTAATCAAATGTTTTTAAATGAAATGTTTTTTTGTGCACTGAAAAATTTCAAAAGATGATTTTATTTTATATAACAAACAAAAGCACTGTTTTTACCAATTGCTTATTTGTTTTTTTCAATTTTTTTTTCAATGTTTTTTTCTTTTTAACATTTTATGGGTTAGGGTTAAGCTCTCACTAGAAGTGACCGTTTGCTAACAGAACTCAATGAATCCTTCAGGAGATTCAACGCGCTGACACAGATCGTAGAAATCCAATTTTTTTTTAACGCACTGCGGATCATAGAAATTAATTTCTTCCAAAAGTTATCGTCTGCTTGCTTGTAACCTGATTGTGTGATGCCTGCTGCAACCTGATTGGTTAATAGTTTTGTCAACTCCTGGGCGCTTCCGAGATCTGCCCGAACATTGACGACGCGAAGTCACGGAAATGCGGTGCGTTCTCTATAAGAGCATCCAAAAATGATATAGAAATATAAGTGGTTTTTATACTTATTTATATACAAAAACTTTAAAAAAAAAAAAAAAAAAAATGATTTGCACTCTTTTAGATTCTTCATGATTCCTGCATTTATACTGTCAAATTAATGTACAGGGTGGTCCAAACGTTTTGCTGCCCTACCAAAAGAGTGGTCTGAAAGTCTTGCTGCCCCTACCATAAATAGTGGTCCAAAAGTCTTGCATGGAGTATTGTTGCCACATCTGGGCTGGGGCATCATCCACTAGTCTCTCCCTCTTAGACAAGGTCCAAAAAAGAGTCACCAACTTGATAGGTCCTTCACTATCCACCAAGCTCCAGCCCCTGTCCCATCGCCGCAATGTTGCTTCCTTGTGCCTGTTTTCAAGTACTTCAATGGATTGTGCTCTGGTATCCCCATGACGTAAATTCACTAGACCAACCCGACAATCTGCAAAATTCCATCCATTCACTGTGAAGGTCCCCAGATGCTGAAGAGCTTTCTACTCAAAAAGCTTCTTTCCTCATGCTGCTGGACTCTGGAACTCTCTCCATGCTCCCTTTTTTCCTGACGGTACTGGCATGCAGAAATTTAAAATTAATGTAAACAGACATCTCGCTACCAGAATATTCAGACTGGTCCGAAAGTCCCCTAGCAAAATTGGTGGTCAGAAAATATTGTTACGCCTACCAAAAACCGTTAGAGGAGTTTGTGCACAAACATTCAAGAATGAGAACAACTTTATATAGATCATGCTTTGATAGCATATTTATTTTATGAACGAGTATTTTGTGAAACTTTGTTTTTTCTTTGTTTACTCATTGTAAAATGCGTGTGTGTACAGCTTAGATCGCAGCTATTCAGACAGAAACGATTTCTAATGTTTCTTTTGTCTATTTAATAATCCGTAATACATATATATAATACATAGTTTTCAATATCCACATACATGTTTCATCTTAACCAAGACCTATGAGTGTGGCTAGATATAACTGTACCACTGGTCACAGGATTCAAACCCTTGATTGAAGTCACTGTTGATTTCTATCCGACGTCTTTACCCCCATGGCCATTAAGACAACGATACGATGAAAAAAGGGAAATATTCCTATTATTCATTAAACGAACACAGAGTGTTCAACCAACCAAGGGGAGGGAACTTTGCAATATTGTCTTGATTAGAAGCTTTTTGCATATTATACTAAAGCTGAGTTAATCAACGTTTGTTGTCCCGAAGATTTTTTCTTATATATTTTAATCACACAAAATAGAATATTCCTTAATTTGCAAATTGAGTTATGAAAAAGATTGCATTTTAATTATTCTAATTAGGCGTAATTTATAATTAACTAAACAAGTTACTCATCTCTCTTAGTTATTATAGGTATTTCTCTCTCGTTTTCTCAGTTTGTGTTAATTTCTGCTAATTTACATAGTGTTTTTTTATATACCATAAACACGTATGTAAATTAGATAGCAAAATAATAGGTTGCTTTACTTCTATATTATCCATGAGGATAATATAAACTATTACACACAACAGTGTTGGAGACCCGAGTTTCATAAATTTGTTCATCCTGGATATTGGATAAAATCCGAGTGGTCATTGCAAAAAGATTCCCCCTCCCCCGGTATCAGAGATTCTGAAATTCGTATGAGTAGATTTATGAAACCCGGGTCTCCCCAACAGACACTGTAAGGTATGGTATTTGAATAAAATAATTTATATATCATTTACAGACAGCCGTATATATCATTCACAGATACTGTAACACGGCTTTTAAGTATGGCGAGTGTTTTAAACTGAGATTCAAAACCTTACTCCTACGCTAATTACCCTTGCTACAAAATAAGGGAAATTACAGAGAATGTTCGGGATAAATTTGATAATTTTTTTTATATTCTTTCATTTCAAAACCATTTTGAAGTATTTAATAGCGATAAAGTGCACATGGGTTTTCATTAATTACCGGAAATGCTGGGTGTCCCTTGAGGGTGTTAAAGACTTAAAAATTGCCAAAATTTATTTCAGTTAATGTCAACTTCCACCCCCTTCCACCCGATCGATGCTGAGTTCATCCTTGAGCCCCACCCTCCAAAATGGATATTATAAAAAGTAATAAATAAGTATAAAAAAGGTAATAATATGGTGTTATGAACTGGGTACAAAAGGACATAAAATTCTTCATTCAATCCCAGGCAACACCCACTCTTCCTGCTAATATATATATATATATATATATATATATATATATATATATATATATATACCTTTGCAATTGCTGTTCTAAAAGAGGAAAATGTCTAAGAATAAGTAATACACATCCAAAAAGTATCAAATTTCTTTGTCCTCAATAATGAGAGGAACTGATTAAAGGAGGTGGGGGCATAATTAAATTAAATATGTCTGAAGGTAAATTGCTAAGCATTTGATATACGTGAAGATTATTGGGGCAAAAGCATAATAAATAAATATATATATATATATATATATATATATTAAGCAGATTACTAGTACAACAAAATAGTGGGATGAATTTCAGAGGAAACATTTATTTTATCAAAAATTAAAAGGGGAGGCAGATGGAAAAAAAAAAGAAAGAAAATTACAAACATTTTCTATAAGGCCTCATCGTCTGACCCTCTAAGAGGAAACTGAAAATAATTTTTTCCACTCATTTCTCATCTGATTTTCTTAGTTTTTTTATTTATCATTCTGACGTTTCCTCTTAGAGGGTCAGACGATAAGGCCTTAAGGAAACTTTAACTCCCCCTCTCACACACACCTTATTTTTGATTATATATATATATATATATATATATATATATTTGTCTCAATCCAGTGACAGTATTTTTGTAACTTACATTTTTATTTTGTTCATTGTTTCACCCTGCCTTTTTGTCCTTTCTTTTAATTAATTTCTTGTAATAAGATATTTACAATTTTTAAAAGATTAAAAATATCGATTTTGCAATAAAATCGATTGGACATCTAAAGAAGTGTTGACAGTTAAATCCCATAAATACTTTCATTTTATTTATTTATTTATAGATAAAATAGTTATCCACGGACACGTGTTTGGCCGTTACTGCAGCTCATCAGTGTCGCTGATTATGACTGGGCTCGAACCTGCGATCACTAGAGCTGTGACCCGTCTGAAATGACGTGACAATTTATCGTTTATAAAGATTTTTTTTGCTCTTATTGTTTTTTTTAGCGATAATTAATGGTATATTTTGCTCACCATGAGCATACAGAGTTGCCTTCATTTTACATACACATGAGTGTTCTCCCCTGCATATGCCTGTGTTTATCCCGAATGGGAGTAAGTCAGCCCTAGAAAAAAGGTCTGCACGAACACATGCATACCAAATGGACTTTTATGTTGTGTATCCTTCGGATGGAATAGATGTGGAATGCACACACTATCAGTGGCTTTGAATGGTAACTTGCGAACTGTGTTTTGACTGTTTTATTTTTGTTTGGGGGGGATGCTTTTCATCGTTGTGCCGCCTGACGAGAAGGTGTATTCTCGCACATTTTTCCTGTTTCTTTTGAATGCATTTGGGACTAATTCTTTACTGTTTTGGTCAGTAGCAACAATACTGCGACAATCTTATGAGCTATTTTTTAAAGAGCTTTTTTCTTTTTTTACTTCTGTTCTCTGAAGTGACCTCAATTAAGGCAACACCACATTGTGTATTGTCAGTTGTTGAAACTGTTACTCCAGGTACTTTATTTCCCTGATGATCTGCCAAGCAAGGACCTGCTTGGTAGAGATACACGTGTAGGAAAAAACTCTTTAATTTAGATATATATGATAAATAAATAAACTTTGAAAGGAAAAAGTCTTTTGTGGTGATGAATGATTTTCTGAACGGAATGTTTTGGTAAACCTTAAAAGAATCACACACACACACACACACACACACACATATATATATATATATATAGATTTAGATTTTTCACTTATAAAATAGATCATTCAGTGAAGACCGGGGTTGTTCCAATAAAAAAAACAAGCTCGATGATACTCGATTACAGAGTACAGAGCATTTATGTGATTTTATGAAGGCTTACCAAAGCATTCCTTTCAGGACACCAATGATCACCATTAAAGATATTTTTTCTTACAAATACTATTTATTCAAATTGAATGTTTTTTCCTACACGTGTTTCACTACCAAGCAGTTACTTGCTTGGCAGATCATCAGGGAAATTAAATGTCTGGAATACTGGTTTCAACTGTCGACAAAACACAATGTGGCGTTGTAATAGTTGAGGTCACTTAAGAAGAGAAGAGGAAAAAAAAAAAGTCAAACTTAAAAAGCAAGGAAGAACAACGATAAAAAAAGAAAGTCCTAGAAAAGTCTTAGAAAAGTATCTTTAATGGTGATCATTGGTGTCCTGAAAGGAATGCTTTGGTAAGCCTTCATAAAATCACACATATATATATATATATATATATATATATAGCATGTATCAGAAGTTAGGGGGGAAATATTAGTGCTCAATCATGGGTCATACAAGAGCTAAAATTTATTATTTTAAATACTATACATTACTACGGTTTTAGACAATTCTCTTTAAACAGAACTGAGGACTCTATCTTGAGTAAGAACAAGCCGGAATTTTTCCTAATTCCAGGATGATCAGATGGACGAAACCCGGGTATCCCAACCGGACACAGTAATGTATAGTATTTAAATAAAATATAATTTTTTTTTTTTATCCAAGATCAATAAATAGACATCCCCAGGAAGATGGAATTTCTTTGTCTTCAGTAATGGGAAAGGAAGTCATTTAAAAAAATAAATAAAAGGGGGGGGGGGTGTAATCAAAATAAATGTTAGACGGTAGATGGCTAAGCATTAATATTTGATATACTTGAATTCTTGATGTGTGTGTATGGGGGTGATCGTCAAAAGAATCACACACACACACACACATATATATATATATATATATATATATATATGAGAGAGAGAGAGAGAGAGAGAGAGAGTGTGTGTGTGTGTGTGTATGTAAAAAAAGTGAGTTATTAAATATAGAAAAAAATGACGTATCGTATTTTTTCATTATGAGTATTTATATATATATATATATATATATATATATATAACTGCAAATGAGTCATTTGTTTATGACTATAAAATCAATTATGCACATGCAAGAATTTATATAAAGACAGTTTGAAAGTAAACATTTGTGTAATTTATAGAATAAGCAAATATGTAAAGTTATCAGATACAAAATGCACACACATGTAATATATAAAGTTATCTTGTTGGATTTTCCATGTCGGACTTAAACAGCAATGCATCTAACAAATCGATATTTGACTCTGATGAGCCATTTCTTCCTTTTCATCCTTGCAGCATGTTCTTTTCACTAAAAAACTGTAATTCGCTCCATTTTTTTTTTCCCGAAAATAATTATTCCAGCAAGGAAGACTACTACAGTGGAGACACCTTTAAATAATGTTCTAAAATACTCAAAATGTAAGGGAGATAATTCCTATTTAAACTTAACAGTAATAATATAAGTTATCTCTTTTATTTTGAGCTTTTCTTTTTCCTTTTTTAACTCTTTCATTTTGTTATCCACAACAACTAGCCCCTCTGGGAAAGTTCCAACTCACCCTATGTACAAATATTATCAACACAGTAATAAACAGAACAGATGAACTATTTCTATGGAAGACAAACTTGTGCACTGACGTCATACTAATATGACGTGATACTAATATGTTCTTTTTACTAATGAGTCGCCACTTAAAAGTTTCCCACTTTTTAAGCAGTCATTTGCATTTTTGTTGTACTCTGCAAGATCTTTCAAGCTGCACAGGTTTGGCAGTAGGGGGCAGACAAGGCAATGTTGCATCGTATGGTCCTCCTTTCCACATTCACAGATGGTTGGGTCAGTTTTGTAGCCCCATCTATTCATAGCGACTTTTGATTGCCCACAATCCCATTCTCAGGTGGTTGAGTGTTTTCCACTGGAGCCATGGTGCTTATGAACAAGAAGTGAGGGTCCCAGAAGGGGGGGGGGGTTCTATGTCAGTAGGAGGGCGGGCATTCTCTAGCCGTCTGGTCCACAGCTGTTGTCTGGTCTCTTCCTGCGATGCTGTTAGAGGTTCGACATGGCTGAGGAAGCTTCTCCTTGATTTCAATCGTTGAACCACGTTCATGAAGGTGATGGCATTCATCACTGATAGCCTCAAGAGTTAATGAGATAGATTGTCAGTTGGATGATAAAGAATATTATAAAATGATTGAAATGGAGTGAACAAAATTTGATTACTTATGAGGACGGTTTATGGAAAGTATTTGTTGACATTGGATTTTAAGATGAACATGTTGTAGTCTGCAGGAAGCAGTCCTGTGGTAATGTTTTCCACGGATGGGAAGTTCAAGGAAAAAAACTGTTTTTTGCAGCTGTAGTAAAAAGACAAATTCTTCCTGTGAACGTTTTACAGGGAGGAACCAGAGATTGGAGCTCAGTTGAGTACCTTCCATGAAAATAATGATAGAGTAGAGAAAGACTAGCAACGGCTTTTCTGTGAGAACGAAGCTGTAGAGAAGAGATTATCCCCCACTAGATTGTAAAATTGATTTTCTGCTGTCAAGCATGAAAAAATGTTCTGAGTGTCACCTTCCCAGATGTGGCACAGCAGTACTCCATCTTAGAACATGTCTGACTCTTATACAGGTAGGAAATGGCATATTTTGGAAAGATTATAACAGCAGTATCACGTGACAACCAGGGTTGTGGAGTTGGAAGTTTTTGAAGGCGTTGTAGTCAGACTTGTAAGAATGCTAGGAGTCGAATATTTTAATCTCCAAAAATCAACAGTCGGAATTTTTTGGAATCTTCAGAGTCGGAGTGTGACAATATTGTCGATCGGCCGTAGGTTTGATTCGAACTCGAGACCTTGTTTTTGCTTTTGGAGAATTCCAAATTATATTTTTTGTTATTAACTAGAGGAGAGGCCGATCTCTGATAAGGGAGAAAGGAATCGTTTTTTTTCTTTGGAGTTGATAGATGAGAAATAACTTATGGTGGAGATAGAGGATATCACCCATCACTGTCAGATGGGTTTTCTCTTGTTGATATTTTGAGGGGATTAAAAATCCCCAATAATGCAATGACAACAGCCACTGGGCCACTTGGCCTTCATATGTCACACAAGTTGGGTGGTAGAGTGGCGACTCGAGAAGATATAGTCAGCTGGACAGATATAGCATAAAAACGAAATGTTTTTTGAGATCGTTAATGCCAAAAGAATTGAAAGGTGTTTTTTTTTTTGGGGACAAGAAGAGAAAACAATACCGAAGAGAACTTAGATAGGTAATAGGCCATGTGATTACTGTGTCACAGAAGTGGACATCGCGTTGTTGACATTCTCAGCAGGTTAACGTAGGTTAAGATAACACGTGTCCATGAAATGAACATACATTTTGCAAAAGAGATGAGAATTAAATTGTTTTACGGGGATCCCATATATCGCCGGCCTGGTGTGGCTGTGTGGGGTGATGTGTCTGCAAAATGACATTCCCCGTATTTATAAATTAATAATGACTACATTTTTCTCTTCTATGAATAGGTTTTGAGGAGGGGGAGGAATCTCCTCCCTCCCACTGAGGTAACAGTGGGAGATGGAAACAGATGAAGAAGACGAGGGGGGATTAAACATACAATTGCCCATTCCTGAGTTAGAAAAGTGAATTGAAAATTGCCAATATGGAAAGTAACGATAATGAGAATATATTTTTTTTGTTGTTTAATAGAATTCTGTTGGAGGAGGGGACGAAGTCAGGTCCAGTTTCAACACACCTAATTCTCAATATAAGGAAAGTGTAACAGACACTCAGAGACTCCACTTTGCTCGCCCATTAAATCCACGCCATTCAGAAATGCGCCCTTGACTTAGTGTTGAAATCACCAAAACCAACATCGCCCAAACTTAGTAATATTGCCGGTCTAAAACACTGATATTAGAATTAAAGTTAGAAGTTTTTGAGCAAACATAGTCTTGTACACTAATAATAATTTTTTTATACAAAAACACACATCCGAATTTGTCCATTATTTTTTTTTGCTTGGAATTGCCTTCGCCCCTCAGAGGTACAAACTTTGAAGACCAGCGCCGGACGATTACCCACTGGATCTAATCACATGGGGAGAGTGGTAATCGAAGGATGTTTCAACACCGACGGTCTTCATCAGTACAGGAACCTTTTCTGCAAACAAGTACTGAGTGACCAACCGAAAACCAGGAACGTCCAACATCGGGGACGTCATGAGAGGTTGGGGTAGATTTTAATGTCGCTGCAACCAGGATATCACATTTTCGTGGTTGATGACTGAAGAGTGCTACATTTTAGTTGTACCGTGCAAGGGGGGGGGGGTACAGGAATCGGTATTTTTGGAATCGTCGGAGTCATAATTTTGGAATTGTCGAAGTCGGGCCATATACATTTTGACTCTACAATTCTGATTTCAACAAACTCCCCATTCTTAGTATCCCCATAGAGACATGTACTGTACAAGAGTAAATAATCTATGAAAACAAAACAGAAATGTTATAACTAAAAGAAACAAAAAAAACAAACCTCACACCATGAAAATCAATTTCTGACCGACTGATGTGTTAGGTACACATTCTGCTGACAGACGAACAAAGGAATCTTCTCAATAATGAACGTCTTTCTTTTCTTTCTTTCTTTTGTGTGTGTGTGTTAATGATGTTGGGTCGGGTGTACTCTTTGAAAGTGTTTTATCTCTTTTATTTACTGTAGTGAAAATAAGGATGAAAATCTCTCATCAGTTATAATGCTTACTCAGCCACAACAACAAAAACTGCTGCTGCTAGTAAACTGCCAGATAATAATCCCATCTTGCAACCAAAAACTTTATAGGACTATTGTTTCATAGTATAGACTATTTGTGATTCAATATAGACCGAAATCTAATAGAAATGAGTCTCTTACACTTCATCTTTACACACACACACATATATATGGTGTTACAGAAGATAAGTCAAAATCTTCTATAACACCATATATAAATAAATATTTAGCTCTTTTTTTAAATTAAAATTTTTGAAAAATTGTATTTTAATAATCAAGCATTCTGTTAGATTTCTTTCTACCAATTTTATCAAGGTGTGTGTGTGTGTGTGTGTGTGTGTATATATATATATATATATATATATATATATATATATATATATATATATATATAATGTAGTTTTAATATATGACCAGATTATGTATGTAAGAACATATATTTTTATTTAAAAAAAAATGCTGTACATTAGTTGATAGTCCATCAATGAACAATCAAACTAATGTAGGTATAGTATTATCTGGAATAATATATATATATATATATATATATATATATATATATATATATATATATATATATATATTTGGTGAGATTTGGTCGTGCTAGTTAAAAAAAAGAAGCTAAGAGCCGCTGTTGCACAATGTTTGGATAAGATGCAAGAATCTTTGACTGAAGAACTATAAAATTCTTTGACTTGAGATGGATATCATATAACAAACTGCCCAAAGGGGGAGTGGGGGAGGGGACGAGTTTTCTCATATTTTATATATTTTTATCTTGTGTTTATTTTTGTATGATTATCTTTCAGAAAAAAGGAAATGGGTTTTTCTATCTTCCAAGAATCCCCCCTCCCCCCGGTGTTGCTGTGATTCCATCCAAGATTCCATCTGTCATAAACTTAATGTAACATGACTCCTCTCTGATCTTCCGTTCTTCCCCCCCCCCCTCCATTTTAATTCTTCCCCTCTCCCCTCCTCATATCTCCCCCTCTCTCATTACTCCCCATCCTAATTCCGTCACTCTTCCCCTCACCCCACCTCTTTCCTGGATTAAAGAAAAACAAGGTCTTATCTCCCGCCCCTTTGCTCTTCCCTAAGGAATTATCTTGAAGGATTACATGGTGGATGAATGTTGGAGAAGACTTAAAGGAATAAAAAAATTCCCCATTTATCAACATACTTACATCATCATTGTAACAGCTTAATTCTGTCTGGTAATATATATATATATATATATATATATATATATATATTAATATTAATAATAATAATAATCCAGGTAAAGCATCCACAGGGTAGTTATCCAAAGAATTTCAACCGGGTTTATAAAAAGTGCTCAAAATCAAATAGAGCTTTTATATATGATTATTTTTATTTACACAGACATGTACAAAATCTGTGACACTGGCATGTCGATGTTATCGATCAACAGCTATTATAAACTGAGATCTCATCAGGCAGAGTTAGAATCCGATCTTAACCTTAGATCATTTGGAAAGAATCTGCCAGTGTCGCAGATTTTGTACATGTGTGTGTAAATAAAAATAATCATATATGTAATTTGTTGTGATATTTATTTCATCAGTACTCAATACATGAGCAGAGCTTAGTAATTGTATGAAAATATACTTTTTGCTACACAGATATTTTCATTATTTTTACTTGTTATGCAATGATCAACATTCTTGTTTCCTTTTATAAGCAACTTATGTTTACATTTACTACTACTACTACTACTACTACTACTACTACTACTACTACTACTACTACTACTACTACTACTACTACTACTACTACTACTACTACTACTACTACTACTATCTATTAAAGGTCCTAGTTTTTTTCCGGATCAATTAGGTTTTAAGGACCCCAGAAAAATGCCAAGACGAGAGGAACGCATTTTGGTCTTCACCAGATTCTTCACGCGGCATCTGTAAACATTAAACAAACCTATAATAACCCTGATTTGTTTGTTTTTTTTCTAAGGAAATGAGGGGGGGGGGGTTATATATTAGATATTTATTTTTAATATTAAATATTTCTTTCTTTAATGTAGATGCGTTTTTTCTTTTATCTACAAAATTTTTTAATAAACAAACGAAACATCGAAGAGTGTCGTAAATTCTTGTTTTAAAATGACTTCATACTTGACGATTGTTCGATTTATATTTAAATTATTATAATTCTAATAAATATATACATTTTTTCGGCACTTCTGTAGTATATATGAAGCAGCAGATTTTCTGTCCTTCTACTGAAAATAAGGGAGGTAATTCAACCGGAAGTGATTTTTTACAACATAAAAAAAATGCAAGACTGATTTGTTTTTGGGTAACAATAAACAATTTTTTTTTTTATTATATGAAGTAAAAAAAATTTAAATAAAAAACCCTAACCCTAAACCCTAACCCTAACCCTAAACCCTAACCCTAAACCCTAAGAAATCAGGCGGTGTACCTGTAAAAAATCTATTGTTTTTTGCGGCTGGTTCATTAAATTACCAATGTCTCGAAGATTAATCTCATTTAACTCCATTTTCTAAATACTAAATTCAACTTCCGGTGAATTCTGAATGAATGGTACTTGGAGAAAAAAAAGGAACTCTTCAATTTCGATTTCTTAATCGGCAGCTGCTTCATATATACTACAGAAGTGCCATTTTTTCTTTTAAAACATGTTAATATTTATATATTTTTTTTTCTTCAGTCATGGACTTCCATCCTTCCTTCCCTTTTCACTCTCATCAGTCTTTTAACTTACGTTTTTATCCCTCACAGACTCTTTTAGAAATATCTTTTTTATTAAGTGAAAGCAGTAAATTCTTTTATATGAGTGGAAATTTGTTGTTTGTCTAAAGTTTATCACTATCTCATGTCTGTTTAACAAATTAAAGGATGCAAAAATTTGTTCGCAAATCATATCTGAACTCTGAGAAGTTGATTTTCATGTTATTGTGTGTGTATGTGTATATTATTTAAATTCCTTTAAATTCACACAAAAGTTGGGTTAATAGCTCAATAGTGTATACATTACTAAAACTTAGAATATAATAATGATTTGATAAGAACTACAAATTTTTCTACAAATAATAACTCCGACCGCTACCAATTTTTCCCCCACGCCTCCACAGTTAACTTATTTTCTCCTACTGCTACCATCTTTTTGAGCCCATAATTTATATTTTCATAAGCGACTTTTTTGGGCTTACATCACGCACACTCCCTCCCCCTCCCTAATGGTTTTAATAACTATGACTACTACCATCTTCCCCTCACTTTTCACAGTTAACTCAATTTCTCCCACTGCTACCATCTATTTGTAGCTCATAATTTATCTTTTCATAAGTGACCTTTTGAGCTTTTCTCCTCGCATTGCTACTGTTTGAAATATTTGTATTTGTGTGTTATTTCTTCAGACCAATCATCCTGAGGAAATCTTGAAATAAAGAGGAAACGTTGATGAATACATAAATAATAGTTTTGGTTTTCCTTTTGTCATTTTCTATATATATATATATATATATATATATGTTTTAAATTTTCTTATTTTTTTGTTTTTGCTGGGGATGAGGCATCCTTTACCGGATACCAGCCGGATACCAGCCATTCACCCGCTATATATATAAGCGTTCGTGTATATATTTATATGTATTTATTTTTCACTCTTGCAACAGTCTTATTCTGTAAGTCTACTGCACCTCCATATAATAAATATATATATATATATATATATATATATATATATATATATATATATATATAAATAAACGGGTTTTGGTCTCCTGCCCAACCCTTGTCTTGCTGCAACCGAGGTAGACATCTGCTTCACCCCTCCGTCCACCTCTCTTTTTATACATACTTATTTTATTCTGTTGTCATTGAAGCATGGATTCCCCAGATTCAAACATAAAAACTTTGCTTTTGGAATATATTTTCACATTTTCTTCTCGAGAAATCTCTTTGTCTCGGATTTCGTCTCTCCAGATTTAAACAGAAATCACATTTACGTTAAATATAGTAGAGCCTCGCTAGAACATTTCTATGATTCTTTACTACAAACATTTGTTTATGAAAATCAACATTTTTTTTTCTAGTTACAGAAGCCCTAATCCAGCTGTATCTATTTAGTGTTTCAGTTTATTTTTTTGCTTTTTAAAATTTTTTAATTAACATAAATATTTTCACGATTTTTTATTTTAACTCTTATAAGTAAGTAGAAGCTGAGAGCTAGAGGTACCAAATTATTGAACCGAGATATATATATATATATATATACTAGACCACCCGTGACCCGTTGGGTCAGTTTGTTATATTAGCTATGGAATTCATGTATGAGCGTGACACTTGTGGCATAAAGAAAATAGATTTTTTTTACATAACAGAAGCATTTCTATGAAAGTATATTAAAATGAAAAAAGAATATAGATAGATTTCTATGAGTCGTTCTGTTTATTATAATTGTTTTTTTTTAAAATTACAGTTACTGAATTATAAGTGGTTGGTTAGGGCGATTTGAGAAAGGAAGGGGGGCAGCAGGTTTTCTCGCGTACGTAACGAAAACAGAGGGAGTAGGAGTGGTTAAATCTATGAGAGGGAAAGTGGGAGGTGGTTTCGTTCACCGACCGCTAATAATGAGTGTTGTTTTTTTGTTTGTTTGTTTTTGTTTTTTAAAAGGGAGGAGTTTTTTTGAAACTGCGACAGACTTTACGAAGTCCTCCCGTTGAATGTTTTTAGCCGTGAAGAAAACAAATAAACTATTTGATGAAATTAAATGAAATTGTTTAAAAATTTCCAGAATGAAAAATTTCATGCGTTCGTTAATCATAATAGAGAATAACGGAATTGGAATAACAGATTGAAGACGATGCTATTTACGCATGCGCAACCGGATGTTGAAAACCGGAAAGCTGAAAGCTGATTGCAAACATACAAGAACAATAGAGTTTTAGTATTATATAGATATATATATATATTAGTGGATGGAGTAAGTTCAGAGAACTTTTGTCATTACTAACCAGCAGAGTGTTACCACATCACGGGAAGAGTCTATGAGGCATGTGTACGCAGTGTGATGCTGTATGGAAGTGAAACCTGGCCAGTCAGGGTTGAGGATGTGCATTGCATGAAGGGCAGTGATATGAGAATGATACAATAGATGTGCAATGTGAGTCTTAAAGACAGGCTTAGTTCTGATGATCTCAGAGGAAGATTTAATCTGGACAATATAGGGAGATGTGGGCAGAACGGGAGACTTTGATGGTATAGACACATTGAAAGAATGGATGAGAGTTCTTGGGTTAGTAAATGTAGAACAGTTAAGGTAGCAGGTCCAGTTTTCAGGGGAAGGCCAAGGAAACATGGGAGGAAGTGATAAAAAATCTACTGAAGAGAAATAGTGATAAATAAACACCTGGTCAGAGATAGGTTAGTTTGAAAGTCAATTTCTTAAAGCCGTCAAACACATGCCAGCATTTAAAACTGATGTTAAACCGAATATGATGATGATTTCCGGAAGTTGGTGGCACTGATTGCAAAGGGTAGAATTGTATCATGAAAGTGGCATGTTTGGGTTGGAAATTTGATCAATTCACAAATTTTACATTTCTCTACTAAAAGTTTTCCCTTGCATTAAATAGAATTAACTTTTTAAGTTCTGGCTAAATGCCCCCTCTATTCTCATGCACTTACAGTCTGGGCGTGTCTGAATACACCCTGGGATCAAGTAATGCTGTATTTTATTACACAGCGACACCACTAATAACCTGAACAACTAGATGAACCATCTCTAAAATGCAAACAATATGGTGTCGTAAAAGTGTCACGCTTGGATTAGAAATTGAAAAATTTCTGATGTTTGTCAGGCCTGTTTT
The DNA here is from genome assembly GCA_963556195.1 of Sepiola atlantica. Classification (NCBI taxonomy): domain Eukaryota; kingdom Metazoa; phylum Mollusca; class Cephalopoda; order Sepiida; family Sepiolidae; genus Sepiola; species Sepiola atlantica. The sequence continues at coordinate 644,691 of OY744531.1, read as the reverse complement.
TGCTCAGTGAACCATGTTATTTAGAATCAGTAAAGCAGTTTGAGGGTTTCCTATTGGTCGGAGGGGGCGATTCTGGCAGAGGTGGTAAGTTTTGCTGATAAATCAGATGTCGACAATCAGAGTTTTCAGCAATTTGGTCAAGTCTCCAAGGACTCAATTGAAATCTTTTCAGTACAATTAAGGAGTCCAAGTCTGGAAGCAGCAATTTCTTTGAAGGATTCCCTATTCGCTTGCCTCTTCATTATGGCACAGTTTGACACAAGGTCGATTTTTTTGATGTGGGGAAAATCCAGCTTCCTAAACTGGGTCACTCTGGTTTGGGATAAAAGTAAAAATTGCCTCAGTTTAGAAGGATTTCTCCTTCACTAACCGAGGACAGAAAAGACGAATTATATCAAAGATACTACACTTTGCTCAAGGCCGCTTAAATTTTTGCAGGAGTTTTTTTTTAAAGCGACACTGGAGTTGCCTTCTTGTTTTAAAAATCGACTCTGAAGTTGTTTTTTTTTTCTTTAACTACCCACTACCCTACCGACTCCTGCATTTTAAGAAGCTGAATTTTGTGAAAGATTTTTTGGTTTATTTATAACATAAAAATGATAGAAATTAGAAAATAAAGATCGAAATGTTAAGGGGTTGGAGCAGGTTTGCACAAGAGTCCTCATTGATTGCCGGGTATCCCTCAAAGGAGTTAAAACCTATAAATTTACCGATATTTATTTTTTCAGTTAAAATTAAATAAATATATCATTCAGAATTGTTATATAAATGTAAAATTAAGATGTAATCCTAATCCATTCTATAATAAAAGATCAATGTGTAGTTATTTGTATATAGATAAATATATATCCATCCTGTCACACAAAAAAATGTGTCTTTTTCTCCCGGACAAAACCATTTTAAAGTTGTGAGGTGAAGTGAGAAAATAAATGGCTAGTCAGATAACCGTCGATGTCTGAAACGAATTTGGAAAGAAATCCTCCACTCGAAAAAAATATCAACGGTGGGTAATTTTTCTGTTTAGATCATCAGAAATGATAATAATAATTTATATATGAAAAATGACATTACTGACGTCATTAGTGTGAACACTGGTGAAACATATTTTGTTTCTGTTATTTTTGACAGAGGATGTACACTAATGTTAATATACCATTATGGTAACATTCAACCAATGGCAACAAAAATAGCAAATTGCAGCAGCCATGTAAAGATGGAAGATATTGCATCGTTATACCGTCTGAATGTTTGTCCAAGGCGACTTTAAACATGGATATGGTAGGCATCATCACAGCCTGCTTTGGTAGGCTGTTCCAGGGAGCAGAAAAATGGACAGAGAATTCTGCCTTTCTTCTGTTGAGACAATAAACGACAATGGTACATCTTCTGCAAGTAAACGCGGAGACCGCGACTAGGTGTTGGGCAAAACACTCCTCCAAAGGTAAATTTATATTCCTGTTGATGATGCTCTATGCCAGAATCAGGTCCCCTCATATCTTTTGCTGCTCAAGTGAGGACAGATTAAGTCATCTACATTAGATGCGTAATCATTTTTTTTCGGAACAGGTGTGGGTGGATGAAATTGAATATAAAATGAGCCAGTGTGACACCATCTTCCCTCTCTAATTTAACATTTCTTTTTGTTTTCAAAGTTGATGTGTTTTTCTGCTTAAAATGCAGCTTGAGTTGCAGAATACTGCACTGTGCATCCACTTAGTCTTCAGAAATCTCATCATAAGATAGGAATCGTTTTACACGAGAAAGCAAAAATGGGAGAAAAACATTTTAATGAGTCAGCAATGCTATCCTATTTTTTTGCCAGTCAGCTTTAAGGTCTCTCGAGAAACAAAGAATGATGTACAGTGACTAATCCTGCGAATGATTAAGAATATATTGTTAGTGATATTAAAGAGTCATGAAGAGATTTTGTGTGTTTAAATGATGTTTAATACTACTTATTCTCTACTCTGCTTATATTCTGCTTAGGTTTCATATTTTGTAATAAAATCTTTTTTTAATGGAAAAACTTTTTCAAAACTTTTTCAAATATTTTTAGAAATAAAAAACAATATTTGAAAATTTTTAAAATTCATTTTAAAAAATAAAATTTTTACTAAAAATCTCAAGTTTTTTAGATTTATTTAAAAATTAAAAAAAAATTTATTTAAACATTTTTTAAATTTATTTAAAAAATTTTAAAATTAAAAAAAACTTTGAGATTAAAATAAGCTATTTTTTTTATACATGTTCGCATGAATTTTACTACTGTTTATTCTCTACTATGATTATATCTTTTTTTAATTAATTTTTTTAAGAAAAATATTTTTGGGCAATTTAAAAAAAAAAGTAAAAACATTTTTAATTTAATTAAATATTCTCATTTATTTAAAGAAAGCAATTTTTTAGTAAAATTAAAAAAAAAATTTATTTAAAAAAATTATAAACAACTAAAAAACCTTAACAGTTGATAAATGCGCACATTGATTTAACTATTTTAACCATGTGATTAGGATATACTATTAGTTGTGGTTGGAGATATATTTGGGTCTAAGTGAATTTTATTTAATACAACTTATCTATTGTCTGCATTATTATTTTCACCACAGGCGGTCACAGGGCACGGACCCGGTTCACAGAGCACGGACCCGGTTCACAGAGACACCTAGAATCTGTAAGCGGTCGCTGAATCCCTTAGACCACGAGAGGTTGTCATGTGATAACAGAGAAATTAATTTATATTTAACACTGAAAACGGCAAGTGTAAACATCCAGACATCCAATAAGAACTCAACGACAGTTGGAGCATTGCACTGGGACTTCAGATGAATGTCTATTTTTAATCTCTCCAACAGTGCTCGACTTCAATTTTACTTAAAGGGGCTTTTACTAATATTAAATTATATTTTTAATATTTTACCTACATACGACATTGTTTCGAACTTTCGGCTCTCATCAGTGCAGGGAAATGACAATCTCAGACGGTCACAGGGCACGAACCCGGTTCAGAGACACTTTGAATCTGTAAGCATTCGCTCAATCCCTTAGACCATATATATATATATATGTTGGAGACGAGAATAAAAATTATCAATCCTCATCTAAAAACAAATGTCGATACATTCAAATTATTTTCAAATAAGATATTTCTTGCACATAATAATGCCACAAACTAAAATAGAGAATTTACTTTTGTGGGAAAATGTGAATTTTTTGAAAATATGAAGGGATAAGTAATTTGGTTCTAATGTTGGAAGAAACAAACTTTTTTGCATGAAAATAAAATGACAAATGCAAATGAAGAACGTCAAGAAAATCTGACGATGGACGAATGATAAATTTAAGTTGCATAAATTTTAAAACGTTTCATAAAGTCGCTTAGTTTTTCACAAATTAAAATAGTTTCTGGGAATGAATATTACCACAACCAAAGTGATGATCAGTAGTTGTAGTATTGGAAAGTTCCCCCAAATAGGAAAGTTCCCCTGCTCAGTTTGTGGAAAGGGAGTCGGGTGCAATTTAATCTTTTGTGGTACTTGTAAGCATTGAGTACAGAAGAAATGCAGTGGAATTACTGGTAGGTTGAGAGAGGATAACCAGTTTGTGTGCAAGAAGTGTAAAACAATGGAGATGGATGAGAACTCGAATGTGGAGAAAGTATATTTGGATGGTGAAGCTATTGAGGTTGTCAAAAGGTTTTGTTACCTTGGTGATACCATCAGGTGGAGCAAGTTTAGGAGTGGATGGAGTAAGTTTAGGGAACTTCTGCGTTTACTAACCAGCAGAGCGTTATCACTGTCGACCAAGGGAAGAGTTTATAAGCACGTATATGCAGTGTAATGTATGGAGGTGAAACCTGGCGTTGCATGGAGATAAATGATATGTGATGTGAGTCTTAAAGACAGCCTTAGATCTGATGACCTCAGAGAAAGATTAAATCTAGACAGTATAGGGAGATGTGTTTGCAGAACAGTTGACTTAGATGGTATGGCCATGTTGAAAGGTTAGATGAGAGGTCAGTAGATGTAGAACAGTTAAGTTCACAGGGGAAGGCCAAAGAAAACATGGGAGGAAGTGATAAAAATGACTTGATGGAGAGGGATAAATAAAGGGATAAATAAAGACCTGGTCAGAGATAAGTTAGTTTGGAAGTCAATTTCTTAAAGCCGTCTACCACATGCCAGCATGTAAAACAGACGTTAAACCGAATATGATGATGATGATGATTATTATTTGTTGTCGATTTATGTACATTTCAAATAAAAACGAATCAACATTACAAAATACTTTTATATTTTAAACTCTAGTGTGATGTGGTTAATATTAACTTTAATTCCCCCCCCCCCCATCTCAATGCTACTCTTCACTATTTACAAACACCTTATTGTATAAAATCTTTTATTTAAGTCTTTTTTGGCAAAAATATGTGTAATATAATTTAATAAAAAAAAAACATTACTATCGCTGTTTGAATGACTTAGATAACATTTTTCAAGATTGCTATGTCTTGTTTACATGATGGTCGGATATATCTTTATAGGGAGGTAAGTAAACTGGAATTTAAAATAAACTCTCGCTTCCCTTATTTTGTCCTTTAGTCCTCACATTCCATGAGCGATGTTTCTGACAAAGGGGGAAAAAATTGCTGTTTTCTGTGTTGGAATCTATCTATCTAACACTTATCGTTGGCTAGTTTGTTGACCTTGAAGTAGTTTTTAAAATTTTATTTTATTTTAGCTCCTTGCATCAAGTGGCTTCATGCCTTGTCCGGAGCGACTTCCATAAAAATAAAAGAAATAGTCCATTTCGAGATAAAGTTCCTAATTCCATCATATTTCAATAATCAATTTCTTAAGATGAAGCCACTAGCAGTTTTTAAAAGTAATGTTTGCTTTTATTAAATTATATTACACATATTTCTTGTAAAAGAAAAACGATCAGTATAATGGTTTTATATAAGATGTTTTGAAATATAGCCGGGCAGCATTTTTTTATGATTCCACTAAAGTTAATATTAAAATCTCTTTTCTCCCTCAAACCCTTTGTGTTGTATGGAAATATTTGCGATACAAGGGAAGTAACTCTTCTATTTGAAATATGTTGCTTTCATAGCTTCCATTTTTTGACATTTATTAATTAAAACCAAAAGCACGGAGTGGGGGGTGGGGGGGGGAATAATACCTAGAAACTAGTACCCATCCCCCCCACCCCTCCCCCAAAAAACAACCCAAATAAGTGAACAAATAAGCGGGGATAGGGGTGGGGAGTAAAAATTTAGCTAGGGAAAAACAAACAAATAAGAAAAAAAAACTACAAAAATGGCTGATTTTATAATTGGTGCAAATAATCTATGTAATTAGTAGAATTTATATATAATCTTGTTTGTTTCCACGTTGAATGTTTTAGATGGGAAGTGGGAGAGGAGGAGAATAGAGAGAGTGTTAGTACTAGCAGCAGAGTAAGCCAAGGAGAGTAAGAGAGTGGCAAAAAGGATATATATATGTATAGTACTGCTTTGTGACCTATGCTAAAACCGACTTTTCGTTGGCATCTTCCGACTGTTTACGTAAACAGCTGAAAGATGCCGAATGAAAACGACCCAGCATCAAAATGAAGCAACGCTATCAAACACGAAAAATAATGAAACAACATTTAAAGCAAGACAAAAACAGTCACCGTTTGTAAAAAATTTTATAAAAATATTTATTTTTCAAAAAAAGAAAATATATATATATATATATATATATATGATAAAGAGAATATTTTTTATAAAATATTTAGAAAGCCTTCACAACGCAAATTATTTGTTTTTAAAAATAAATTATTTATTTACCTTAAAAACATTTTTTTTTTTTAACTTGGGTACTTTCGGTAATAATATTTACCATCTTCAGAAGAATAAGCGTATTTTTTTTTTTTTTTTTTTTTACAATGTTTTTATTTCAAGATTAAGTTTGTTTTTTTCATGAGTAAGGTGTGTTTAATTATTTTTTATTTTTTTTTTTTCGATAAATTGTTTACTGGTACAGCTTTTGAACCAGACTAAGTAAGGGTGGAAAATTTTTTTTTTTTTTTACTGTTTTTTAGGGTTAGGGTTAAAAACAAAACAAAACAATTTTACATTTTTTTCGAGTTAGGGTTTCTGATAATTTTTTTTCATTTTCTAAAATGTTGCACATTTCCTGTTGGTGTTAGATACAATAAATACATTTTTTTCTTACTTAACTTTTCCTTTGTACTTCTATCTTTTCAATCCTACGTGCCTAAAATAGAATTTATTTTCGTTACACATGCCACATAAATACACTATAATAATTATTTTGTTTTTTACTTATTACACAATATATATTTATTTTACGTGCCTAAAATAGAATGTACGTTCGTTACATGTGAACCACTTTCAGTCAATTGTTTTATTGGACTTTTTAACACTGGTAATTTCTATTATTGTATATAAGGCTTCTTAAATCTTTCTACCAAACAAAATCAAAGATTCTCTCTCTCTCTCTCTCTCTCTCTCTCTCTCTCTCTCTCTCTCTCTATATATATATATATATATATATATATATATATATATATGGAAAAATAGAAAACCTGAAATTGTTTATATACTCACTGACATTTCGTTCATGACGTGAAAGAATAGATGCACAAAGTATTTTCAAATTTTGATTTCTATGGTTTTCATCTTGAGGAAGTCTTTGAATAAAGACAAAAAAACCGTCATTAAACATATTTCGGTTTTCCTTTTTTCCTTTTTCATTATCTTGGATTACTAATTCCATAATATATATATATACATACACACATACATACATACTCATGGCAAGCTACACAGAAATCTTTGATGCGATCAGTAAGAACCCGTCAGCTTGCTGCCATAATTAACATTCTCTTTTTCTTTTTATAAGCAAATTACGTTTACACTAACTACTATTACGCAATTGTCTATTCGTAGATTTACATCCTTCCCTTCCTCCCTATTCACTCCTGTCAGTCAATTAAATTTTTTAGTTTTTTTATGCACTATTCATATATTTTTATAAGTAGTTTAAAAAAAGTATAATCTGAAAATAAACCAGAGTGTGTAGATTGTCAGATGATCCATGTAGATTATGTCTTAGTGAAAACGAGACATTTTAAAGTTTAAATATATAAAAAAAGAAATGCTCAACCAAAGAAGCAATATAACTATTAATTGTAGACACAGAACTAATTTCACGTTGAGATAACCACCTGTATAAATAAGGAAAAATTAATCTACTTAAAAATGAATCTTAAATTACAGGAAAAAACATCACTCTAAATGAACAATATGCTTGACATCAACTGAAACGTAGTAGAAATCTAAGTCCCCTTTTTAAAGCTGGCAGCCATTTGAGAATAATTCTCATCTGAACAAAGTATTTTCTACGAGGGTTAAATCGAATTACATTTTAATAACATGCTGCAATAATCCACAAGAAAAAACTGATGAACAAAAATTGATTTTATAGGAAGAAACTTATCGATGACAAAGAAACGATACACAGACTGACTTTACTTTATTTATTAGATTATGATGTTATTGCCTAATTTTTTTTATACTGAATGAGTTGATTTTATTAATAATCTTGCCAAAAAGGAAATTAAAAAAAATCTTCCTCCTATTCTGAACAATGGAAAAAAAATTCCTTCTAAAAACAAACTAGCTTCAATGTTATAAATAAATTGAGTCAACTCCATTCATAGAACTTGGAGGAGGGATATTAATGAATTCCGATGTCCTGGATTTTTCCCCCTCCCTTCTTACCATCACTGACTTTTGAGGATTTTTCGGGGGGGGGGGGGGATTTTATTTTACAAGTAATAACTCCAAATTTTTTAAATAATAAAATCTTTTTTGTTTAAAAAAGAAAAAGAAAAATTCTGTCTAAATAATTTTTATTTTATTTTACTAGAATTGGGAGTCAGTAATTATTTGAAGGAATCTGTAAAAAAAAGTAAAAAAAAAATTCTCTTTTTCTCTTTGATCTGTGACTCTAAATAGCATGACCTTCGACCGCTTTCTCTTCATTTCCGGTGTCAGAAGAGTTAAAAGTTCCCCAAATTAAAAATTACCCCCCCCCCTCTCGCCCGAAAAGGGGGAGAAATTAGAATTGAAAATAGAACGACTACTCTACTCTAATAAACAAAATACCGGCAGGCTTATTTTTCTGTTTAAAAATGAAATGTACGGTGAAAGGGAGATAAATCCTCATATACATATGAAAAAGGAAAGCCCCAAAATTGTAAGATGAAAAAAAAAATATCATACAAGCATGAATTTGATTTGCCTGCAAGCTACGATCTTTGTTTGTGAGTAAAGAAAAATCAAAAGTGGGAAAGGTAAAAAAGGATAAGCAGTAGCAGTTTATAGAGTTTTTAGGAGGGGGAGGGGGAGCGATGTGCTGGTTGAAATCAGTTTATTACTTTAGCCTTGAAAGAAGAACGTTTGGGTCACCGTGTCAGACGGTCGTAGGGGCCGATGGTGGAGGGGGCCGAAAGTCTGAGCTAGGATGTGGGAGAGTATCCATATTTGACATCCATATACATATGTGTGAGCACAGACGCATATTCAAATTGATACAAATAAATAAGTATACACATGTTATATATATATATATATATATATGTATATATATATATATATATATATATATACATACACACGTTATAAAAACAAATGGTGTATACCAGAACCAGAGTAAATGGTATTCACAGTGTTATGGATATATCTGAGCCACAGATTTGTGTATAGATTCTATGAGAAAGCAATTAAAAAGAAAAAAGTTTTCATCTGCATTTATTTTAACCATCTATGTCCGGAGAATACATGTGTTTGCTAATGATAACAATTGAGAACAAATAGCTAGACACAATAGGGGGGGGGGGGGGTAAAACAGTATCCCCCCTCTCCCCTTTCTGGAGAAGTTGCAGTGAACACACTTACATGAGTTCAGATTTGATTTGATTGAACTCAAATGTCAATGTTTTTAATATGTAACTTTCTTTTACAGACTTAGAAGAAGGATTTCGTTTCGAACTGAAACTTTGTTGGTTGAAAGAATTATATGTTCTTAGCGGTAATGACAGCAAAATGGACGCATCTACGTTGATATTATGAAAAAATGTAACGGTTCTCTTTACCCTTCGGTAGAATGATTTCTCGCTGACAGACTTATACGTGAAGATTGAGTGTTGTGCAAAGTTGACAATATCCAGTTTTCTTATAAATGCTTCATACTCTTTCAATTTTTATGAAAAAATAATTTTTTTTATAAAGAACGGTAGACACTGTCGGAAAGAGCCGGGAATGCGAACAGACGACCAAAGTCAATGATAGACGATAGCGCCGCACCCTCCAGGCTGCTTGTGCGACCACGTACTCGAGTTCAGACTACAAGCTTTTTAAACTGCAACATCTTAAAATAAATATGCTCTACGAGAGCTAAAATTACTGCGGCTGCTGATACCAGACCTGCTCTGTGTTTGGTTCTCATTAACGGAGTTGAAGTGTACTCGGGGCCTCGACAGAGTCCAGCGTTGTTAATTTTCGTCACTATCTCCCCGTGCAGGGAGTGACTAATTTGCACACCTGCTGCCTTCCTTGGAGATTATAGCTGTTTTGCATTCTCTCTCTCCGATTCCTCATTACCCGTTATCCGTAGTAACCATGGTAGGCACTTAACCGACAGTTGATAAATGCGGACCCTCAAAATATTAATAACACCTAGAATTTACATGCTTTTATGAATAATTTTATCATTTTTAGCTGAGAAATACTTTAAATTACATCAAAGCAGACGTGGATTTATCATATCATCATTTATATATATATATATATATATATATTTCTGAATTTTTGAGATGAGGATTGATAATTTGTATAATTTGGACTACTGTTCTCATCTTGAGTGTTATTCTCATAACGTTTCGGCCGCTGTAACCTACATCCTTCTTCAAGTGTATCTTTTCGAACTCAGGAATATTTCTATTGAACTCAGGAATCTGGGTAGCTTGCTCTCGTTCCGTGTGCCATGACTGGGAGAAGTCTTCAGTAATTTGCAATCGAGGATGGTGTCAAGTGAGTAATTCAAACTCTCCTTACTTAACAGATATGTCATACTTTATGAATTTTCAAATTAAATCAAATTCTGTTTTTCTATAAAAAATATACAAGGAATCATTTATAAAAGAAATCAAGTAATTTGCAATTTACTCCTAAAATTCGACTCAGTTGGGTGTTCAAGAAAAAAAATCATGTAATAAAAGAATGTATATATTTCTTTTTAACTTTTATTCACTATACTTCATCTTTTCTGTCCCCGGTCAGTGAAGGAGAAAATCCTTCTAGACTGAGGTGATTAAATTTTTTTTTCTTCCAATCCAGAGAACCCTATTTTGGGGAACTGAATTTCCCTTACATTAAAAACTAACATTGTGTCTAGCTCTGTCCTCATGGGAAGACAAGTAAATAGGGACCAGAGTAGATATTGTAGGGTTTTAAATTTGCTATAAGCAATTTTATTCTGGAACAAACTGTGTTTGGGGAAAGGAAAAGGAAAAACAATAAAACATAATTAAACAATTTCTTTTAAATAATGAAATGCGATTGTGCGTTTTTTTGTTCTTTTTAAATACAATTTTCTCTTTTAAAAATTTTTTTCTTTTATAATTTTTAAAAAAAATTTAAAATACTTTTTTAAAAAAAACTTTTCTCTTAATTTTTTCCCCATTTAACTTTTTTTTTTCATTTTTATATAATTTTTACCATTTCTCTATAGATTTCCCTCCATTTTTATATAGATTTTCCCCCCATCTTTATATAGATTTCCCTCCAATTTTTATATAGATTTTCCCCCATTTTTATATAGATTTTCCCCAATTTTTCCCCATTTAAATAGATTTCTCCCTTTTTTAATATAATTTCTTCCCTTTTTTAATATATTTTTACCACTTTTTATATATTTTTACCCCTTTTTAAAAATATATTTTCCCTTTATTTAATATAATTGTTCTCCCCGTTATCGATAATTCTCCCTCCCCCCCTCGGCTTTAGTATAGTGTTTCTACAGAGATGACAATGGTTTCATCAATAAACACATAAAAAAAGTTTTTTTCCATTTTAATGAAGATGTCAGTTTTTTTTAATAGCCGATGCCATGTTTTTAGAAATTTCAACTTTTCTTGTTGTCAGTTCATTGATTATCTTTAAGAGCATGTAAAGAAAAAAAAACTCGCAAGTGTTGCTAATTGTTAAGGGAAAATAACATAAGCCAATGTTTTGCAGTTGTTCGATGCGATGTCGGACGAGCTGGGAACATTTGTACTGATGTCTTAATTACACAAATCTTGTATTTCATTCAATTTTTTCTTTTTTGTTGCAGTTTGTATCTAATTAATCGAATGTTGTATTGATGTCGTTAGCTTTCATTACATTCGAGTGGTGAAGTCGGGTAATTGTTCGGGTCTGGATGAATCCGTAAACAAATGACATTCCTGAAGGTTTGGCGCTAAATTACTGTCCACATCTTGAAAGAAGTCAATTAGCAGCAAATTGAAAGATTGTCTAAGTGAGCGTAGCTGATTAAGACGACACAGGATGTGATTGATTTAATGGATACAACCACAGATTATGGAATTGGATACGTTGAGAAAAGCCCCCTCCCTTCCTGTTATCTTTAATATAATATATAATAAATCGTTTATAATAGCCGTGACTCGTTGAGTTAATATTTGTTATATATTATTAAATATTTATGAAAATCTTTTACCATTTCCAAATATTTATGAAACTCTTTTGTGATGTAATAGTAGACCCTCTCTGTCTCTTCTCCCCTCTCTCGCTCTTCCCCTCTCTCTCCCCTCTCTTTCTTCCCCCTCTATCTTCTCACCCGTCTCCCCTGTCTCTTTCCCCTCTCTGTCTTTTTCCCCCTCTCTGTCTTTTTCCCCTCTCTGTCTCTCCCCTCTCTTAAACTAATTAACCAATCATTATGAATTTTGAAACACAGCTGCTAAGCTTAAGGGGACATAATATGGGCTATATTTAGTTTAATTTAGTTTTATACAAAGGGTGTATAAGCCCTTCAGGAAAATTTGGATACCTCCCAATTAATTTAAAAGGGTTTTTAGGGGGCACAATATTTGCCCAACCTTCCATTTGAAAATTCAAATATTTCAGATTAGCATTGAATTTTATCCATAATGATAAGACACCAATTAAGCAAGATTCCCTGAATATCAGTTTAAGCCTTAAATTTTAGACATTTTCTAGATTCAAAATCATGAATGGATTTTGTTCAAAATTAGAATAAGGATTCCAGATCTAAAGTTTTGTATCATTTTATACTGATTTTAATCTTTGTAAAGGGACATAAAAGTGGTGCAGCACTGTTCTGTTCAGGGGAATTAAATTTACCCATCCTGGGACAGGTACTCTTCTCGTAATATATATAATTTCCTTTTTCACAGAGACCTTTTCCTTTTCTTTTCTTTTCTTTTTTTCTTTTCTTTTTTTTCTTTTCTTTTTTTCTTTTCTTTTTTTTCTTTTCTTTTTTTTCTTTTTCTATTTTTCTTTTTTTTTCTTTTTCTATTCTTTTTTTTCTTTTCTTTTTTTTCTTTTTCTCCTTTTTTTCTTTTTCTCCTTTTTTTTCTTTTTCTCCTTTTTTTTCTTTTTCTCCTTTTTTTTCTTTCTTTTTCCGTTTTTTTTTTTACTTTTGTTTTGTTTTTTTTTCATAGAAATTTTCAGTCTCTGGTTTCACTAAAGACAACCTTGAAATTTCCCTCAAGGTTTTTTTTTTTAATGTAAATAGTCTCTAATCTGCATGTTTTGATTTGTGATTATAATTAGTCTCCCTCGTGGCATCAATTGATTCTCTGAATGAAACCAACACACGATCTTGTGTGGAGTTGTTTTCGTTCTCGTCTAACGACTTTCTATAATTAAGTCTAAGAAACCCTGTGATCTTGCGGGTAGACATAAAATTACCCCCAGACGTTTTACGTATTTCTGTGTAAAGAAAACAAAACATAACTTTGTCTTCTCTTGGGATATCCATTCAGGGAGTTGGTACATAAAACCATCATGCCTGACTCTGCAATGTTTCTTCATTACTGACAAACTGACTATTTAACACAAGTAAACACTTTATAAAAATAAGTCTTTCTTTATTAATTGTTTTTGCACTTCTACAAAGTAAATTTTTGTCATATTTCTGTAAGAATTTTGTAATCAGACGACTTCAATTTAAGGCTGGGTAACGAAAGCAAATAGGAAGTTATGGTCATAGGTTGGATCGTGGACCGCATGTAATAAAATTTACTGCAGTTTCACAGTATTACCCTATCGTCAGAAGCAAAGTATAGATTGTTTTTTTGTTTTTTTGTAACAAGGTAAAACCTTGAGGAGTCGAGTGTTATATATAAAAATAAAACATTTATAAAAGATTATAAAATTTATGCCATAATTCATAAAAATTTATTATAATCTGAAAATCATCACATAACAATGCTTGTCTATATATACACGCCTTTCAAAAAAAACATTTTATTATCGCTATTACATCAGAGTAAAGCTTGCAAAACTTAAATGATTTTCCTTATCAGCATCTACACTTTATCAATTACAATTTAGATAACATCGATTAGATCTATTAGCTGAGCAGATTAAGGAAAAAATCGTTCATTTTGGTAAGCAAGCATGAAACTTGGCACGATTGCTCACAATGGTCTACTCTTCCGAAAAAACTTTTGGGCCACTCAAAAAATCCAAGATGGCCGCCATTTTCAAGATGGCCGCCATTCTGAAATCCAATATTGCTAGTTTACAAAGTATCTAACCGATTTTCACAATTTTTGAGTCAAATTATATGTTTTAGGGGATGCGAAAGCAGTAAATGACACAAAAATAACCGATAAATGAGTCCTACAATCCACAAAGGTACATATATGAGATGAATTTAAGCAAATATTGTCAATTTTTGCCTTTTATTGCCATTAAACCGAATCATTGACTTGATATTCAATTCCCCAAGTGAGCTGAATGTATTAGTTATAAAAATTAATCCTTTCAGCTCATTCTTATAATATGTCATATGTAAGAGAGTGATTGTCATGACACAACCAGGGCATAACGGTGACATCACTGCTGTGAAACTCAGCATGGGGTCCAGTATCAACTGATTACGGACACACTGTTCATGTTTCAGTGTCCCAAATGCTGTCTAATAAGCCCCATGGACAAAATAATGTTCAGTCTGTTAGATAGCCGCACCTGAATTGACAGGATATGCCAGCGCGGGAGAGCCGAGCCAAAGGTAACGGGGCTATAGTTACCTGGATGGTGTACAGATCGCACGGGACTTAAATGATACTGGATGAACGATCGGGCTAGGTGTAGGGAACCTACCTTTCTGAACCTAGTTGTATCCCATATCTGAATGTGTCAAAATATATTCGGTAACTGTGGTTAAAGGTGGTAAAAGGATAAACCCTCGGCCTGAAGCCTATAACATTTACAGAATGTCTATTGAGAAGACGTCAAATGTGAAAACTGATTGGAGCAAATGCTGCCTATGTCAGACAGATAAAACCGGAGAGGATCTCAGTAGTCCCATTCTAGGTCGCAGTAAATCAGATGGATATTCAATGCTGGCTACAAATATTCCTCTTTTTCAAGAACTCTGTCAGATGCCCATGATTATTAATCCTGCTAGGCTCGATGAAGGTGATGGTATTGAAGATACATTGCGGCAAAACAATGCTCAGTACCATCAGAGTTGCCGTGCTTTGTTCAAAAATACCAAACTTGATCGAGCCAGGAAAAGGGCATCTGACGCTCAGGAACATACTGACAAGAGTTGTTCAAAGACTCGAAGAGTGAGTTTAAAGCCAGAACAATGTTTCATCTGCGACAAAGAATTTCTAGATGATGGACAAAGACGTGAAGTCATGACAATGGGGCTCAGCAGTAGGCTCAATGAATGTGCCACAACTCTAGGTGAATGTAAAATTCTTGCCCGATTGAGTGCTGGTGATGCCATTGCACAAGAGTTGAAGTATCATAAAGATTGTTTAACAACTCTTTACAACAGGGAAAGATGTCACCTTGCTGCTCTACAAAAACAGGAAAATGAAGATTCTCAGAAAAAAGGAATCCATCCATTGGTATATTCAGAGCTTCTTGCTTATATAGTTGAAACTAATACGAACAGTGATGCACCAGTTGTGTTTAAACTTGCAGATCTCATCACACTGTATAAGCAACGACTTGAACAGTTGGAACTGCATGAACTTGCCTCATATGTTCACTCAACAAGACTGAAAGAGAAGCTTTTGTCAGATATACCAGCACTTGAAGCTCACAAGAGTGGGAGAGATGTTATCTTGTCCTTTACAGAGGATACAGGGTCAATCTTGTCAAAAGCTTCAGAATTTTCTGATGCTGTTATACTCAATAAAGCTGCTAGTATTTTGCGAAGACACATGCTTGCTCATGAATGGAAATTTAATGGTAGATTCCGTGCAGACTCAGTGGGAAATTCTATTCCTCAATCACTACAACAATTTGTTTGTATGGTGGAGTACGGCGTCGATATCAAGTCGCAACTGGAATTAGGTTCATTAAAGACAGACTTGGCTGTAGCTCAGCTCCTGCAGTACAACTGCTACAGTCACAAAAGCAATTCATCCACATTCAGACATTCACACAATCGTGAGACTCCCTTTCCCATCTTTATGGGCCTATCTTTGTATGGGAAAACACGAAAACGAGGACTTGTGGAACTGTTACATGACCATGGACTAAGCATTTCATATGACAGGGTGCTTGAAATATCTGCTCAATTGGGTGATGCCGTTGTTGACAGGTACACTGAAGAGGGTGTTGTGTGCCCTACAGAACTTAGGAAAGGTCTTTTCACCACATCAGCTATGGACAATATAGATCACAATCCGTCTGCAACAACAGCTACAACATCCTTTCATGGTACCAGTATCTCACTATTTCAACATCCAACGTCTGACAGTGATGGTGAACTGCGTAAGCCACTTATGATCAAAAATCATAGTATAAAACGGGTGCCTGAACTTCCAGAATCTTTCACAAACATTCATCCTGCATATCTAAAGAACAAGACTCCGTCGCCTCCAGAGTTCGAATATCCAACAAGTGTCGATATTGACTTTCCCAGGCTTTTGTTAGCAAATGAATTTCAGTGGCTAGAAAAGGTTCATCTGACACAAAGCATTGATGATGACGTTAACATAACCTGGTCGGCACACCATGCTTCTGAGAAGAGAGGTTTAGATTTCAAAGTGAGCATTACATCAATTCTACCTCTCCTCCGATAACAAGCCCACTCAGTTGCCACAGTACGACATGTTATGGAGAGGATTAGAGAGACAATAGCGTTCCTCAACCCAGGGCAAATTCCAGTCATAACTGCTGATCAGCCACTTTATGCATTGACCAAGCAAATACAATGGCACCGGCCTCAGCAATATGGTGAAAATAAGTTCGTCATCATGTTTGGCGGCTTGCATGTTGAAATGGCTGCACTGAAGTCAATTGGGTCGCTTCTAAAAGCAAGTGGTTGGATAGAAGCCATTGTAGAAGCAGATATAGCTTCGTCTGGTATTGCAGAATCTTTCATCACTGCTTCAAGTGTTACTAGGACACGATACGCTCACCAGATTACTGCATGTAGTCTCTACACACTGATGAAAAAAGCATACGAGTATTACATTGCAGATACTTCTTTCGAGCAAGATGCGTCAGTTATCTTAAGCTTTGATGAGTGGTGTGAGAAGCGAAAAGCAGAGAGCCCGCAATTCAGTTACTGGTATCTAGTGCTTTCAATGGAACTGACCATACTATCTCTGATACGTTCTTTCAGGGAAGCTGACTTCAGACTTTATGTCGAAACACTGATGGAGCTGATACCATACTTCTTTGCCAACAATAACTACAACTATGCAAGATGGCTATCAGTTCATCTGAAGGACATGCTGTGCTTAGAGCAGACCCATCCTGATACGCATTTGCAATTCAAAAATGGCAAATTTGTTGTCTTCAAGTCATTGCGACCATTTTCTTCTATGGCCATTGATCAAGCACATGAACAGGAAAATGCAATCATCAAAGGAGAGGGTGGGGTCGTAGGTGTGACAGAGGATCCTTCAGCACTACGAAGATGGATGGTAGCAGGGCCAGAAGTGAGTCGTCTTACTGAAGAATATGAAGCACTGTCATCGAACAAGGATGTTACTGAAAACATGAAACACAGAGAACAAACAAGTCAATCCCAGAAAGCTTTCTATGGCAAAGTAACAAAGCTCACGGCTGTCATCAATGAAATGGGCAATCCATTTCAAGAAGAATCATCCGATCTACTCACTCTGGATACAAAGATTATAGCATCGGAAACCGCAGCTGAAGCTGTTCGCATGCACTATGGGAATGGCAGGACTCGCTTTAAAGAGTTCATGAAGACCTTAGAGGGAGAAAACCGGGCTGCTTTCTATTCCAAAATCAAAAGGAACAACATAGACTTCTTTGACCAGACACAAGAAGCAGCAGTGACTGATGCCAAACATAAAAGTTTGAAAGATGACTGTCGCCTATTCTCTAAACTATTCATATCTTGCCAATCCAGGGAGTGTGACCTGATGGAATTCTTTAAACATGAGAACCAGTCCTTTCCTGCATCGTTGAGTGTAAATGGAAACCTCTACAGTGGTACAAAGTCTCAACTTGCATTGCTTCTTCAGTCCAAAGTTACATGTCCAGATTCAGTTCCACATGTGTCAGTCATCATCATCGATGGTTCAGCATTGGTAAACACAATACCACCCTGCAAATCAAAAACCTTCGAAGAGTATGCACAACTTGATTTTTTTCCAAAGGTACTGAAATTCAGTTCAGCATACGAGAGGACTGACATTGTTTTTGATGTTTACTTACCAACAAGTTTGAAAGCTGAAACACGGACAAAACGTGGACAAGGTGCAAAGCGTCGGGTAACCCACAACGGCAAGCTCCCTCCCAACTGGCGAAATTTCTTGAGGGATGATGACAATAAAACAGCTCTCTTCAAGTTTCTGGCTGATAGAATCACTTCACTAGCACAGGATCATGAAAATCTCGTGGTAATCACCAGAGTTGCAGATGTTGTTAGCAATCAGAATATCAGTTTTGAAGGACTAGCACCTTGCAACCATGAGGAATCAGACACAAGGATGTTTGTACACGCAAAACATGCAGTTAATCATGGTTACAAAACAGTACTGCTGAAAGCTAATGACACAGATGTCCTTGTCATTGCCATCACTGTATTTCCAGTCTTGAAAGAGTTGGGCCTGGAGGCAATGTTCATTGAATTTGGTCAAGGAAATGACACAAGGTTTATTCCAGTACATGAAGTCATCAGCGTACTTGGCCCTGAAAAAGTTAAAGGCTTGTCCTTTTTCCATGCCTTTACTGGTTGTGACAATGTGTCAGCCTTTCGATATAAAGCTAAAAAGACAGCATTTCAGACATGGAATGTTTTACCTGACGTGACGGACGTATTTGTCAAGCTGAGCAGTCATCCACCAGTCATAACAAGTGAGGACCAAGCAGTTATTGACCAGTTTGTCATCACAATGTATGACAGATCTACCTCCCTCACAGAAATAGATGCTGTAAGATTGGACATGTTTGCTCGTAAACAGAGACCCTATGACTCCATACCTCCAACTAAAGCAGCTAAAGCAACAAAGCGTGCAACATATCAAGCAGGGTGCATTTGGAGTCAAGCAACATGCTGTCACATGGAAATTGATAGTCCTGGCGAGTGGGGGTGGAAGAAGCACGGCAATACATGGAAGATATTTTGGACAACACTTCCGCCAGTTGCAGAAAGCTGCAAGGAACTAACAAAATGCGGATGCAAGACACAATGCTTTGGAAGATGCAAATGCTATAAATTCGGCCTTCCATGTACAAATTTATGCAGCTGCAATTGCGAGTGTTGAACGTGTGAATCCTGATGAAAACACAAGAACAAGAAGAGAAAAATGCGGGATAAACTGACATAAGTGTGTAAAATATAGCCTTTATTACACTCAAATGGTGTTAAATCTTTATTTTGTCGTCAGAAATGGCTTTGTTGACATCAGAAACATATAAATTGATATATAATATGTGGAAATCGGTCAAAAATGAAGCATTTAGTTCACAAAATGATAAATTTTACCATCCGTGGCGGCCATCTTGAAAAATGGCGGCCATCTTGGATTTTTTGAGTGGCCCAAAAGTTTTTTCGGAAGAGTAGACCATTGTGAGCAATCGTGCCAAGTTTCATGCTTGCTTACCAAAATGCACGATTCTTCATCATTTTTGACTTAAGCTGCTCAGCTATATCCTCAAACAAGTAGGAAAATAGGAAGTCAGAAAGATTTTGATCATTAATGCTCTTCGAAGTGCTGCCATAAATAGTTGCTTCATTTGCATAGATGTCAACAAATGATCTCAGAATATGATTTGGAAGTTCATTTATGAAGATCAGGGAGAGTGTTAGGCCCAGTCTGTTAGAGGGTACCTGGGTTTCATCAGGCTGGTCATTGCAGACAGATTTGTCAGCTCCCTTTCATTATCAATAGTTCTGAAAAAATAATTATATATATATATATAT